>JARBWK010000004.1:143410360-143748423 GCA_030556195.1 Anolis apletophallus | reverse complement strand
GTTTTACAATAAATGACAATAAATACAAAATGTGTAGATTTTGTCAAGTGAACTGTTGGAAGAGCTCTACAGACTCACATAAATGTATGTATATGTGAAAAGTGCCTTTTCTTTGACTAACAACAGGAGCCCAGTAATCAGAAGAGGATAGAAAACACTGGGGAACAATTTTAAACATAATTCCTGTTGAGTTCGATTTTTCAGCTATTTTAGACTTAAATAGGCATGCTGATTTCAAAACTGCAGTTAGTTTTCTTCTATCATGTCAACTTGTTTCTCTAGCCAATCTTAATGTGGCTATTCTGTGCCGGATCAAGGGAAGCACTAGGGTTCTCCTATTGCTGAGAACAAACCTCCCTTGAGTAGGAAGGGGTGGGGGATGACCTTGGGGACCAGCAACACCCAACTGGCATACTCCAGAAGGGAGGGGCAAACAAAATTTAAGATAGATTTCTTAGTACGTGTAAACAGGACACAATGAAAAAGGTTCATTTTTGTCTAGGCTGTTCAATTACAAATGAGACCATGTGGTGAGAGTTTGCGTGCTGCTTATTCCAAAGTGTAGTCCAAGTTCTTGTCTGTATACAAGGATTTAGCAGAATTTATTTATTTTATTTACATGTGACAGCAACAACGAAGATTTTGAAACTGAAGGTGACTAAGTTTGTAAGAGATTTGATCACCATGAGGTGAATGATTTGGCACAAGATTTGGAACTATCCAAAGAGCTTCCAAACTCCTAGCATCAAGACTGCATGAGAAAAATTTGCTTGAAAGAGGAGTGAAAGTATCCTACTTTCAATCAAGAGAAAGTGCATTTCTTCAGTACTTTCGAAGAGATGGTGGCTTTGTGTACATACATGGTTTAATGGAGGAATTGGGAATACTAATCCATAACACAACTGAATGGTGACTGTTCATTGATAGCTCAAAGAGGATCTTGAAGTATGTCCTCCTTCACAATGGCAATTCATTTGATGTAGTCCCAATTGGCCATTCAGATTAAGCAATCCAGGAAAAGCTATAAGTGTAATTTTTGACCTTAATATGTATGTTTGGTAGCAAAACTTTTCTACTTGTACACAATTTGACTTACAGTAACAATATATAGCTTTTGTGTACATAAAATAACTCTAAATACATAGTATATTCAGGTATTTCTTTCTTTTTTTCCTTTGTATATCATTTTGTATGATTTTGGGGGGCAAAGGGAGAGTATACTGTACCTTAAAAGATGACATGATAGAAAAAATGGAGGTCATTATTTTATTCAGATACTAAACGTTAGTAAAAAAAATAAGTGTCAGATCTAACTCTAAGAAAATTATGTTCCCCAGTGAAATGCGAGAGTGAGCCATTGGTTGTGGGGTGGGGATAGATTGGCCATTCCCTTGGCACTCTGTAGCTCATATTCCTGCAACCATTACCTGCTGTCAACACTTTAAATTGCTGTTTCTGATGCTGGTGATAATGGTGGGTATTGACTTGTTACTCATTGTGCTTTAGGCTGTTGGCAATCTTTGGGTACAGGCTATGACACAGCAACAAAGTTAAGTGAAGTTCACATCCCTCTATACTCATTGACACCTATGCATTTCCATGGCTGGGGCTGTTATAATATCAAGGCTGTGACACTAGTAATTCAGACAAATCTCTCCGCAATTCCACTCAAGTGCTCTTCTGCAGTATCACACCTAAAAACAGACCTATGTGACTGAATTCACACCCATTCCAACTTACAGATATTGCTTTGTCATAATAAAAACAGTAGTTTTTTGATATTGGTCCTAGTTCTACACTGTGTAAGTTGACATTGACACTGAAATACACCATCTGAGCTCTGTGAGTGCAGCATTTTTAATGAAGCATAGTGTGTTTTAGGATGGGGATATTTGTATGAATACTAAGATGCTTGTTTATAAAGCTATTGTGCTTCCATTTCTATTGTATGCCTGTGAAATATGAACCATCTACAAATTTCACTCTCAACTTCTGGAAATAGTCCATCAGTGTTGTCTTTTTTTAAAAAATCCCACAAACCTTGTAGGAAGACAGACAGAAACATCAGCATTCTGAAAGAAGCAAAGACCTCCAGCTTTGAAGGGATGATTCTCCACCATCAACTTCACTGAACTGACTACATTGTCCAAATGCCCAATTACCATCTCCCAAAGCAGTTACTTTATTCGACCTTTGCAGCCCGAAAGACAGTTGCATCTGTCAAGTAGGAAATAAAGGTACAACATTAAATGGGGAGGCAAATTTTGACTGCATTATGAGGCCATTAAAGAATTCCAGGAACGCTGAGGAATGCGGAAGGAACAACAAGGGACGCTAGGAACGTTGAGAGATGAGGAGTGCATCAGCTCCCCCTGGTGGCCAGAGTTTGCCTCTGTTCATCTATATGTGTGTATGTGGAAACGGCAGGGATTGTCTGCTAAGTATGTGTACCTGTAATCTGCTCTGAGTCCCCTTCGGGGTGAGAAGAGCGGAATATAAATAAAGTGTATTATTATTATTCTCAGCTCAAGAATGAAAAATAGACTATTGGTGGCAACAAAAGAGATTTAAAGATGGGCTTTTAAAAACCTTAAAAATGTGAAATAAACACTAAAAACCAGGAAGCCCTAGTATTTGACCTTTATAACTAAAGGTCAGCTGTTACCAACAGTGCTGTGGATTTTGAAGAGGCATGAATAGGGTGTGAAAGGGAGAAATGTGCCAAGAGGAAAGTGTGTCAAGCAAGCCATTGTTGGGACTGCCTTCCATCTGGAAATTTATGTCATCACTGCAAAAGTCCATGCAGATCCAGAATAGGCCCCTGCAGTCACTTACAGACCCACCACCAAGACCCTACTCTTGGAAGGCAATCCTCCTTGGCTGCGAGTGATAGCCTATTATAGCCCAGCATTAGTTGTCAAATCAGAGTCAACTACAGTATATATTATAATTACATCCTCCTTTAGTAGCCAACAATGCATTTTATAATAGGTTGACTAACTAGCTTTTGCTCCCTTCCAAGAAAACTTCTAGCACACATGTTGTTAGTTGTTGCTAGCATCCTCCAACTGTCAGATTAGAATAAAATGGATAGATACCATCCGCAAATCAACACCCTAGCAATTGTGCCAATCCCTTAAATAGTGTAAAACATATAGCTTAAGTCTTGAGATCAGATTAAATTTAGAAAATGGCCATACCCTGGGCACCTTGTACCTAAAGCATGTCTCCTTCTAGTTCTTAAGCCTCATCCTGCTTTAGGGAGGAAGTTTATCTCCACATCTGTGCTAACACACTGTGCTAACATTCTCCCCTTTTGAGTCTGTAACAGCTGCCCCATGTAGCAATCTTTTTCCACCCATCATCTATTACACTTGACTCCCAGTTAAACACAAAGCAAAGATGTTTGGCATATTGTGGAGGGTTAGCGAAGCCTATTTTCACATAAGTGATTAGACCATTGGCATGAATAATTCAGCTTCCTGATTCTCCAGTTTCAGAGCAATAGCAATGCTGGCCTTTTTTGTTTCCTTTCTCCTTGCCATATGCGCCCAGCTCACATTACTTCACCTGGATACTCCACTTTCTTTCTCTGGGAGGGCACAGCTCTAAAACATTTATCATGTTTGCTAATAACTCCTTGCTGCAGGCACAATGGTGCTAGAACAACAAGCGTTGGGCCTTCAAAGGGATGGACAGACTTAAACAATTATTAAAAGCTAAAATGAAGTGACATGCTGTTTGAAGGATCAAATTATTGGTGAGAACAGAGGATGAAAAGGAAACATCCCAGCAGTAATCTCAGGGGAATGAAATTGGAGTTGACAAGGCAATCAGGTTTTTGTTTTTTTTGGTACGGTTGAAAACTGCCTGACCTTGAAAATTGCCATCATAGTCCCAGGTAACATTGCACACTCCTAGAGGCGGTGATATTATTAAATATATATTTGCTCATCAGCCATCCCAAGACATTTTTTCTGCCTGAAGTGAAGAAAAAGATAGTCATATCTCCCCCTGCATCCATTTCGCAAAGGAGAGCCAACTGGAAGAGCATTTGACTCTATCTCTTTTTTACTCTTATTTTTCACGCAGCTCAGATAGTAGCATAGGACAGGACCATAGTAAATAAATAAATATGCATTGCACTGTCATCCAACAGGGAAGGAGCACAGTATTCGAAAGGCTGATTGTCATCAGGAATTTGCTGCAAAGTGGTAGGCTCAACCTTTTCTGCAACTGTAGCAGCACTGTGCACAAACATATGCTGATGCTCCATCTAAATGTTTCCACATTCTGTCAAATCATTCATCACAGCGCAGTGTTACTGTAGCTTAGTCAAACCTGTCTACTTTTTCATGTATATTTTCTTAAGTGACAAACAGTGCTTCACCTGGGACCCTTTCATATATGCAGTTATAATGCTATGATTCTGCTTTAACTGCCATGGAAGCAGCCTATAGAATCCTGGAATTTGCAGTTTAGGGGCACTTCCAGACTGTCCTTTATCCCAGGACCATCCACATTCTAAAAATGCCGGTGTCCCTGAGGGGCTCGTGCTTTCTAGGGTGGGTGTCCAGATGTTGTACTGGGACTTATTAGTACAACACCAGGACACCATAACCCCCCATCCTTGTGAATTAATTTGGGTTTGTCCAGAACATCATCTGGACAGCCCCCTTTTTATTGTGGAAGTTTCTGCAATAAAGGGCAATCTAGATCCACCCTAGGAAAGAAGGGCAGGGTGTGAATTCTCATCCAGAGTGTTCTTGTGCCCCATCAGTCTACAAACCCCATAGGTTGTGTGTCAGAGCACGGTGATAAAAGGACTGATGGATTGCAGCCATAAAGCAATTAGGTTTATTTATATTATATACAGCCGCTAGGCATGGTTTCAAACCCAAAAATCGTGATTCTAAAATCAATTGGGGGGGGATTTTTTTAAACTAAAAATAGAAAGACTTACAAAAAAAAATTTCAAAAATTTATAAAATGTAACTTAATTACTAACAAAATTCATTAGTAGTTCGTATGCCAGCGCATGCATTCCAGATGGTTTTGGCCTACAACTCCCAGAAATCCTCACAGCTGGTATATTGGCTGGGATTTCTGGGAGTTGTAGGCCAAAACTTGAATAAATCACACTGAATTCTAGATGGGACTCTCCAAATAGGAAGGAGGGAGGGGGTATTCTATTCTTGGAAGCAGCAAAAAAGGAGGAGGAGCCCCCCCCTCGCTCCTCGCTGCCTCTCTCTCACCCCGATCCTGAGGGAGCGAGGGCCCAAGTTTGCCCAGGCTGGCCTGAGAGAATGGTGGGAGTTGAAGTCCAAAACACCTGGAGGGCTGAAGTTGGCCCGTCATGAAGCCTCTTCAAGGCTTTAGATCCTGGCAGGCAGAAGGGGCAGGGAGAGCCGTCCACTCCTCCTGCCCTGCCAGGATCTAAAGCATCAAAGAGTATTGGGGTGAGAAACCAACCTAATGTATAATAGAATGAATGCTACTGTAAGTGCCTAATATTATAAGTAATCCAACTGGTCATATACCTACATTCCATGCACATGCAATAATACAGCAGTAATAACAATGGGTATGAGAAGAGGTAAAATTCAAACCGAAGTATTCTGACTGTGGTCCCTCCTCAAACTGCAAAAGGCTCTTCTCTATGAGCGGGAAAAGCCAAAACCCGGGCACAGCGTTTGCTGCCTGGGTGCACACATACATATTCTTGGGGGGATTTGCTGCAGAATCTTCTCTATGAGCCCGGGATTCTGCAGCAAGCCCCCGAATATGTATGTGTGTGCACCCAGGCAGCAAACGCTGTGCCCGGGGTTTTGGCTTTCCCGGGCTCACAGAGAAGAGCCTTTTGCAGTTTGAGGAGGGACCACAGTCAGAATACTTTGGTTTGAATTTTACGTCTTCTTATACCCATTGTTATTACTGCTGTATTATTGCATGTGCATGGAATGTAGGTATATGACCAGTTGGATTACTTATAATATTAGGCACTTACAGTAGCATTCATTCTATTATACATTAGGTTGATTTCTCATCCCAATACTCTTTGATGCTTTAGATCCTGGCAGGCAGGAGAGGCAGGGAAGCCTGGAAAAATGTAAACAGAGGTTTACTCAGAAGTAAATCCACAAAGGAGGGCACTTCATCCAAAGTGCCCTCCTTTGCAGATTTCTCTGAGTAATCCTCTCTGTTTACATTTTTCCAGGCTTCCAGCCGAAAGAAGGAGTGAGTTTAGGGCTTGCCTTGCCATAATACTTATTGGCAAGGGAGGCGGGAGGGTGGTGAGAGAGAAGGAGGGTGCCCCCCCCTTACGACCTAATAACGACACTTAAGAAAATCCTGGCCCCCAAAGTTCTATAAAGAAAGTCCACTTCCTGGTTGGCGTTCCAGATGCGGAAATACTCAAAAGTAGCATTTCTTACGAATTTCTTCCGAATCATTTCATTTTCATAACTTTTTTCTCATGCCTAACAGCCGCACATAGCACATTTGATCGCTTCGGGAACATCTTAGAATAATGACGATTGCAGTCTCTGTTATCAGTTGAGGCACGACTCCAACATTACAAAATGATGACCATTATGGTCATCATTATGACAGGAAGCAGGAAAACATTTTTTCAGACTTTGCTAGGAACACTTGAACTTCTGTGATTCTTTAACTCCATACATGCTGGATAGCTTTCTAAACACACATAGCCAGCTTTAAAACACACACACTATTAAATCTCCGTGAACAAACAGTACTGTACTGTAATTCTGCAGCTCTGGCTTCTAGTACACAAAATATTACACAAAATATCTATATCAGAATCAGTTATACTGCAAGGTAAATGAAATTAAAATGAAGGAGGTGTTAAAATGTATATGTCTGATAAATAAAATGGGTACCAGGAATATGCAAGTTTAATAAGGGGAGGAAGGTATAATCTCTTTGGTAATTTTAACAGTTGCTATTTTCAAAAGACCTCATCATAAAGGCCCATGGATATGCCCAACATTGGAGTAAATCCATGGGCTCCCAGCAGAGGGCATGGAGAAACCATCACTCCACGCCCTGTAACACCTGTCTTACCTTGCCCCTCATCCCATGGGGGAAGCATCACCATCTGGCTTTCCCAGCCCCCCATTGCGGGCAAGGCAACATAGGAAGGCACCTGTGTTGCCACAATGGTGGTATGCACTCCTTCCCCTCTATTTTCAGCAAGGAGCTCAACTGGAAGTGCCTATGCATTGTGTGAAGGGCTCCATACTGAAAATGGAAGGGAAGCAATATATGATGGGCAAATTGGCCCGTGTGGTGAGATAGAAAGTGGCTTTAAAAATTACCAGATTTTCAACACAATACCAATGTGTTTCTTCAGTGGTAGCATTGGAGAAGATTGCACTGTCACAGGCCGAAAATGGGTTTGCAGAGAAAAACCAAGCCATAAAAGAACAGCAGTTGTACAGAATGGTTTTCTAGCTGGAAGATGAAGACAAATGGAGAGGGGGGCATATAGATGAGTTTCCCCCCTCAGGTTTATAGCGCTATCTTCAGCCTACAGACTGGGATGGCATTTTCAGTAGCTATATTCAAGTATCAAAATATTATCTAAGAAGCTGTAGCAGCTCCTTTTTTAAAATGGCATTGCTTTAAATCAGTAATTCCCGAACTGTAATCCTCCAGGTCTTTTGCACTTCAACTCCCAAATGCTTCAGCTGCTTTGGCCAATGATCGAGATTCTGGGAGCTAAAATTCCAAACACTGGGAAGACCAAAAGTTTGGGAATCACTGAGTTAAGCAGACTAGTCAGTTGCTTCAAGCAATGCAGTTACTGGAGTGTATCATCAGATGGGCCATCATAGGCTAGAATATCCTGATGGTTGACATTGACATAACTGAGGTTATTCTGGTGGAAGCACTTTCTCAGATATTGCACAAGGAGTGTTTAAGTACCTGTGTGTGCACTATACTGTATCACTGCATATGGCAGCCACACAGCACTCAGGTGAAGTCCCAGGCATCCTCAAAATGTAGCCCTCCAGCTGTTTGGGCCTCCAACTTCCAGAATACCTGATCATTGAACAAGTTGGCTAAGGATTCTGGGAGCTGGAGGCCAAAAACGTTGGAGGGCCACAGTTTGAGGATGTGTGATCCATGTGCTTGACAGAAGCATGCAGTGATTGGTCAAGTGATGCATCCAGATGCTGCCTGGCTGTCCTTGCACAGCTGGGGGGAAACGAGTGCCCTTTGCTCTCCCAAATCTTTGGTATACATAAATTAGGAAAGCTTCAAAATCTGCCTACTTAATGCCTCTGTAATAGTTGTGCATTAATAACATAGTGTTGATCTAACTTAGAAATTACTGGGAAGAGAAAATAAGTATCAACTGCCATCTCTTCCCTCCCCGCCATACCAAAACACATGCCTTAGTCAGAATGCTTTCGGATGCAATGGTGTTTCAAGGACATTGATGTGCAACATGTTGGCCTGCCTGTGAACACAGTGCAGCAACTTTGTGCCATTTGAATCAGTCTTAAATAAATGCAATGGAAAGAAAGGGTGCAAGGGAAGAACTACTCCAGCTTCTCTAACAAGATTCTGTTCTTAAAACCACTGTACTGTGCAAATTTCCTGGTTTTTCTCTTCTCCCACACCCATCTTCCAAATGTCACCAGGAAAATTTCAAAAATGTCAGATCAGCTCTAGCTTAGTTAAAATTAGAATGTCATCAAAATTGCGCTTTCAAATTCCCACTGTATTCAAAATTGGAGATGGAAATAATATTCACAATTATCATTTCACAAATCAATAATGGTAAAAGAAAAGAAAACAGCCAGAAAACCCTTGTCTACACTGATTGAAAAAAAATCTGTTTGAAACTGCAATTTCTTAGTCTGCATTGGCCCCACTGTGATGTTGCACCTCAGAACTCGGACAGGCCCCCCTAGATCACACACACACAGGCAGATGCAATAAATGTTCTTTTATTTAGAAAAAAGGATAAAGAATAGTCCAAGGAAGTAAGAATAAAGCAATCCAAAATAGTCCAATTAAGTTCTGTAGCTGTAAGCCCAAGCAGCTTAAATCCCAAGGAAAGCAAAGTTCCAAAGCAAGGCAAACCGCTCCGACGGTCAAACGTGATACTTGAGACAAACCGCAATGGCGGTCAACATGAACTAGAATCCGAACCACTCCAGCGGTCGGCGTGAACTTGGAGACTTGAACATGAGATGTGATCAGGCTTCAGGTCTGACCAGAAACCCAGGAGCACAGACTAATAAGGAAGCTAGTCTCGATGGTCCCATCTCACCCCCTTCCTTACATTCCACGATTTCCTAGAATCTCTCATGTTTGCCCTTCTATCAAACACCGGCTCGTTAGGAGGCCCAGCTGCACCACTATCAGAGTGAGAAACAGGAAACTCCTCTTCTCCAGAATGCTCATCTGGGAAGGGAGTAGAAACTCTCTCTTGGGAACCAAGGCCACCGGGCCTCTCATAGTCTGATGCATGGAATCCTCAGTAAACTCATCTGCAGTCCTATATCCCTCTAGACCAGTGGTTCTCAACCTGTGGGTCCCCAGGTGTTTTGGCCTACAACTCCCAAAACCCCAGCCAGTGTACCAGCAGATAGGATTTCTGGGAGTTGAAGGCCAAAACATCTGGGGACCCAGAGGTTGAGAACCACTGCTCTAGCCATTCATCATCCCATTGCAAACTCCCATACCCATCTGGCCATTCGTCATCTCCAAACTGCCCCTGATCAGCTAGGACCTGATCAACTGGGACCCCCGGTGCCTGACTCTGACCACTGGGCTGACTAGGCTGGAACACCACATGTGATCCCGTTAATGCCACATATACCACACCTTTATAGTGAAGTCGCCATAAAACAGCCCAATATTTAGCCATGGTAAACCCCTCTTACTGTTAGCGAGCAGACCACGTTTCCAATCCTTCTCAATTTTTTTGGCCACACAGTTATGGATGTTTTGGGTTTTTTGTTTTGTTTGATTTTTTCCATCATGCATGTGAATAAACACACTCTTTCTATTGAATAAGGTTGCTAATAGTACTATAATGATATGCAAGTATCTGCACAGATGAAATTTCTTTTTAAAAAACATTACTAAATTCAGCTCAGGAAAGAGACATTTTGTGGTGGGAATGTTCACTCCCCACCAACAAGTTTTTCTCAACAACACACAATGAAGCAATGCCATTTGAAGGGATGGCTATATGCCTAAAATATAGATTAACTGTAAAAGCTTGTGATAAAAGGTAAGGTTTTTTTATTTAAAAAATTAAATCCCAAGGAAAAAGTGCCTTGTAATCAAATCATCATGGACACCATGTTTCAGGATAAGAGCCCCTGTGTGTAATTCTTTTTTTTAGTCTTCATTCACAATTCCCTTGTCAAGGAGAACATAATACAACAATGAAACTTTTACATGATTACATCTAAATGTCTCAATGTGTCTTGGAGGAATTCTCATGCAGGTGGAAATACATGTTTTTTAAAATGCAAAAACCATGTTTTCTGTGCAGCAATTGGCTTTCCTCTGCAGAAAACAATGTTTCCTGAGCTGGTGACACATTTTATTGTTTTCAGTGCAAATAAAAAAGTCATGTGCCATTTTCCACCAAATAGTCCTTCTGCAACACTTCAGGACATTCAAATACAAGAAACATACTGTGGTGAAATAGTCATTTCCTCACACAGCAGGGGAAAGTCTACAGCAATTATTCATCCTTGTGTGCAAGGATGGAATAGTGAACGATTTATCTCTCTATTACAAGGCTGCCAATGACTATGTCCTTTTAAAGTCTTGTGGAATGTGAATGTGAGCAAATTTTCAACTTCTTAATACAAAACTTAGACTCCCTGATGTTTCTAGGTACCATATTTTTTCCATTTGTTTTTGTTTTTTTAACAAATATGTCCAAATGAAGGCAGGAAACATAGCCTCTTTTGGTGTGTGATGTTTTATTACAAACAGACACAAAGAGAGCCCACAATTGAGTCATTCTGTTTGTCTACATGGACAAACCCTTCCCAGAAATTTTCAGGAGTTTTCAGCAGTTTGGTCTCTTGCATTGGCTGTTCAAAATGCCAATTCAATGTCATGTCGGCCTCCAAATACTTGACATGACAACTGTAAAAACTAGGCCTGGGTAGGTTCAGTCGGAATGCTCATAAATCGGAATGAATTCAGATTAAATCCACTTTTGAAGCGGTTTCGAAGTGATTTAAGCTGGTAAATTTGCCAATTCGAAGCCATCGCCACCATTTTTTTCTGATCCAGGCAGTGCATCAGAAAGGAATCAGCCTTAGATTCCCGCCCCTCCCAAGGTGGTTTCCCCTCATTGGCTGGAGGCAAGCAGCTGTAGAGATTGCAAAAGGTCCTGTAGTTTAAAAACTCGCGGTTTGCCTTCCCTGGCAAGTGGCAATGCAAAGAGGGATGAGGTGGGGGTGGCTAAGCACAGCTATTCTTGAAGGCCACACCCCCAGAAGGCCACCGTAGAGATTGCAAAAGGTCCTGCTGTTAAATTAAATATAAATATAAAATAAACGGAATCTACAAAGGTGTCTAAAGAGAAGACAGCAAAGCCTTTCAGTGCAATAAACCCTTTCCCTGCAATAAAGATAGCTTGTGTCCACCACAAAAGGGAAGCCTCCATGACTCTCCACACCTTCTTTTTCAGCAAAACGTTTGTCTTGGCTCCTCATGCCCTGCCTCTTGCTGTTTGCCTTTACTTGCCACAATTTTTCTTTTTGCTATTTTCCCCTGGCAGGGATCGAACCCACAGTACTTCTGCTTAATGCTTATGAGGCCAGTGTGCTCTCCCTGAGCCATGCTAGCTCTGTAGTAAAATCAAGTCAAAACTTGTATTTAGGCTGGGTCAGTCTATAACAACTTTTAATAAAAACTGAAAATTTGCCAACAATCCATGGATAAGTCAAAAGTTATGAAATTTGGTGAGCTAGCAGTGATCCATGTGTTCTACCACTGTAGCAAGTTTCATCACGATTTGTCTAAAAATGAGAGAGGAACAATCCCCTGAAGTTTCCCCAGTGCCAGTGCTGTTTCTTTCCTACTGCCATTAATGAAGCAAATTTGAAATTTCTGAAATTTGGGAAAATTCAAACTTTTTTCCAGGAAATTTTGGAAACTATTTCAAAATCGTATCGCCAGCTTCCCCTACATCCAAAACAAGTTTTGAACCATTGGGGGGGGGGGGGTATCAAACAGGCCTAGTAAAAACCAATTTATCCTTCAGCTTGTGTATGGAATACAGTTATGCTAAGAAGCAAAGGGGATGATGGGATTGCTAAGGGAGGAGAAATGGCATTCTCATATTAATTTAAAATCCTAGATGTTTGACCTGAGAATTCTGGTTTCACAGTCCTACTGATGCTAAACAATAGCTTCACATCATGCAAATGCAGCCACTCTCTGAGACATTCCCAGTTATTCCTAGAACTTCCTGAATCAAGAAAACAGGATTTCTTGATGTTGGCAGAGGTCCTATTGAGTACAATTTCTTGGTTGTGTGTTGCTTGCTTCATTAACAGGTTTGAATGTAGAGGTGACCAAGTTATGACTGAGTTTTTCTTCTAATCTGTCAAAAATCCTGATGATTCAACTCTCTATCTCTTATTTAAAGCACTTACTATTCTGTAGGGGAGTGGAGCAGGTGAAAAGACTCTAAAAGGACTCTTTATCTGCACATTACCCACAAAAGTCTCTAATATAAATTTGAAGGATTCTACTTCAATCTGGATCCATTGGGAGCATGCTGCAATCTTTGTGTGAAGGAATTTCTTGTGCTATGCTGAGACAGGGCCAAAAACCTTATGCAATCAATAGAGGGTAAATAGCTCCAATGCAGAAATAGAAGCTACTTTAGGTCAAGTGCTTGACAAATCTATCATAGACAGAAAGCAATCCAGCAATTTCACATACAAGGGAATTTCACCAAGACTTTGCTGACAATACTTTCTGTCAGTTTGCCACTCAGACTGAAGCAGGAATCTCTCAATGCACTGTCGAAAGAGATATTTTCTCAGACACACTAAAACTTGAGGCTGAGCAGAAATTCTTCAATGTGATTTGCAAAATATTTTTGACAAGGAGGGAAAATGCTTTCTTCCTTTAGCAGTTTTGCTATTTCCTTTATGGAAACGCTGGCAGATGTATGATGTTTTCTGTTTCATTCACACAGGCTGGCTCTATACCGTAGACTTAATACAGTTTGACACCACTTTAACTGTCATGGTCCAATGCCATGAAATCATGGGAGTTGTAGTTTTATATGTTCTTTAGTCTTCACTGCCAAAGAGTGCTGGTTCCTGATCAAAAGTATAACTTCAATGATTCCAAAGCATTGAACCATGTCAGTTAAAGTGGTGTTAGACTGCATTAGTTCTACAGGGCAGATATATTCACAAGCATTATGAGTGATGTTGAATAATCAAAACCGATTGGGTGCATACAACTGAAGGGACCAAAATTATGGATTTTGAATGAACCCATGGTCACTCTCCAGTGGAGTGAAACAGTGAGTCCTTCTTCATGGGACCAGCAACCATTTTTTTGCCCAGGCATTCAAAAAGGCCAAAAGTAGTGCTGTGATAAAGAATGTTTAGGGTTTGGTGCTTCTTTTAGGTTCACCCAGAATAAAGTGCAGTCTCACCTTTCTCCACTCTACACAGAATAGGGGAAGGTCACATTTTTTATAAGAGTTAAAGTACAGTGTGTTGCAGCCCAGCCACCTATTTTATCGCTTTTCACCCAGACACAAGTTCATTAAGGAAGTATATAAAAAGTAAGTTTCAAAATAGTGCAAGCAATTCTCTAGAAATCATTTAAAATAAGCAAACATGCAAAAAGTAAAATCAAAGGTCAGATTATAAAAGCAGTATTCAAGAGATCCAGGAGCTAGATATCAAGATCTTGACAAATGGCAAAGAGCAACTCTGAACATGAATCCAAAAATCACAGAAGGTAACACAAGAAACTGGAATCCCAAGGTGGTGGCACTCACAACATGACTATAACTCCAAAAGCTTGAAAACTTGAACTTGACTGTTATCCCAAAGACTTGAAAACTTGAAACAAGATTTGTAATCCAAACAGGAAAACAAACGCAGGTGAACAGAGCTAAGGACTGTCTATTAAATGTTAATAAAGCCATGGAGAAGAGATTTTTACATGCATACGTGCAGCATACACAGTAAACAAGGTGGAATTGGAGAAATCGATAGTCTGTCCAAAAAGGAGGTAAATTCCAATGGAGTTCAATAAGTCCCGAATATAGGTATCTCAGTCTTAGTCTTTAGTTGAAAAACCACATTAGAAGATATAGTTCCAGGTGTATCATTGTCACACCCCAGCCAGGTTCCAGGAGCAAACCAGACCAACACCATGTTAAAAGCAAGGATGCAGAGAGGCTTGAAAGCAGGCCTCTGCAACAACCTCTAAGTGAACTCCAAGCACCCAAGGTTAGGCGCAGCCCCATTGCTTCACAGACTGATAAGAGAGCCTGGTACCATGAAACAACTAATCCGCATAGAAGGCCAGCTGTTGGCTCTAATGAGTTTACATTCCAATCAGACCGAGAGGCGATGGGAAAGAAAGTCTTCCCACCCGCTTCTGGGACCAAGCTCCGACGCAGCCGGCGTCTTATGGATCAAAGCAACCGGGGCCTATAAAGGTTCAGCCCGGAAGGAGCTCGGGATCTCGAGCCAACATTTTAGCTACTTTGCCAAGCTTCATGGAACTCTGTCTGGCCAAGAGGGGCCTTCTTGTTATTGGACTCTGAATCTTACCAAGCCTTGTCTCAAGAAATTCCTGGATTTAGCCAATTGCGGCACCAAGTTTATTCCTCATTTATTGGACTCTTAAAGACTATTGCTTTGCTTCAACTGGATGCTGGATGCATCACTGAACTATTCTATCCTTGCCTTTTAACCTATTTTTAATATTCTAAATAAAGCATTTAACCGCAGTTGCTGTGTGTTGGTTTACTAAGGGTCTGACCAAGTTTAAGTCGCAACAATCATAGATCTCCAGGTAGGGTAGTTCCACAAATAGTATGTTGCATTAACAAAGAAAATTACTCCGGAGGAGATAATTCCTGGACGCGGAGAGCATGGTGTAAACGTCTCCCCAAGCAGAGAAATTTTCATTTTGGACTGTTATCACACATGGGATATTTATCCGTGGATGTATTTCTTTGTTATGCAACATACAATTTGTGGAACTACCCTACCTGGAGATCTATGATACACCTGGAACTATATCTTCTAATGCGGTTTTTCAACAAAAAGACTGAGATACCTATATACGGGACTTATTGAACTCCATTGGAATTTATCTCCTTTTTGGACAGACTATCCATTCCTCCAATTCCACCTTGTTTACTGTGTATGCTGCACGTATGTATGTAAAACTCTTTTCTCCACGGCTTTATTAACATTTAATAGACAGTCCTTAGCTCTGTTCACCTGTGTTTGTTTTGCTTGTACTTAAGCCTGCTCATTGTTTTCCCCCTAATCCAAACAGGAGACATGAAATTTAAACAGGAAAACAAGATTCAAAAACCAAGGACCGGAACTCCTGACTCGGAGCTTCATAGACAGGTGACTTGATGGTACATGAAATTCCAACATCAAGCTCCACACCAAACAAAGCCTCAGATTCCTTAAGAAGTCTTCCTCTTTCCTAAATATTATTATTTCCCACACCTGGGCTCAATTTGTTTATCTTTCAGTCTCAGAGAGCAACGAATGTGTCTCTACTTCACACCCTCCTGTATGAGCAAAAAACGCAAGGTTATCAGTAACCCTCTGGTCTCCTCCACATTCCTTTCACAGTCAATCCCTGGGAGATTCTCATGAGAAACATGGTCTGTTTTCCCATCAACAGATCTATCCAAAACATCTTGAAAAACACTTTCGCTTTTCCCTACAGAGGTAATAGGCTCAGACAAAAAAAAACCACTACGCTCCTCCTCAGAGGAGGAGGCTTCACAGGCTTCAGCACAGTGTCCGTCCACTTTGATCCATGAATAAGTTGATTTAAGTTCTTGGGGGGAAATTGTATAACATTTCTAGACTGATACATGAGTATGCATGCATTTACTACTGACAGCATGCCATCCAGTGTTTCCCATATTTAGTAGTTATCTGGCTTTTTAATTTTTTTGTTCCAAATTGTTATTTTATGATGTTGAATTTTTACAGCTGTATTATTATACATTTATGTTTTGAGTCACCCAGAGAATGATGCTGTTTAGGGACTCTATAAAGAAATAGTAAATGCATAAATAAATATGAGCATGAACAGTTGGATGGGTTAACCTCCCCCCCGCTTCACAGATTTCCCAGGTCCCTGACTGCCACATTAAAGCAACTAAAAATAAGAAATAATATTATGTCGGGAAAGGGACCCATCCACTTCAAAACAGCTTTATAAGAAAAGAGTTCTTTTAGTATTAAGTTGAGCACATCTCATTTATGCCATTTCCTTTCAGGAAACAAACAACCCTACCATAATCTCCAAGAACTTTCGCAAAATGCCCTTTATACTTAAGAATATCAATAAAGAATTGTTTTACCATGAAACCAGGGTGCAATAGTATTGGAGTTCCTTTCAAATCCAGCCCGACGTGGAAGCTGCTCTTCTCTGAACCACTGAATTATGACTTCTCTGGAGAAAGGTCTGGGAGGTCGTTCCCAAGTTTTGCTGTATTACATGTAAAAGAAATTGAGATTAAAACTCTGCAAAAAAATTGACTAACAAAATATAATCCCACATTCTTCTCTTTAAAAGTCAAATATTATTTGAAATTCTCCATCCCCATTTTCTGTAACACTTGTGTAACTTGTGAGATAAAATGACATTTTAATTTGTTTATACATCTAAAAAGGAAGTAAAGGTGACACAGTGGATTGAACTACTGAACTGCTAAACTTGCTGACTGAAAGGTCAACAATTCAAATCCAGGCAGCAGGGTGAACTCCCGCTGTTAGCCCAGCTTCTGCCAACCTAGCAGTTGGAAAACATGCAAATGTGAGTAGATCAATAGGTATCACTCTGGCAGGAAAGTAACAACGTACCATGCAATCATGCCGGCCACATGACCTTGGAGGCATCTACGGACAACGCTGGCTCTTTGGCTTTGGCTTAGAAACGGAGATGAACTCCCATCCTAACAGCCCCTAGAGTCAGACATGACTAGCCCACTTAATGACTCTTAATGTCAAGGGGAAACCTTTACCTTTACTTAAGAAGTAAAGAAGAGATGGCAATATCATTTCAACAATATTTTGCGCAATATTTCTCATTTACTGCAAATTTCCACCTGCATCCAATTATGTTACAGTGCTATCATAAGGGATATGTGTTCAGGATGCAATCTGATTTTTTTTTACAGGATACATTCCAAATCAGTTGAACAAGGTTCACAAAAAGTGTGCAAAGGTATAATCCAGCCCTCTTGGACTAGCAATTTTTTTATTCCATTGATGTTAAAATGAATTTAAGACTTAATATTTTCAATGGAGTCAACACAAACATCTAAGATCTTTTTAAAAAAATGTTCTTTATTAATTTTCCAGTAAAAACATCTAAGATCTTTACGGAGGGTTAACAAAAATGGCTTTGTATTCTAAAGGGTGGGAAAGGGAGGGAATTGAGAACAAATCATTGCTACCTGAATGATGACTTTAAACCTCCAAGATTCATTGATCTTTACCAAAAATGGCTTTGTATTCACAAATCATTGCTACCTGAATGATGACTTTAAAAAACCACATTGCCCAGCAAGGCGGTTTTATAGCTACTTATGATCCTTTCATTACAATTTCTTTAAGTATGCATATAAACAACCATCTCTGTATAATAACAATGATATAAACTTTAAAACAATGCACATTTAAGTATTTAAGAAGCTGCAGATCTGTAGCATCTTGGTAAGGATGAAGAAAATTATGTCTACTCAGAATGCAGATGTAGTGGGATGGTAGAGTTCCTTTTTTCATTTGTCTGGTAATTAATGTATTAATTTACATATTTCAAAATCTGTATGAAGCAGGACACTTTTTTTAAAAAAAATGCAAAAGTGAATGGGAGTGGCAGGAACTATGAACTATATTATTTACCCTTATTGTTCTGCATCATAAATGTTTTCCAATATGTAAACATTTTTGCACAATCAACTTTTAATTACTTAAACAGTTAGAAACAGACAATTGATCAAGTAAAAGAAAATATTATATTGATTCACCATTTGGGATTTTATGGGGGTGCATCAGATATTAGTTGAATAATTTAGAACACTATCCTAAATAGTAAAGTTGATTGAAAGCAAAACCCACAGTCTAGGGATGATAGCGAATCATTAGAACAACACTTCCATGGACCTAACATTTCTGTGGCATTCCGAAATCTACCAACAATGGAATTGAACCAAACTTGGCACACAGAACTCCCATAACCAGCCAACATTCTGGAAGGGTTTGGTGGGCACTGACCTTGAATCTTGGAGATGTAGTTCATCTACATCCAGAGAACACTCAAACAATGGTGCATCTGGACCAAACTTGGCACGAATACTCAATATTCCCACATTTGAACACTGGTGGAGTTTGGGAAAAATAGATCTTGACATTTGGGAGTTGTCGTTGGGATTTATAGTTCACCTACAATTAAAGAGCCCCTTGAACCCCACAAACAATGGAATTGACCCAAATTTCCCGACAGAGCCCCCAAGACCAACAGAAAATACTGGAGGGATTTGAGAGGAATTGACAGTGATTAAGGGGAGAGCATGCGTGCTCTCCTTTACTTACTTGGAGTCTTAGAAACTGTAGGAGGGCTTTTGGTGGGAGGACTTGCCATCTGCTTCCAAAAAAGAAGAGAAGGATGGACAGAGAAATCTTCAGCATTCTCTGCCAAAGGGGTTCCTCAGACCATTAGAAATATCTGTTTTCTGATGGTCTCTGGTGACCCCTTTGAAATCCCCCTCATGACCCTCAGGTTGAGAAACACTGCTCTAGGGTAACTCACTTGCCTCCTTGTTCTTTTCTTGGCTCTTCTACTAGTATATCTTAGCCAGAAATCTGAAATCAGCTAGCAGAAAATGACATTTTCAGAAGGATAATTCTTCTGTCCAAAGAGCATGTGCCCAGTCCTAACCCCCTAAAGTAAGTACATCTCTGAGTTAAGACCACTGGATCCTATTTCAAAGCTGTAAAACTCACTTTATCATGTGTCTGTTTCAATGACATAACACACTGGGGATCCTTATTGAATCATTATTTCCCTGTTTGAAGACCCAAACAGATGCATTCCATAGTTTGTGCAAGAATACCTGACACTGTGATCATATAATAATATCATTTGTTGAAGACTAAACTGCTTTTGGTAAGTATAGGATAATTTCCATAGCTTTTTAAAGTTCTTTTCGTCCTCACTTGAGAATAAAGCAACAATTCACATCCAACTGCTGCTGAATTCTACACTAAATGGCTACACTTTTGAAGGTTTAGGATTGAATTATACTCAACAGTCCTTCAGATGTGTTAGTGTTTTTATGACTTCATTTCAGGAAAGCTTCATTTATTGAAAGTGACTTGGAATAACAAAAGTAATGGGAATATTGCTTTGACAAACAGCGTACAAGCATATCATAGAGAATTCACTGCCTTTTAGGGACTACATTTAAAAAAACACTCCCCAGTCAAGCCAAGAATGCCAGCAACCATTAGAGGCAAGATGCTGTATCAAAACACATCAAGTCAAAGGAACTGCTTGTCAGATCAGGACGCAAAACACTAAGCAAAAAAGGACTGGGGTTCCTTTCGTCCTGCTGGGCTGCCAGACTTCACAAGAGCAAAACCTTACAGTTGCTACTCTCAACATTAAAAATGAAAGTGCAAATCAATGCACAGAGACTTGTTCTTTCTTAGAAGAACTTTCTTGTGTTAGTCAATTTTAAATAAATCAACAACATCTTATGGTTAACACAAGCTTGTTCATAACACTGAGACTAATTAATAATATCATATGGTGCCATGTAAACCCAGGAGGAATGACTAGTACAACTTTCCCTAACTCCATCTGCTACACTGGGTTGTTTTGCACTGTTGGAAATTTACAGACTTTACCAACCAGGCAATGGATCAATACAAATGTCAGAGAAGGCAAAGAAAGTTCTACAAATGTGGCTGAAAATGCATTTTGGGAGGAAAATGGCAACCAAAATCTCCCAGTTCAAATTAGATTGTGGAAAAAGGCCTAAATCTAGCCCAAACTAAAAACAGACCCACTAAAGCAGGGGTGCTCAGAACGGTGATCGGGATCACCAGGGTGATCTTCGGGCCTCATCCTGGTGATCTTCAGGCCCCTGACCAGGTTTTTTGCTGTTGGTCCTCTTCACGCGCCCCTGCACGCTGCAAAGAAGTTCTCTGTCGTTGCTCCTCCCTGCTCGCGCACCGCCTCCAAAGGCTCCGTCCAGAGTCCAAGAGGCAGAACGGGCTCCCTCTTTTGGATTCCTCCTCCTCTCTCCGGCCTGGATGACGCGATGCATGGCTGGCCCCACGTGCATGCGCAGAAGCGCCCATTCTGCCTCTCTGACTTCTCATGAGCTCTTGGAGGCGGCACGCATGCTGGCGGCATGGAAATAGGAGCAACGACGGAGGAGAAGAAGAAGGACGCTTTGGGGTCATTTCCTTACCACATCTCAAAGGTCGGTCTTTTTACTTTGGGGTGGGTGCTTGATTGTTCTGTGGCATGTCTCTTTGTTTATTTTTAATGTTTAAATGGCCTTTTAGCTCCAAAGCCTCTCTGCTTGCTTTGTTCCTTGAGAAATATATGTTGGGGAATATGGAAATGTGGGAGAAATGGAGTGGGTGCTTGATTGTACTTTGGCATGTCTCTTTGTTTCCTTTTATTTTTAAAAATGGCCTTTTAGGTCCAAAGTCTCTCTGCTTGCTTTGTTCCTTGAGAAATATATGTTGGGGAATATGGAAATGTGGGAGAAATAGGGTGGTTGGATGTATTTTTGCATGCCCCTTTGTTTACCTTGCTGAGTATTAAATGGCCTTGCAGTTCAACAGCCTCTCTTCTTACTTTCTGGCTGATAATATGTGTGGTAATATGGCAGTGTGGGAGAAATGGGGTGGTTGGATGTATTTTTATGCTTTGTTTTATATTGTTGTTATTAAATTGAAATGTTGATGTTTTATAACTTCATTTTATGTAAACTGCCCTGAGCCTGCTGGAAGGAGCGGTACATAAAAATGAATAATAAATATAAATAAATAAATAAATAAATAAATAAATAAGAAAATAGTTATACATTTTACATTTCTGGGTAGGTGATCTTTGGGACTTGGTTTTTTAATCAGTAGCTCCCATGCTGAAAAAGTGTGAGCACCCCTGCACTAAAGTATAAAGATTTGCTGAAATCTTGATTTATAAGTCAGCAATTAATCCAGTGAATCTAATCGTATTAAGACTAACAACTATATGTAGACCATAATCTGGAGAGCCAGTGTGGAATAGTGATTGAGCATTGAGCCACAAGTCTGGAGTCCAGTGGTCAAATCCTAGTTCAACCATGGAAATTCATTGGGCTCACTCAGCCTCAGAGGTAGCCAAAGACAAACCCACTCTAAACAAACCTTTCCAAGAAATCCCTATGGTAGGTTCACCTTACAATCACCATAAATCAGGAATCACTCAAAGGCACACAACAATAACAATCTCCCTTTTGATTTTATGAATTTTATTTTCTGAATTTCTGATTATGAATACTGTTTGGTGTACAGCTCCAAGCAAAGCAAACGGCATCCAAGTAGTGGTTTTTAGGATGCAAGAAACTACACGAACTAAGTGTTTTGTGTTCTTTACTACTGTGAGAGCTTGCCACAGTAGGGCGCAGCTTTGCACTCTGATGTCACCCCATGGCCAGAATTCAGGTTGGGAAATCTGTACATGTACATAAACAGATGTGCTTTCTCAAGTGTAGCACTGTTGGTATGCCGTTCTCTCCACACAGCATGCAAAGCCCCTCTTGCATTCTATGTGGAATCTCTGAGAGCTGCTATACAGTTATATACAGGCAGGGTCAAAGAAATGCCTGGCAATCTTCTTCTTATATTAATGCCAGATTCACAATGAATACTTCCAGAGGACTGCCACAGATTTCATCATTGTGCATCCTATTACTGGGGCAAGGAGTTAAGATAGGCCTTCTCCAATCGTTCCTGCACAAATTGCAGCATGCAATGTCTAAGTGAGTGGCTTCAGAGTTTTAGAGTAAATTAGAAGTGGTTATATGAGTGTAAAGTAAGGTTTTGTGTGGATCCTTTCACTATACTAAAGGGTTATTGAACTGAGGCCCATTACAACTTGCTAGAGAGTAATACTGAAGTTACTTGTTCATAAGGAGTTAGATTATTATTAGCAGGCAATCCAGCTTTGGTCTGGCTCCCCAGTTCTCAACAACTTCTCCATGAATACAATTGGTTTTCAGCTAGTTTGTTGGCCAGCCTCCTTAATTGGCTTGTCCTCTAAACACACACAGGTTTAATGGGTAGACGTTTATTGTTGCCAGTTTGAAATTGCATCTGAAAGCATTAACAGGTTTAACTGACATTTTAACTTGATCAACTGTCTAACCAACATCTGATACAGTCATTTCAAAAGGCTTTCAGGCAGTTGTCTTTATTAAAGTCAATACTGACATTTCCATTAGCTGTGGTTAAAGGTTAACCATTTCTTTATGGTTAATGCATCTCCATGCCTCCTGATGTGAGGCCAGAGTGGACCATTGTTAGTGATCAGTCTGGCTGAGCCTGAGATGTTGTTTCAGGGAGTCCTTATATCTCTTTTTTGGGGTGCTTCTCTTGCACTGACCCATGGTGAGTTCACCATAGAGTAGTATCTTCGGGAGGCGGTGGTCCTCCATCCTAGAGATGTGCCCTGCCTAGCGCAGCTGTGTTTTCAATAGCATGGCCTCAATGCTGGTGATCCCTGCTTGCTCAAGATCAGCAACATTCGTCACATAGTCAGCCCAGTGTACATTTAGGATTGAGCTAAGACAGAGCTGATGAAAGCATTCGAGTCATAGGTGTTGACGATAGGTGACCCATGTTTCAGACCCATAGAGGAGAATAGACAGTATGATAGTTCTGTACACACTGATTTTGGTGCTTTGCCTCAGGTGTTTGTTACTCCAGGCTCTTTTGTGAAGCCTTCTGAATGCACTATATGCCTTTGCTAATCTGTGATCTATCTCTCTATCAATCTTGGCATCTGAAGAGATTATGCTTCCCAGGTAGGTGAACTGCTGAACGGACTTAAGCACAGATTTGCCTATGCTGACATGATCAAATAGTTTTAATTTGCTATTAAAAAGGCAAATCTGGGGGAGGGGTGAATCGTGATTAGCCAATACTATTGTAGTACTAGAGTCATCTGCTGTCTTTCTCTACACTCACACAATTGCCCTCATCTCTTCTGTACAACTGCTCATTTCTCTTTAGCTTGGTATATGGATATATGAGTGGAGTTGATATAGTATCAAAGGTTTCTGGGAAGTTTAAAACTTATGAAGGGATGAAAAAGACTTGGATATAACTAAAATAGATCCAAGGTATGAACTATAGAGACACTCACATGCTTGTTTGTCAGTCGACCTCATCAGATGGGAGTGAATTCAACAGCATTTGACAATTCCCCTTTCCTTTTGCCATGGAGTCCACTAGCTTCTATCCCCAACACACAGCTACACCTGACAGGATTACATGGTAAAAGAGAAGGGGAACCGGCATATACTGCCATGGTAGCAACATGGAGGCTTCCCCTGTTGCATAGAGATCAATAGGGGGAAACCTACTTGTGGATGCTTCCCCTGTGGCATGAGGTAAGGGGGCATCCAGCCGATGCAGGGTGTGAGGCGACAGGTTCCCCATGTCCCACATGAGGCACTGCCAGATTTGTCATGATGTGTGGTGATTCCAGTGGCAAATGGCATGAGATCCAGTGATTAGAGACAGAATAGATATTGTTGTCCATATCACAGTGTTGGTCACACATGTAAATGAATGGCTGCCACTCACACTTGTGGGACTTAGGAGGCAGCTGACTATTGTTATCACTCATCCCTTGAGCAAGTGATCTCTAGTATTAAGGAAATTGAGATAAGGATCCTATTTCTGCCTGTTGCCTCAGACATCACTTATGGAAGGGGATGGAAAGAGCAGCCAACACTTTCCAGTCAACAACTGCACTGGCTCCATCCTAGTAAATACGGATTGGGTTAGGATTCACTTCATAACACCATTTTGCTTACAGATACGTAAATCCCATATAGGATTTTAACCATCACCTCCAGATGTAAGACCACTGTTCAGCAACAGTGAACCTGCTTTTCAGATAGGTGGCCCATATTCAGTCTCCAGCATCCACAGGTAAAGCAAATGAGAAATCGATGCCAGCCAAAGTCAGCATTACTGGGCAATACAGAACAGTAACCTGACTCGATGTAAAGCAAGTATCTATTTCATTTCCTATCGTTTTATCCCCTTCCCAAATGCACAGAATTTGAGTCCAGTGAATCTCATCACTCAAAATTTAGGGGAACTATTGTTCAATTAAACGGATTCTGCACTAGTATTTTGGAGTGAGGTATTGCATAAAGAAACACAGTTTTAGAAATGGGTACATGTGTCCTTTACCTAAACACTGAACAATCCACTGAACAATCCAGCACCTCCAGCAAACCCTTGACATCTCAAGTCTTTTTTAGTTAAGTGAGGCATTTCAAAAAAAATTCAAAAAAAATATCAAAATAAACCTGAAGAGAGGCATGATAAGATTATGGAAGATGTGGAGAGAGTGAGCAATGGGGGGGAAACATTAACTCCCTCTTTCACAATACTTAGATTTTATTCAATTGAAGTAAATAGGCAAGTGGTTTGCAACAGATAAAAATACATTCATTCAATAAAGACAGACTGCCCTATCAACTAATGGGAATACAATACAATGGGAGGTTATGATGGTCAGGAGGAAAACAAAATGCTTCCTAAAGATTGAAAAAGAATGCATAGAGGCAGGGCCGTAGCCAGGATTTTGATTGGGGGGGGGCTGAGTTTGGTTCGGGGGGGCTGAGACTGGGCGGAAGAGGGTCTAGCAAACCTTTTGTATTGTTATCCCAATAACCCCATTAATGTGGGATATAATGAGCATGGTGATCAGATCATGATATGAATAAACATAACAGTTTAAATAATGTACCAGTAAGGCCTTGTCGCGGACCCCCCGGAGAATTTCGGGGGGGGGGGCTAAAGCCCCCCCTAGCCCCCCCCCCTGGCTACATGCCTGCATAGAGGATAGATCTGTCAGTAGCTGCTAGCCATCTAGAAGCTCATGTCTGAGGATGAAGAAGTTTAAGATTGGGCGTATACTGAAAAAAGGAATTCTTTACAGGCATCCCTTAACATCTGTCTCACATGATATGGCTACTATTGGAAACCAAAAAGCTGAGCTAAATGGATTTCTGCTCATTTGTATATCTGATTGTTAAAGATATCTTGAAAGCAAGATGACAACGTGTCTCATGTTCCCACAATTTTTGGTACTTTATCCAGCACAAAATCCTTGTCCTTGCATCAAAAGCTCTCTATGCTCAAACCCTATATATTTTTCTGCCTTCACGTTCTTAGTGATGCTTGAAAAATGAATACTTTACAAAGTCCAATACAAATCGACCTGATCTATACTTCCCAGTCTAATGGGTAGATTAAAACTTATTTTTCAACTAGCTGTACCCTGCCATGCGTTGCTGTGGCTTACTCTGGTGGTATATTGTACTATTAGTGTTACATATATGTATGTGTGTGTATAATACTCCTTTATACAAAATGGCAAAATCATATAGAGATATAGATATATATTCAAGGCATAGACGGTTTAATCCATGGACTGTATTTCTTGTTTATTACCGTGCAAGGCATAGAATATTTGCCTTGTAATGTCTGTGAGGCGCCCTGAGTCCCTACGGGGAGATTGGGCGGGAGAGAAATGAAGTTTTGTTATTGTTGTTGTTTTGTGTGCACGCCACAAAACAACAACAATGGAGGGCCTCTACATCCGGGTCCTGGGAGCGCCGGGTCCTGGGAGTGGCCAGGATCAGCAATATTGAGAGACCCATCCCCCACAGGCCTGATTTTGAGGCCGGCACAGGTGAGAGGGAGCCCGGGCCGAGCCACAAATCGAGCCCCCGGTTTCACCAAAGATGGCAGGCCTCCCTTCTCCTTTTGTTTTCTTCCCCGCTGCTTCCATTTCCTCCCCGACTTCCTCCGCTTACTTTGCCCTCCTCATCTTTCTCCTCCATCGCTTCCAAACCTCCTCTTCCACCTTTATTATATTTTTCTCCTTTTCTTCTTTCCTCGCTCTTTCTTTGCTGGCAGTGGCAGCAATGCGCTAGCGGGAGGCAGCCAGGCAGCACTGTGCATATGCTGGCCGCCTTGGGTGCAGGGCAAGCTGAGAAATGTAGTCTCCCAACAGTTTTGGGATTTGTAAGTGATTGTCTTTGTTTTCTTGAATTTTTCAGAGTGTTGGTCACACCTAGGACTGTTTGGCATTGTGTGACCAAATTTGGTGTATTTTCGCTCAGTGGTTTGGGTTTTTTTATTTTTAGGATACTAACAACGACACGAGCATTTATATATATATAGATGAGCTTTTGCTCTTTCAAGATATTTCTATGCATTTTCAAAATGAGTATTTTAAGGAGTAAAATCCATGTTTAAAACATGGTTAATCCTACCATTAGGTAGAGTACAGTGACTGCCTGGAGCAGAAGATTGGGGATGTCATGAAAAGGGAGTGTCCTGCCTCCAGAGGCAAACACTATAATTTACTGCCTGTGCCTGTAAGGATATGGGAGGGGAGGAAGCTCAAGCCTTGGCTCCAGTATGGCAGTTCTATTTTGACAGTTATGCAGAACAGTTGGAGTCTAGTATTGGAAGAAAGCAGAGGGATAGAAAGCGTACAGGAATTCACGTCATGTCGGAGTTATATAGATAGTCATGTTGTAATTCACATATAGCCTCCGATCTGTCCTTTGTGTTATAATTTCTTCCAATCCAACCCCATAGTAACACAGAGGCAGAACAGGGAGCACATTGTTAATTGAGTTGTTGTATTTTTCATTACCAGGGTGAGGAATGGGTGCTTGTGTGATTTTATGACTCAGATAATTTACTCACTTTGAATACCACATAGGTGGATGCCATGGCTGTTGCTGTGTTCATTCTATAATGCAAATGCATCCTGAGTATCCATTGGACAACATTTAATATTATGCACTCTGGATTACTAATAATCTAATCCATGTGATTTCTTTACTTTCTTCCTCCACTCCCAGCACACCTCATATGCACCAAATCCGTTCCGGAAAATTCCCCCTAAACTGATTTTATGGGTGTGCATGTGGATTAATAGAAAAAGTGAATCTAATGCCATTAATAGTGTCAATTTCAGTATAAATAAATACTTCTAAATGTCATTCATTATTGATAGTGCATTGGTCATCCATCACCATTTTTTTTCAATATATGTGATTGTGTACTAAATTGGAGTAATTTTCAATACGATATCTCTGGCAATTCTAGAAAGGCGCAGTGTTCTAAATTGTGTTTACTGATCAAGGAGCATTTACACGAGCTCTTATATGATCTAGCAGATCAGCCTATAGAAAGCAGCTTTTATTTATTCTGAGTAAATTGATTCTCAAATCCTGTGTGATTGTAGCAACAGAAAACAACATTGAGAAGACATTGACCCTGTGTCAGGGCAAAAGTAAAATAGAAAACATGTCCGAAGAAGCATGAACCAATGCACACAAAATGATGCTGGAAAATGCAGCATCATGTACTCTTATGTATGATGAAATGTTGTGGAGAAGTTGAAACCTTAGTCCCCATTTCATGAGTTGATATAATATATATGATACCCCAGTTTGGAATTGCTGGAATTATAGGAAAATACATTCTTAAAACACCCTTTCTAATATATTTCTATATCTCTCTGTGCCTATATAATTTCAGGAAACTAAGATTCAAAGTATTCAGGAGAATCTTACCTCTAACCCTTCATTCAGTAAAAATCAAAAGGCCATAATCTCCACATGAAACTATAACAAGCAGACAAAATATGCTTTTGCCTTCTTCTTATAAACAAACCTGGTTGGTACAATTGTGGTCAGAGATGAAATAGGACCAGCACTGATCGGTTTTGCTTCTTGCTCCCTATTCAGACCTGCTGCCTGGAACAGGTGACTCAAACCAGCCACTTTTCCTTTTTGGATGGCCCTCAAAGATTGGCGCCGATATTCATCCCGTGCTCGACGTGCTTTGTGGCTCCTTTCTTCATCAGCAGCTTTTGAACGACGTACTGCAAGGATAAGGAAACAAAGGATAAGGTACTGCAAGGATAAGGAAACCTTTACTTTCTCTACAGAGCAGTCGTTATGATCCAGTTAAACATATGGCAACAAGGGACCTTTCTACACTGACCATATAATGCAGTTCAAAGCTGACTCAAGGCTGCGGTGGTCACAAAACATACGCTAGCAATGCAAACTGCAACAAGTGATTCAGTGCTTTTTAAAAGTCTCAAGAAAGTCGGAGTTCAGCCAAAACACAGCAGATGCCAGTGTATCCCAAATCCAGGACAAAATCCAAAATGTATTATATACACTC
Source organism: Anolis apletophallus (assembly GCA_030556195.1). Lineage (NCBI taxonomy): Eukaryota > Metazoa > Chordata > Lepidosauria > Squamata > Anolidae > Anolis > Anolis apletophallus. Next base: position 143,719,642 of record JARBWK010000004.1, on the reverse strand, counting down.
AGAGTTGCTGAAGTGCAGAAAAACATCCCGAAGGAAGACTGCCAAGAAAGCATTCCAAGGGCATGGCTGGGCAACAAGAGAGTAATTGTTGACTCAAGATCTTGTCACACAGCAACCAGAATTGCTGCATGTTATTGGGGGGCATGGTGAATCCAGCACCACACACTTCGCATCACCCATTTTGAGTAAAGTGCAATCCCATGGCAGGAAGCATGGATTGCGCAGCTTCTCCTCATGAATTCCAATGGCAACATGGGAAGCTTCCCTTGTTACCATGGCACCTGCATGTGCCAACTCGCCCTACTTCATCCATGGCATCATTTGAAGGAGGCCGGCAGGCTCCATGGGTGACCTGGGCCAAACCGGTGCATACCGCTGAATGTAGCCTTTTTTGATGAAGTGGTCACTGGGAGGCAGAATATGCTCCTGTCACTTTTCCTTGCATCTATGGTTTGTCTATCTCCTGACAAGCCAGAGAAAACAGCTCAGTTTTTTCTTTAGCTTTTTCTTTGGCCTGCTGGGTGAGAAACAAACCACATTTGCTGTTCCTTCTGTATTTGAACAGAATACTACTCTCTCCACAGATTGAAAGCCAGCATGCTGGTTCATCTGCAGCAGAATTCTTTAGAATTCCACCTTATCTGAGCCATAAAGAAAAAATGAGACACAAATCACACATAATAGCATCTGCCCAGGGGAGAAAGGATGGCAGAAATTTAGGCAATGATCCTGGATGAGGAATCATTAGCATAGGAAAGGAAAGTACATAATAATTCTATTAGAGCAAGAGAATGTATTGGCTGCTCTGATGGGATTCCTGACTGCAAAGTTCTTTGATAAAAATGTGAATGAATTCCTGCTACACTGGAATGAGTTTGAGCAAGTCACATCATTTGGGATAGATTAGGATATTTCCTTATTTTATGACCTCCTTAGCTCTTTTGAAGAACTGAGTCACAGACTGAGGTTTGCATGTATTTTATGAGAATGCTGTATGAATATAGATCTCAAGATTGTTTTTTCTTAATGATTTACTTCAGCTGCTTGTTTATTAATAGTCTTAGGTCTGTAAGCTAATTTGGGAACTACACACAACAAATAATCAAGCTTCAAATGATATTTGACTGAAAACATTGCATAGTTATGTTTTTGATTATCAACTGAATTAAAAATGAAACTTGGGAAGCATGTAATATAAGATCATGCCAGTGATACTAAAGTAGCCCATGGCTAAGGGAAGCTAGATAAAATGTAGTGTTGAGTGAAGAGGATTGCTTTTATCCTTATCACACTGGTGTGTCTGAATGTAAGACTTTATTTTCATCAGGAATTTCTGACTGACATTAATGGCAGCTTAATATTATATGAAGGAAAAGAAAGAATGGTGCTGGGAAAACCAGATAGGCACAAGATTTGTTACCTATCCTTAAAACATTATGACCACTTTAAGTACCATGGCTACATCCTGTGTAATGTTTAGGTTTGCAATTTAATGAGGAACTATAGTTCTTTGACTGAGAATTCAAATTGCCCCTTTCTAAGTGTAAATTTCAGCATTCCATAGGATGCAGGCATGGCAGTTAATCATAACACTAAAAATATGTAGTGTGACATGTGACCTCATCAGACTGGGTGAAATCAGTGGCCTAAGATGCTTTCATCCAGTCGAGGGGCAGAGGCCGACTCTGGACATCACACAATGTCATGTGATTTCCGGAGGAGGCCATGTCCGCAACTAGGGTGAAAGCATTACTGTATGCTTTCACCCCAACATGGGAGGCTTCTTGTGATGTGCTGGATCCAGCACGGGGCCTCCACACAAGGGCTACATTTTCCCCATGTGGGGAAAGCATCACGAGAGGGAGCTGCACATGGATGACAGAGTCACTCTGCTGCTCCCTCTTTCCTCCCCAGAAGTCAGGTGAAGCAAGATGCTTTGACTGGCCTTTCTGATAAGGTTGATGATCCTAAGTCACCCTTAGCCATCAGTTGAAGCTCTTTCCTAGAAAGAGGCAGTGTAATTCTTTGAAGTGAAAAATAGAGAAGTAGAGCAAGATCAATATATTTTTCTGTCCAATGTAAAGAACACGGTCCTTCCCTTTATAACAGGGTCTAATGCCCAATGGCCAAATGTAGCCCTCCAAAGTAATTTACCTGACCCCACCCTAAACTTTGGACTCAGGGTCATCCTACATCAAAGTTGACTTGAAAGCACACAACAATAATCCTATTTTACCTTACTCTCTCAGTCATTTTCTATTGAAATACTGGTACTTTTATGTTGGTTAAAACTGCTCTTCATATTGTATTGTTTTTTTCATGTTTTTGTACTACAAATAGGGTATGTGCTGTGCAAATAGGAATTCATTCTTTTCTTTTGTTTCAAAATGTAGTCTGGCCTCCTGAGGGACCGTGACCTGTTCCTCTGCCTATAAACTTTGAGAACCCATACTTTATCAGAATGGCAGCCCTCTATGCTGGCAGTTCAATCTTACTTCAATACTGGTGATGGAAGAGTATCATCCCACACACCTGAGGCATCACACTAATTTGAGAGCATGAGACAAATAATATGGCAGATGAAAGCAGCTGTAGACTCTACTGTTGGTCGTTTATGGGGTCTCACATATAGCAAAAAGCTATTACTAGTTCATATTGATTTCATATTCGTAAATCCCATTAAGTCCCAGTTCCATATCCAATAATCTTTTAAACATGTGCCTTCATTTTAAACATAATTTTCACTTTTATGCATTTGGCCAGAAAACACACATTTAAAACATAGTTTACCCATTGAGCATATGAATTTTTGTATGTTTTACAAAATTGTATAAGAATTTGAAATGTATCACAAAATTTGGGGATATGCAGGCTGAGATTCTGCATTATGAGCAGTGAAGCATAACTTTACAATGATAGTGCCATGCTTCTAAAACAATACACAGCCATGTTAATGTGAAAAACCACATTGTGCAATGGGGCACTACGTAAGAAGTGTAATTGCAGAATGGGTGATCCTACCACACAATAAGATGCTGTTAAAAGTGGGAGCATTTTATTCTAGTCAGGTGCACGGCACTCAACCCATGCTACTGTCTTCTACTGTGGAGTACCAGAGTCCCATGCCTCTGTTGTGGGCCACTGCATCCTCTCCTTGCACTGTCATTTCCAAGGGAAGTTTATCTCATAAAGTTCGGTACTGTTGTCCATCCCTACCATTGCATAATTGCTATGTTAGTTACTTCACTTGCAAACTAAATGAAATCTTCAATCAGTCCTTCATGGAAAGTAAAGTTTGTGGCCATGCTGGCTCAGAGATTCTCTTTAAAAAGTAAGCATTTCAAAATGTCATCACCAAGACAAGCTGAAATGTGGTGGAGTATAGGTACAAATGTGAACAGAAGACCACCCTCACTATCCTTACTGTCCTACTTAGTGGTCCCAGAAATATCTGGTGGGTCCTTATTGAATGCTAACCAAACTGTACTTTTCTTTGACACAACATTGCAGTCCCTATGTGGCTATTCCTTAAATCAATGGCATACTTACTTAGAAATTATTAATGTATTATTTTTAAAAGAGCTCCAAGAAGCTATATCTCAATTACCTTCAGAAGAATTGTGTTGTTATTTGTTTGGCTTGATGAAAGGAACCACAGCAGTGAATTAAAATGAACACTAAAATTAGTAACGCTTCGCCTATTGACTTGGCAATAAATAGCTGCAGGATGATGAGATGAATCATCATTCTGTTGGAAATTCCATCTACTAAATAAATTAGTACTGTCATCAATATCATTGCAGCTCCACAGCAGCTGTGCTAACAGTGTGCCTCTTCGGCCCGCTCGACCCCTGGCACCACTGAACACAGCAGCTGACTTGGCGGTGGCAAGACATGATGGGACCTGGCTCTCATCCTAATGGATAATTTGGCTTCTGTGGTCAGCGCATAATAGCAAAATGACATGAACACTGACATCTCGGCATCTTTCTGGCTTTCAGTTCTAATGAACAGAAGCCAGGTAGCATTATAATACAGTGGAGAGAAAACAATTGGGCAAGATTTATCCACGTGATCTTGGAGCGCATGAGGTACCAAATTTGGTCAGTCACACCATAGGTGCAGCACAACTAAGAATCACATTTCATGCTTACAAATGTATGGAAGAATATTTACTTTAAAAATATTGAGAGTATTTATTTATTTTATTTCTACCCCACCCTTCTCCCACAAGGGGACTCGGGACTCGGGGCGGCTTCACAAATGCATCAATGATGCCATACAAAGACATTCAATAAAAACAATTAATACAAAACATCATAAAATCATCAGCAACTATCACATTTACATGCCGTTATAACCAAAGTTCAGCCAATAATTCCAATATCGTCATAAAATAAAATTCAAGTCCAGCTGCCTTTATCAATGCTCAGTACCTTAGTCAAATGCCTGGGTCCACAGCCAGGTTTTTAGTTGTCTCCTAAAGGACAGGAGGGAGGTGTCCAACCTGACGTCCTTAGGGAGGGAGTTCCACAGACAGGGGGCCACTGCTGAGAAGACCCTTTCTCTCGTTTCCACCAACCACATTTGTGAGAGTGGCGGGATTGAGAGCAGGGCCTCTCCTGAAGATCTTTAGTTGTGTGATGGTTCATAGCAGTAGATGCGTTCGGACAGGTAATCTGGGACAGAGCCATTCAGGGCTTTAAAGGTTAACACCAGCACTTTGAATTGTGCCCGGAAGCCAGTCGGCAGCCAATGAAGCTGACGTAACAAGGAGTGATTCGCTCCCTGTATGCCCCTCCTGTTAGGAACCTGGCTGCTGACTGTTGGACTAATTGAAGCTTCCGAGAAGTTTTCAAAGGCAGCCCCACGTAGAGTATGTACTACTATGTAAGTCGACAGTAGTTTGGGGGCCAAACATATAGATTTTTATATGACCCATGGATAAGTTAAGAGTAAAACATAGGGTATGTAACCAAAGATGTAAAGGAGAAAACAAAAAAATATATACAAAATTTCAGCAAGTATAACTCACCCTGGTTGGTAGATGAGGAGGTAAATAATGGTAAATATCATGTGCAATGCATGAGGGAAGCAACTAGGTATGAACAGGACTAAAAAAATCAATATGCATTTTTGAAAAGGCAAAAGCATCAGCATGACCGCAGTTGGTCAACAGCATCTGACTGCCGCCACCACCACCACCACAACAACAACAACAACAATGTGACTATCTCATCAGCCAAAAGCAAGTCCACACTTCCCATTGAAACACTGGTAAGTTTATGTTCTTTAAAATTGTTCTTTATTTTAAATATTGTACTGTTCTTTTCTGGAGGTTTTTTCCTCTGCAAATAAGATGTGTGCAGTGTTCATAGAAATTCATTCATGGGTTGTTTTTTTTCAAATGATAGTCCAGCCCCACAACAGTCTGAGGGACCATGAAACACACATGCCCCTTTTCTAGATGTATACATGAATACAGTAGACTCCGTTAGCCAGAACCCATTGGGATTTGTAGATGCTGCATAATTGTAGTTTCTGGTGGCTTGAGAGTAACTATTAAAAGTAACTTACTAATACTATAAACCATACAATACCATATCATAAACTCTGTACTAACTAGATATTTATTATTTATATTGGAATATAGCAATTAAACACAAAGACAAACTTAATGTCACATTTTTACTGTTTTAGTGTATTATAAAAAAAACTTTTTTTATTTGCATTATTGCTTATTTCTTTAATTTTAGAGTTCCAGTTAATTGGGGATGTATAGCATGCTGTTTCTTGGTGTCTAAAATAAATTCATCAATGTTATCATATTGACCAAAGACTTTCTTTCACTCCATTATGAAAATTTTCCTCCACCTCTGGGAAAAAGTGGAAATCATTGACAAATAGCTGTTCCCTCATTGGATCATATTCCATGGCAACAAAATATCTTAACTAACAATCTTCACTACAATTTATATTTAATGCACCTAACTTATTTGTAATGCAAAAAATGAAAGGAGAATATATTATTTAAAATGAATGACAATTTTAACCAACATAAACTTACCAGTATTTTACACAAAGCATGTTTGTATATTGAGAACTATGACAAAATATGGAGAATTAGAAGAAATATTGGTTAGACCCCAATTTCTAACCATTTAGGATTCATTTTTCACAGGAGTCTGTACATATGAATTCTTAGTTCTTCTGGAAATTACAGAATGTACATCCTGGGTCCATAACTTACTTGAGTACATGCGCTCAATTTTTTTAAAGTAAACATTATTCCAAACATGAATCTCTTTGTAACCATGAAGTCATTTTGAAAATATGGTTCTTTGTTGTGCCTGCACCTATGGTGTAATTCACATGAATGAATGTTGTTATTACTGAAGATTTTTTTATATGCCCTGAGTTCTAGAAATTGAAATCCTGTTGATTTTACTGTATATTGGTTTTATGTTTTTAGGTTTTATGTTTATTGTATGGCTGCTGGTTGTATGCGCAGCAAGTTTTTATTGTATGTTAATCCGCCCCGAGCCTGCAGGGAGGAGCGGAATATAAGATCGAATAATAAATAAATAAATAAATAAATAAATAATATTGTCAAAGGCTTTCATGGCCGGAATCACTGGGTTGCTATAAGTTTTTCTTACTGTATGACCATGTTCCAGAAGCATTGTCTCCTGATGTTTTGCCTGCATCTATGGCAGGCATCCTCAGAGGTTGTGAGGTCTGTTGGAAACAACAAAAATAGGGTTTATCTAACTCTGGAATGTCCAGGGAGCGAGAAAGAACTCTTGTCTGTTGGAGGTAGGTGTGAATGTTTCAATTGGCCACCTTGATTGGCATTTAGTGACCTAGCAGTTTTCAAAGTGTGACTTCTTACTGCCTGGGGGAATCCTTTGTTGAGAGGTGATTAGCTGTCCCTGGTGGCTTCTTGTCTAGAGTCCCCCTGTCCACAGACCTACTAAAAATTCCAACAAATGCTACATTCCGCAAAGGACAAGAAGGATCCTCTCACCTCTGCAGAAGTTTACTGTATACCATGCAGCTGTGGACAAGCCTATAGAGGGACCACCAAATGCAGCATTGCCCAAACAAGAATCAAGGAACATGAAAGGCACTGTAGACTACTTCAACCAGAGAAGTCAGCCATAGCAGAGCAACTGATGAACCAACCTGACACAGAATATTATTTGAGAACATATAAATGCTGGACCATTCTAAAAACTACCATGTTGGGCTACACAGAGAAGCTATTGAAATCCACAAGCATGTGGACAATTTCAACAGGAAGGGGGGGAAACCATGAAAATGAAGAAAATCTGGCTACCAGTATTTAAAAAACTCTAAAATTATAACATTAAATAAAGAACAGCACTCAGAAATAGAACTCCAGACAAGAAGCCACCAGGGACAGCTAATCACCTCTCAACAAATTATTCCCCCAGGCAGTAAGAAGTCACACCTTGAAAACTGCTAGGCAATTAAATGCCAATCAAGGTGGCCAATTAAAACATTCACATCTACCTCCAACAGACCTAGTTTCCAACAGACCTCACAATCTCTGAGGATGCCTGCCATAGATACAGGTGAAACGTCACAAGGGAATGCTTCTAGAAGATGGCCATTTAGTCCAAAAAAAGCCCAAAAAACTTTAAAATTCCAAAGATTTTCTTCTTTGACACTATAGTCTAACTTTGCTTCTCCCCAATCCCCTCCCCCCAAAATATTGCACATAGATATCTTTTCAAAAACTGTAAAAAACTGTAAAAATCAGAAATCGAGCTCTCCTGGCTTTTTTTCTATATGCCAGAAGATAATGCCTTCTTTTTCTATTGAAATATAAGCTGCAGCTTCTGATTCCTCTGTGTTATTATACTCCCTTTTTATTGAAAGTTAATTATTCAGGATTGTACTTTATCAGAAACTTTAGATGTCAGATACAATTATATTTGATGGAGGTATCATTTTTCACTTGCAAAATTAATTTGGTGTAAACAAAGTGACCTGATCTCATATGAATAGTATGTCAGAAACTTTGAACATTTCTGAATTCTATAAAGGTACCATTCACAGAACAGTTGGTTGCTAAATTCCTTGGTATATAACACACACACACACACACACACACTGGTAATCCTTTTCCTATTACGCCCTTTTCCTGCTGTGCTAAGAATCAAAAAGATACTGTATTTGTGCCCATTGACTTCAAGCGTTGCTTTCTTTCTGCTTCAACTAACCAACACAAACTGACCCCAGAGGCCATCCAGTCTAACCCCCTTCTGCCAGGCAGAAAAAGCACAGTCAAAGAACCCCAACAGATGCCCATCCAGGCTTTGAAATAATAACAACAACAATAGGAAACCTACTAGGTAAACTTTGGAGTTACTGCCTCTCAACTTTGCCTACCTTATAGGGTTGATTCAACTCCTAACAATCCCTTCTTTTCCTCAAAATCCCTTTAGAGAATGAACATGGATTTTTTTCCATATCAAAACTTTCAGGAGGGAGAAGTAGGCTGCTGCTGCACAAGGCTGTAAGCAGATTTTTGGGAAATGTAGTTTGTGGAGACGAGGATGTGTGTGGCAGAGAATTCAAAAGACCCCACCCTAAACTACATTTCCCAGAATTCTGCTCACTTTCAGTGTTAAAGCACTTGGGTTTTACCTCTCCAAGTTGGAAAAGTTTTTAATGGTTTTTAAATTGTCTGTTATTGCCTATGTGTAAGTATTGGATTGTATTGTTGTTTATTATTTGCTGTTCTGTTGTTATTATGTGTTATTGGACTTGGCCTCATGTAAGCCACCCCGAGTCCCTTTGGGAGATGGTGGCGGGGTATAAATGAAGTATATAAATAAATAAATAAAAGTTACTTTAAAAATACAGGTGCTGCATTGCAGATCCAGATCAACAGTGACAGAGAATTCCAAAGGCCCCGCCCTAAACTACATTTCCCAGAATTTTGCTCACTTCCCACATTGAAGCCTCAATGTTATTGTGGTCTCTGCCTCTCTCTCTGGGCCAGCCATGTGCACAATGGACTTCTTTTTTGCCCAGCCATTCAACCAAGTATTCCTCTCTCCCTCCCACCTGCCCCATACCCCCCTCGCCACCCTTTTTGGAGAAAGAGCAGGGCTTCTCCCACCACTCCAAACTCATCATCCTCTTCAGGGCCCTTTGGGGGAACCAAACCCAGCCCACTTGGGGGTGAAGTGGTACCCACAATGGAGAGCTGGAGCCATTTATGAGACTTACATAATTCATTCAAAAGTCATAGGTCAGCGTTTTAAATCTCAAGTTTTTGTTTGGCTGCACCTTGTGTTTCTAAATATCACTTCATAATAGGGTTGTCACATGAATAAGGGACAGGTACCTAAAAATAGGGATTTTTTTCACAAAAATAAGGGAGACTTCATAAAAACTTGAAAATCATCAATTGATTTTCAAGTTTTTATGAAGTCTCCCTTATTTTTGTGAAAAATTCCTTATTTTAGGTACTTGTCCCTAATTCTTTTATCAAAAAGTGGCAACCCCACTTCATAATTATGAATCTAACTAATTATTAGGCTTATTTGATCAAGGAAAAAATGGTTCAAAACTCGTTTCAGATGTAAGGGCACTGGCGATTCGATTCCAAAATGATTTCCAAATTTTCCCCCCAAAAAGTCAGAATTTTCCGAATTTTACGAATTGCTTTGTTAATGGTGAGTGCGATTGCACAATGCGTGAAGACCTGCAAATGGGACAGGCAAAACTTGGGGGATTCCCTTTCCCTCATTTTTAGACCGCTACTGACAAAACTTGCCACAGTGGTAGAAATTATTAACAGATTATAAGAAATTTCTTGTTTCCAAGAGTACAACGTGTAACCCCAAGCAGAGAAAAGGGTTCCAAAGTTGTATGGTGTGGTTCCCCAAGGAAATGATTGATTAGATCTCTAGTTTCCAAAAGTGGAAACCCCAGACAAAGGGGACCCAAAGTGGTATGGACTGGTTCTGTTAGCAGAAAACCCAAAAGGGACTTTCTGGGATTGAGGTCTGTTGAAAGTTAAAATCATCGCTTCAAAAAGGAAAATTGGCAATGGGAGGCAAGAGAAGAACACTTCTCCCAGCTGCTCTGCCCTGTCCTTCTTCCCTCCCCACACATAAAGAAGCCTCGCGGGCAGGAGGCCTACTTCCAGTCAGTTTCCCCAATTTATTCCCAACCCTGTTGTTTCCTTGCAAAGTGGTGGCGTGACACCTTTCCCACCCAAGCTGCCTAGTCCCTTCCCATTTGCGTCCCCAGCTCGCAATGGGCCCATAAGGCCTTTTTAAAGGACAATGGCTGCCGTGCCGAAACCCTGCCCCTCCCCACATGGTTTCCCCTCATTGGTTGGAGGCAAGCATCCCAGCATGCAAGCTGCTGCTTGCCTCCAAACACTGGGTCTTTTCCGATTCCCTTCCTGAGTCGGAACAAAGATGGCGACAGTGGCTTCGAAATGGCAAGGATATTTCCGGGTTACCAAATTGCTTTGAAATGGCTTCAAAAAGGCATTTGATCCAAATTTAATCTGAATTACGAAGATTCCAACTGGACCTAACCATACCTACTAACTATTTCAAACTAATGAGTTATAAATGAAGTTTTGCACAGCTATAACTGTGTGGTGTGAATGGGCTGGACATCCCAGAGACATTTTGCTGCATGAGGCTGCAAATGATGCCTCTATTCAACATCCAAGTACTTTATTGTTTTGTTTTTAACCGCACTTTTCTTCTGAAATAGGACCCACCGTGCCTTACAAGATTAAAACAAAATATAATTAAATTTGTTTTGATTATATAGTTTAGAAGTTTATTTCTAAATGATTAAAAACAAATTAAAGTGGCTATTGTGGAAAAATACCTTTTTTTAAAAAAAAAAGAAGATAAGTTAAATTATATTGCACCAAAGGCATTCAAATTATTTTGGCACCTGAGGCAGAAAGCCATCTTGGCCTCTCCCTTTCCCCAGCAATAAAAAGCACTCAACTTCTTCCTCCTCTTTTCCCCCCCAATAATTATAATCAGCAACTGTTACCTTTTCATGAGATCCAAAAGAGCTGCTCCAGCAGCTACTCTGTCTAATTTTAAGGCCGCCCTACTATTACATTGAATTTTTCGACACATTTTGTTTCCAAACTCAATGCTGGACAGCTTTTTCATACAAAGGGGAAATGCCGAACATCTAACAGACTGCAGCCTACAGCAGTGTGCACTAATGGAGACCCTCAGGCATTGCCATTTGGCTTGACAAGAGAGGTGAAGCAAATACAAAGGGTACCCATACTTTCATCTGTCAAGCACCAGAGTTATGAAGGATATAACATATAATCATATAATATAAAGGCACTGTTACACAACCTTGGCAGTTGCTTTTTCTTGTTCCCTTGTAATGAAATTAACCCTCATGTACTAGGATGGATCATTCTATTCCCTTACAATTACATTTTACTGAAAGATCCAAGCAAAGCTACATGCACAATCGAGACATTATGTGATATTGTCACCAGCATAGTTGTAAACAATAACTGAGATTTTACATCCAGCAGGAGAAGCATAGAAGTCAATGCAAGGTTTTGTTTTATAAACTAAAGTTGATCAAGAGCTGGAATTATTTTAACTAGGATTTCCAAATGAACAAATTAAAGATTAAAACATTAGGAAACATTGTTCGAGACCGTATACAGTATGCTTTATGTGTATCTGGTATTTGCCGTTGTTCTTTCTGTTAAATATGCAAATTTAATTTTTTTAACTATTTAATTTTTAAAATCCAAATACATAGAAAGCTAGCATTTGTAGATAATGCTAGAAAATGTTAGTGGTTTCCTGACAAGTGCTCCATGTTTTCTGGTCCCAGTTTCAAGCCATTCATAGGATATACTATGGTTCGCTGCAACACATTTATTTGTTTATTTAAGATTCTTTGGTAAGGTTTTTTAAAACACAGTTTTTGGCTTGATGTGTGTTACATTGGTGGTATATGTGTTGTGGAAAACCCATTCTCCAGCTAGCTTTGAACTGCATTATAGAGTCCGTGTAGAACCACTCTGAGACTGAAAGAGCTTCTTAAATTCGCAAAGGCATCTGATTCTGTCTGATCCTGGATGATAAACAAAATCATAGTATTTTGAGAAGAGATCATCAGAGAATACTGGTTGCCATTGGGCACATTCAAAAGGAAGAAATGACAAGCTATTATTGATTAAATCTTGCTAATAAACTCCTATGATAGTGTGATCATAAGTGAGAGTTGAGTTGAAGTCACACAACAAAATCAACAACAATTGAGCTAGAAAACCTGCAAATCCCTATTATCAAAACTAGTTCACCCATGCTTTCAATATATTGGTCACAAGCATTCTCAAAACACTAGTGTATTTCTTTTTCAGGATTAAAATAGGGCATTAAATAATAATGTAGATAAAATTAACTTTCATATTGACTTTTCCTGAGTTTTTTACATGTTCTTCATAAACCAACGGGTGACAATGAAGCTAGATAAGGCATTATCTTTTATTCAGTCAACACATTTCTTTTGTATTCATTGACAATGAGGCAGTAAAAAGCAATGCCTATACTAAAATTTATAGACATGTAGGTAGAGAAAATGGGAAGGATAAAAAATACCACCAAATCATCCCAGCAGCTACTGCAACAATAAACAGGTTGAAAAAGCAGAAATTCTTGTCAACTGAAACCATTGGAATAATGTCCTGTGCCAAATCTTTCACTTCTTATGGAGAAATTTTTCAACAAAGCTGAGCTAAAGGTTGGAGAATCTACGTTTTATAACTAACTAGCTTGGGGACCCGGCGGTGCTCGGGTTATTTGAGGAAGGCATTGTGTGCCATAGTTTGTCATTGATGTGGGCCACAGTGCTCTAAGGCAGTGTTTCTCAACCAGTGTGCCGTGGCACACTAGTGTGCCATAAGCGATCATCAGGTGTGCCACGAGAAAAGCTCTCTGCCCCCTTCCCCCTCCTCCTGCCAAACTGCTGCTTGGAAGAGGAGGAGGAAGGGCCAGGTGGCGGTGAAGAAAAAGAAGGGACTGGGGCGCCGCCTCCTTCGGCCGTTTCCCCAACCAGCCTCCAATCCGCCATGACTCTCGCCATGACTCTCGCCCTTGCTTGTTGAAGCCACGCGGAGGAACCCTGCCTACTGAAGCCCGTCCACCGCTCATGCTTCTCCTCTGTGGGAGAGCTGAAGCTGGGGGGGGGGAGGCATGACGCAGCCTGGCTCCGCTCCTTCCCCCAGCTTCAGCACTCCACAGCTTTGCCAGCCTTCAGGGGGCAGTGCCAAGCCAGCAGTGGCAGAGACAGCACAATGCTGGCTTGGCACTGCCCCCTCAAGGCTGGCGAAGTTATGGGAGAACTGAAGCCGGGGAGGGGGCGGAGCATGGCGTGGCCTGGCTCCTCCCCCTCCCCGGCTTTGGCACTCCCAGCAGGTCACCACCCCCAACCGTTCTTTACTGTGTTACAGTATCATTTTGTGTCATTTTGGTTGGTGGTGTGCCCCTGGATTTTTTTAATGTTAAAAGTGTGCTGCGGCTCAAAAAAGGTTGGGAAACACTGCTCTAAGGAACTGAATTAAAGTACTACAAGTCCCATCATCCATGGTCCATCCTTCCTCAAACTGCACCAGGATTTAGGGTGCATCTTGGGGGGTCTGTGTGCCAAGTTTGGTCTTGTTCTGTCATTGTTGTGGGCCTAGTCAGGAAACTCAAGTTGAGGAAGCTAACAATATCCCATGCTTGTCAGGAAAATTTGGGCCTTGTTGTCAATTTTGGGCCTGGTCTGATTTATAGGGGCTGCAGTGTTGTTTGGGAAGTGAATGATGTGAAGGTACTGCAAATCCCATCATTCATGGCCCATCCTGCCCTAAACCACACCAGGTTGTGAAGTGGGCCATTGTTCCCTTGTTTGCCATGTTTGGTCCTGATCCGTCATTGCTATGGGCTGCAGTGGCTGACTGCCTGAGGCCTTTTGCTTTCCCTCTGAGTCACCTTAGAAGTGTATTGGGTGAAGGTACTGATCATTCCATTTCCAACAGAAAAAACTGTCAACTGGCTAACTTCAACTCCAGCCATTTATGCCTGCCTCAGGCCCTTTCCTTTCCTCTCTGTGCTGTGTTGGAATGTTGGGAAACTGGCCAGTCACAACCATTTATGCAAATAATCCGACAGTTGCAGCCAATCGAAACGCTGGCACATATTCGCTCGGTCGCACCACCCACCGCCCGCAAACACTGACTTTTATTTCGATAGATAGATAGATAGATAGATAGATAGATAGATAGATAGATAGATAGACAGACAGCATACCCACTGGTATGCTTTGCAAAAAGAAAGTCAAGACTTCATCCTAAATGCACATATTAGTCCTATCTAAAATATGCCTATGGAATCAATAGAACTTTCATATGTATTGACTCCAAGTTCCGATTCATTCAATGGACCTATTCCAGTTCTGCACTTAGTCAAGAATAGCTCATGAGTCTTATGCTGTAGTTTACTCAGGCTAATGTAAACTACTCCTGAAGCTATTAAATCAGTAAAAATTAACTCACGCTGTTCTTCCCATTCATGCTCCTCCTTTTCATTGTGTTGGCTACACTGCTGGGCTTGTTTGAGGCTCAGGTACAGCTCATGTGCTCTGCGTTCCTCTTGTTGTCGTATCTGTGCTTCACCTTTTTGCCTCTCTTCCTCCTCTCTTTTCTAAGCAAAACAAAGTTGAGGAGTAGATCACAACTTGGAAGAAACAACCTGTCAAAATAAACATCCTGCATCTTGGGATACAAGTCTCCAAAGTATCTGAATGGCTGCCTCCCTGCAAATATGGTAACTTAATCACCCTCTACATTATTATTATTATTTTATAAACAATGGGAATTGATCACTTATTTTTTAAGCAGCATCTGGTGCAACAGAATGTACAATTTCATGTTCTCTTGAATCATGACCTCACAAAATAACCTATGATAAAAAAAACCTTGATAATGTCAGATGGGATTGCTTCAATGTCATATGGATGGGAATACTAATAATGAAAGTTTGGAGACTACTGTCCCTTTTAATGCCTGAATGATCTTGATCAAGGACACACTCTGATGGGGAAATAAATACTGGAAGAGGTGTGTACATGTGTTTGCATAGTTACAGTGTTTCAAAAAGCAAGCAACCAAGATCATATGTATTTGAGAATTTCAATCCTAAATGAAGGAACAAATAATTTTAGTACATTTCTTCCTACAGTGAGAAACCTTTCAAAATTGCAGTTTTTGAAATGCTGTTTTACAAACACAGGTTGCATTTAGACTACTATAACATAAACTCTGTTTTGACTTGATATTAACATTGAAATACAGTAATTAAAGACAAAAAAAGACCAAAAAAATTAAACTGAACTAAATGTAACACAGTTTTACTGTGTTACTGTAAATGTATCATACCTGCATGTATTTAATTTTATTTAAAATATTTTGTCCTTTTTTTGGTCAGTTGTTTAAGGGAAGGTCACATGACAATCTGGAGATCATAGCCTTCCGAGATCTTTTTCAGTATTTGCCCCACACTATACCATACCATAAACTCTTTATGGACTTGATATTAATATTGAAATGAAGTAATTAAAATAAATAGACAAACTTTACCTAATGTAACACACATATATATTATTTTTATTTAAAATATTATTTCTTTGATTTAGTTTTTGCAAGTTGGGTTGCTGTAGGTTTTTCAAGCTATATGGCCATGTTCTAGAACAGGGGTGCTCACACTTTTTCAGCATGGGAGCTACTGATTAAAAAACCAAGTCCCAAAGATCACCTACCCAGAAATGTAAATTTTTAACTATTTTGTTTATTTATTTATTTATTTATATTTATTATTCATTTTTATTGTATTCTCCTTCCACAGAGAATGCTATTCTTTTGAAGAAAAATTCTGTTATAAAACATCAACATTCTCAATAAAATAACAACAAAGATTCTCATTAGTTCAATTCCAGAAATTTTCAAGAAAAATTTTGCTGTTTGTTGTGATATTTTCCAAAAAATATTGATGTTTTATTCTCTGTATTTTTATTCTGTATTGTTGATAAAAATAAAGATAATGTGAACTATTTTAAGTGTTGAATAATATATGCCCAAACATTGAGAACAAAAGTGTTGCCACCATTAGAACAATGGATGAAATAAATAAATAGCTAAATAAAAAAACAGAGCATAATGAATACAATGAGCCAAGATTTACAGGGGGACATATCCATATTCCCCAACATATGAAATTTCTGAAACAGGAACAAAGTAATGGCAGAGAGACTTTGAGCTAAAAGGCCAGTTTTTAAACATTAGAAATAAACAAAGAGAAATGCCACAGAATTTAATGCACCCCCAAAGTAAAAGATAATGAAAAGATGCGGTAAGAAATGAAGTCTTCAACCCCACTTTTTTATTTTTTTATTTTTTGTTTTTGTTTGTGTTATTTCTCTGATTGCTAGTACACCTATAATTTCCCCCATTTTTAGACATTGTTAAAAATGACTATTTTATTTCTTCAATAAAAAATAAATATTAAAAAAAATTCATCACTATAAAAAAAATAAAATTGCTACATCTTAGAGGCAATAATGTTTCCAAAACTTCCCAGAGAGAACAAATGGAGTACAACTTGGTTCTTATCTGGGAAGTCAGCTAACTTTATTAAGAAGATGGGACATATCACTCACAATGAGTAGAGACCTAGAAGAATGTCTCCTCATATCCAGATTCAACACTTTTTCTCATGGAATAATTAATGAGAAACGTTCATCTAAGACAGTTCGTAAAACCAATTTTTAAAATTAAAAAAACCCATTAAACTTCAACAAACGGATGATATTATTAATTATTAATGTTATTTGTATATGTCTTACTTATGATTTGTTCGAAGTAACCCATAACTTGTAATAGATCTGTTTATTGATTAGTCCACTGACCATATCAACAATAAAAGACAAAAACAAAAAATACACACACAAATTGATACTAATCACTCTGCTAAAACTCTAGTAATAATTAACTAAAATAAATGAAAGCACAATAAAACTTGATTGAATAATAAGTTTAGTAATACGGTATTAAATTATAATATGAAAGCAGGGGAGTAGAGTGATGAGTGTAAACGAGTTAGTCAGAGAATTTAGATAAGACCATCACCATGACAAGGGACCCCATTTTGTGAGATAAAGAGGTATCTTGTATTTTATTACACTGAGCTCTGATCAGATATCACTGCATAGGTGAAAAGTCAGGAGTGCACCCTCTTTGCTTATTTTCTCTTGAAAATTTCTGCAAATCACTGATATCAACAGGCAAACATGAAGAGTTCTTGACAGCAAAGGAAATCCAGAATTCTTCCCATGAGACTTAATAAATCACTTTGTTTCCATGAACTGCATTGCCTCTTTGTTTCCAAATAGCTTGTATCAGCTTCATTGGGCCTTGAGAAATGTGAGGATGCCTAGTGGGAATTTTAGTACTGTCAAAATCTGAAGGTCCTTGAGAAGAAGTTTTTCCAAAGCTTCCTTATGACCTTTAAGATGCCAATAAGGACTGAGGTTGCGTGACTGCTCAGAGGCAAGAAATGCTTCTGCAGACGAGATACCATTTTAGGGAACTGGCATTTCCTATTAGCTAGGAGAGGGAAATAATAGTTTGTCAAGTGTAAATAAACAGGGACAGGTGTCTTGGGCTACTCAAGAATGGTTCAGTTTTACATGCCTGTTAGCCGATGATCTTCTAAGTGCTTTCTGTTCATTGACATTTCAAAAACAATGGGAAGAAAGTAAACAATTTGCTAATTACCAGCAATGATAGTATCCAGGGAAAACAAAATTGGAGCAAGTGCTGACTTCTATTGTTGGCATGTAAACAAGGTGCTTTGCCAGGTGCTCTGAAAAACTTCTATAAGGGCAATATCACATTCAGCTGCAGTTGAGTAAATTTAATGCTTGCGTGTATACCAGGTGATTTCTTTTCTGAAGGATTTTTGGTGTACGATGTCCACTAAAGCCGAGAGGTTATTGGATCCAAACATTTTCTGTTTAGATTATGGGCTATTTGTGGGTTGGTTTTTGATGCTGTCTCATCTTTTTATATCGAATAGATGAGGAAGCTGACTTTACATACACCACTGTTATATCTTTTTTGTAAACCCACTTCTGGCTGCAAATATGTATGAATGCTCAAGAGGAAATGAGAAAGAGGTCAGTATCTGAAAATCAAATGAGCAGAATCTTCATCAATCTTCCTCCCCCAGGTTAGTTTGCGGACTATGCCCACCCCATCATAGAATCACACTTTTCCAGATATAGATGATAGATAGATGATAGAAAGAGGAATACACACACACACACATAGACAAATAAGCAAACGTGCACACAGAGCAAACTGAAATGGTAGGGATGCAGTTCATAGAAGAGGACTGTTATAATAGAAGCTAGTAGACGATGATAATGCACCTCATCAGACAAAGGTCCATAAGCCAGGGAACAGCTGGGGAATACATGGGGCAGAGGGGGAATTTGTGCAGGAGTGGAGAAAACTGGGGGAGCACATCACTTCATCCTTTTACCTTCACACAAGGCTGCCTTCAGCTTTCTCCCATGCTGTCCCTGACTTAGTGAATGGGAACATGGGTAGTCCCCGTGTTCTCAGAGCTATCTCTTAACACACTGCCAGATGGAGCTGGGACGGAGGCCCTCCAGAAGTAGCCCTGTGTCATGTGATGGGCTCCAGCAGGTTCCCTCCTAGCTGCATCTCAGCAGGGTCCTAGGATAGGGAAAAAGTCCCATGTGATGAAGTTGAATATCTGCATCATTGTGAACCAGTTAACAGAACACAGATAGTGAGGCTATAGCCCAAGAATCCTCAAACTTTTTAAACAGAGAGCCAGTTCATGGTCCCTTAGACTGTTGGGGTATTAAAAAAACACGAAAAAAATGCCTATGCACACTGCACGTATCTTATTTGTAGTGTAAAAAACATGAAAGAACAATATAACATTTAAAATGAAGAAGAATATTAAGCTACATATATTTACTAGCAATTATATTTGCCTGCTTTTGGCTGTTGAGATAGTCAAGTTAATTAGGATTGTTGTTGTGTGCCTTCCAGTCATTTCAGACCTAGAGTGACCCTAAGTCTTAAGTTTAGAGTGGGGCTCAGGTAAATGACATTGGAGTGCCATATGCAACTTGCAGGCCTTAGTTTGGGGACCTCGCACCACTTACACACACACACACAATGTAGGTGGGGAGCAAGTAGGAGTCTAAGGGAGTATTATGGAAGGCCGCCTAATCCTCTCATAGCCTTACACAGACAATCACACATATTAATGACTAGGCTTGTGCTTGTGAATCCTTTTCTGCTTGCCCAACACCAGAAGCCCCCATAACAATTTTCCAGCACCTTTCAAAAACGGCATCTAAAAAAATTAGCCCTTTTCAGCCCATTGGCAAAAGTGGGGTTAGGAAAGCACTCTATCCAGCCCATTATGGGAAGGGGGGACTTCCCAGAGGTTCCTCTTCCATATCCTTCATTAAGACCTGGGTTTTAAAAAAGCATCAGAGTTACCACTCTTTCTGGATCCTGTCCCGTTGTAGAGATGGTGACCGGGTTTAATACTTCTTAAAGCTGTTCTATTCTAGAAAAGATGCAGGACGCAGCTTGGCTTTGAAGCTCCTGTGGCGCTAGGTCCATCTCCCTGAAAGAGAGGCTGAGGGAGAGAGGGGGAGCTCCTTGGCCCTTGGCTGTATGCTCTTAGCCTTGTTTCCACCCCCTTTCTTTCAATCAACATGAACTGAAAGTTCTCCATGCTAAAGTTTTCCATGTTGGTGGTGGTGGAGGTGGAGTCCATGTTACATGCTTGCAAAAGCAGACAGGGAGTTGGTAATCGGCTCCTGCTTGCTTTTGTGTTGAGTAAGTTTTTATGCTGGAGACCTCCTTCCCGTTACGTGCTCCTGAAGGTGCCACAGTTACAGAAGGAAATGGGATCTGTGCACAATCCTTCTAATGATGCCACATAAGACTTGGGGAGAAATACAGAAGAAGATCCTCAAAGGCTATGGCCTCCTGATCCTCACATGACTCCCCCCTCAACTTCCCAGTGAAATTGGGTAGAGGGGGGGGGGGTGTCCTGGAGGCTATTGCTTCCACCATATGATGTAAGAGTAAGGTGGGCAATAATTCCTCAGTCCTCAAATGACTTTTCTGTATCTATCCCCATATGACATCAGGACCGTAAGGAGGCCGGGATGAATCCTCAGTCATCTCTCGCCTCCACCATGCTGCTCAAGACTTTCTCCCTACTGCAAGACTTCTTCAAAATTTTCATTGCTTCCAAAGACATCCAACCATGTGGAGAAAATAGATTAAATTATTCATTTTCCATTGTTGGAATGAATCATTTAACACAGTGCATCCCCATCTCCCCCACATTGGAGAACAGATGTCAGGGGCTACAGCTATGAGAATTAGTAAAAGCTAGTGGTGTGACAAAGAGAAATGCCAATAATTTTACCTGTGCCTGTGAGATAAGAAATCAGTCTGAATGAAAGTGTGTGCATTTGCAAGATCAGAGTTCTGGACCAATTCTGGAACTGTGCAATTGTGCAAAGCTATAAAAGCTGTAACTGTAATGCATAGACTTTTTAAAAAACTGGCACATTGGCCAAGCAACCAGTTTTTCTGTGTTTGCTATATGTACATGCTTAGCTTCAGAAAACAAGTCTGAGTCAGTGATATTTTGCAAAACTCAATCACAAAAGCAACTGATCTTGTTCTCATGCTGCTGGGCTGACAAATATCGCAGGGGTTGCACAACTGTGCAGAGACACCTATCATAGTGAAAACAAGACAATTGACAGGACTTCTTTACATTCTTAGAGAAAACATATAAACACTATGAGTCACTTTGATACTTTAAAAAAAAACAGTTGTGATAAATGTACTGCTCGGTACATTCTTTTTGGGGAAAGAACACAGAGAGACAGAGAAAAATGCTTCGTTGTACTTCATCACAGTAAGTTATGGATTGTGAACAAAAGAAATACACTGCACACACACACACACACACACAACAAAAAAATCAAATGTGAAAAGCCTTCAGAAAGATATGATCGTTTTCTTTCAGGCACTAAGCCATTAATGCCAATGTGATGTGGGAGTTAACGTCCATTTTATAGTCATAGACCAGATGCAATCTACTACATAGGGTGATGAGACCTGCCACATAATAGATGTGTCTCTGCAGGATATACTTATATTTGGGGTTTTTTTTAAAAAAAAATAACAGTACAATAAACAAAATGATCATGGAGACCTGAGGGGATTCAAAAATGAGTTTTTTTTCCTAGTGAGAAAGCTGCTCAGCCTTTTCCAAGCATGGAGAGAGTTTTAATTAAACTCAAAGGAGAAATGTGTGTAATTTGGAAAAAACTTTTAATGTAAAAAACTTTTCTTTCTACTAAACTTACCACATACACAAATATTTTAAGTTCTCCAAAAAGGTTTTTAGCAGGTTCACATATGTATGTATTAATCACTTGGTGACTCTACCAACATAGGTGAATAAGCCAGAATGGTTCTAAGAAATCACAAGTCAAACTTTTATATTGCTTCACATACAATGAATTTTGATGGAGTCCACAATTCCAAATTTTAATTATTAGGTAGTCACTTTATGCAGAAACCAAGTGGTTGTAATTAATATGAGAACAATTAAATTGTCTCTTGGGATTCCAAACTCAGCTCCATCAGAAAATAGTGTCATAAAGTATCAAGATCCTTTCTCCAATGGCTGTGATTCTGTCAGAGACACACTTTGTTGCAAAGTACTCTCTAAGATACATAGGAGCTTTACCACAACGTTTATTGTTCAGACTAAATAATGTAATTCCAATATAGGGATGATACATTATTTATTTATTTATTTCTATTTATTTGTCGCCACTCACGTCAGGCTCGGGGCGACTTACAAGTGTTAAAAAGACCATAAAATACAGATAAAAACACAAGACTAAAACTATACAATTAAAACTATACAATAGTGCACGGGCACCATAAATTACTCCCATGGCCTATGGCCATGTACTTAGGGTCATAAAATAGACAGATATTGAGATCCTCTGGCTTTTGCTTTCTTTCCTACAAAATCCAGAGCAATTGATCCTTATTGCATGTTTTTAATAAAAAAAAAAACAACAACTCCCAGTTCCTGGCCATTTGTCACTGGATGGCCTGGTGTCCATTTGTTCAATCTCCATTTGCCCATGTCCTGCAGACTATAGAGTACACATAGAATGTTATAATCAAATAAGAAATGATTATGATATAAAACGATTCTAGAATCATACCGCTTTAGGAAGAAAAGAAAGAAAAATTAAGAAAGAAAAAGTTTCCATCTTTTATATATCCTCATAAACAAAGACCTTGTGCCCCAAATCTTCTTGTTCTTCAAATTCCTCCACTACTACTGCTGCTGCTGCTGCTGCTACTGCTACTGCTACTGCTTCTGTTACAGCTATTACTACATCCTCTTCTTCTTTCTCTTCTTTTTGTCTCCTATATGTAGATTTTCATAGAGGTACATTTGGTCATGAAACCTCCATAGCCCATTGTGCAGTCTGAAACAAACTGCCCCAAACAGATTATAAAATTAGACCCAGTGCGTTAGTACAACCTTTCCCAACCTGATAGTTCCCAGATGTATTGAACTCCCATATTATGGTTTGTACTTCTGGCAAACTGTTTTAGGATGGGGAAATTAGGATGGGGAAATTTGGCAATATGATGAGGTCCTTAATGATGCTGTGTCATGAAAGTTTAGGCACATTAACAAATGGGCAGTACACTTTAATTCCTCAAATCAAGACACCTTGAGGTAATGAAACATTAATGAGATTTGCAGATTTCTCACCCTCTTTCAAATATAACCCTCATCATTTCTCAGATATATTTATTAATGATGTAATAAATATTTTAAACATAGTAAAGTGATCCTGTTAACTGGTCCGC
Organism: Anolis apletophallus; assembly: GCA_030556195.1. Taxonomy (NCBI): domain Eukaryota; kingdom Metazoa; phylum Chordata; class Lepidosauria; order Squamata; family Anolidae; genus Anolis; species Anolis apletophallus. Next base: position 143,696,559 of record JARBWK010000004.1, on the reverse strand, counting down.
ATCCTATTCTGTCAGCCTGAATCATTCATAAAAGATACCTTTCTTCGGGGCTTCAGTGACTTCAGTCAAACATTAATGGATTTTGAGCTGAAGCACCTGTATGCATGCCCTGCGAGTGACATTTGTTCCTGTGGAGGGAAGAAAGATCCTGAATGTTTCCAGACTAGAAGCTTTCAACACAACACAGCCATTACTTCCATAGTGTGGGCTACTGTTGAATTGCAAGTGAACTCCTACACTTCAAAGGATTTTCTTTTGGCAAGGGCACATTTTACTGTATGTATGTGATAATAGCCACATAAGTGAGAGAGTTACAATGGACCCAAATATGTCTCCTAGCACTAGGTTCAAAGCCAGTTTTAAAATTGGCACTGAACTGGCTTTTCATTTAAACACTATTGACAAAGTATTTTCCAGCCAGAGAAAGTTGTAGAGTTTTAGGAAAACTCAAAAGATCGGTTTTAGAAATGAATTAAAAACATGTCTACAATCATATGGACTAGAAAAATAATAGTGATGGTAGAAGAAGGTTCAGAGTGTGCTGAGAAAATTGAGGGCTGCAATTTTGGGCGTCATTTTTTCAATGAGTTCTTATGGGGGAATCAAATGAGACATCACCACCCTAGTCATTTGGTCTGGGTCCAGTGTACCTGAAGGATCGCCTATTCCATACCCTAGAGGTCGCTAGGGTTGAAAGACCAGAACCTTTTGGTCATTCCTAGTGTGAAATCCTATCATTTATCAGCAACTCAATGGAGGGCTTTTTCTAACATTGCCCCAGTTCTCAGGAACAATCCACCGCCCGAGACTTGAGCTATGCGAAACCTGGTAACTTTTCACAAAGCCTGTAAAACCTTCTTGTTCAAACAAGCCTTTGAGTCATAATGTGATGTTATTTTAACGTGTATTGCTGTATTGTTTTATTGTTTTTACTGAGTTTTGTAAACCGCCCCGAGCCTTTGGGGGTGGTAGTGTACAAGTCGAATGAAATAAATAAACTAAATAAATTTGGGGAAATTGCATATACAAGGTAGATTTGCCCTGTTTCTGCCTTTGTTGCATGTCTTGAGTCCCTTGATTGTTCTCCTATATAGAATACAGGTCTCCTATGCCCTGTGATTAGTCTGCAGTGCTCCTTAAACTTTGGGTTCCAACTCCAAATGGGGTCCTCTAAGCTCAATGTTTGGATCCTGAAAGATTTGGCAATGGTAAAAGGTTTCTGAACTCCATCCATTCACAGAAATCAGTTAGCAACAACATGCAGCATTTACAGTGGGCTCTACAGAAAATGCCTCAACTTTACTCCACAAAAGAAAAATTAACCAGCTTAGCAAGCCTTGCAAATGCTGGTTTGTTCTCAGTAAGTAATTTTGATAACTATTTTATATACTTGCTGTAAGGAAGCCTCCAGTTGAGGTGTAGTGGGAGGGATAATCCATTATCCATTCTGAATAACATTCAACTGCCAGTTGGCTGTACATGACAATAGGGAGGGGCACAATCTTGTCCTTTGCTTCAGGTAGCAAAATGTCCTGCACCAATTCTAGAGAAGGTTATACATCATTCAAACCCTTTGCAATATTCTGCGGGACTTGATGGCCTTGTTGGAAAGCATTTCTCTGTCCAACAAATTTGTGGTGACCTATGGAAAACTGAATTCTCATCTGTTTGTATATTGCACATCTACACTGTAGAATTAATGAAGTTTGACACCACTTTAACTGCTATGGATCAATGCTATGGAATCACCAGAAATCTGGTTTTACAGGGTCTTTAGCTTTCTATGACAAAGAGCACTGGTGCCTCACCATGTTACAACTCTCACGATTCCACAGCACTGAGTCATTAAAATTGTCTCATTTTGATTAATTCCACCATTTAGATACATTCCTTAGAAACACAATATGAGGGTGGGTCAATAAGTCCGTGACTTTTTGAATTTCCCATCTCTTAATGGAAAGGGCAACACTGCTCCTGTCAACAGGCATCTGTCAGTTGACTCCTGTCAAAATTTGAACAAGCTGCTAAATTGGGTCATTTAGTTTGTGTTTGACAGCCATTGATAGCAGACTACCATGTGATTTGAGGAGAAAATGGAAAAAAGTGAATTTTGTGTGCTCATTAAGCATTATTTTTTGCGGAAAAAACCCATCACTCAAATCAAGGCTAAGCTTGATAAATACTATGGGGACTCTGCACCATAAATTTCAATGGTAAAAAAGTGGTTTACTGAATTTTGTTGTGGCTGTACAAGCACGGAAGATGCCGAATGTTCTGGACACCCAGTTGAGGTCTCTACACCCAAAACAATTGAAAAAATTCACAATATGGTGTTGGCCGATCAGTGATTGAAAGTGTGAGAGATTGTGGAAGCCATAGGCATCTCACATGGCTCAGTGGTTTCAATTTTAAATGATCCCTTGGGTATGAGAAATCTTTCTGCAAGATGGGTGCTGTGTTTGCTCACAATTGATCACAAACGCAATCGTGTGACAATTTCGCAGGAGTGTTTGGTGTTGTTCAAACCCAATATGGACAAGTTTTTGCACTGTTTCGTAACCATGGACAGAACGTGGATCCACCACAACACACCAGAGACCAAACAGCAGTCAAAACAGTGGGTTTCTCGGGGTGGGTTTGTCAGCCAATAAAGTCATGGCAACCGTTTTTTGGGATGCACGTGATATAATCCACATTGACTATCTTCAAAAGGGGTAAAACAATCAATGTCTAATATGATGCCAACTTATTGGGTCGATTTAATGAGGATTTGAAAAAAAACAACCACATTTGGCCAAGAAAAAAGTTCTTTTGCACCAGGACAAAGGTGAACACATGTGCAGTTTCCATGGCAACAATCCATGAATTGGGATACAAATTGCTCCCTCATCCACCCTATTCTCCGGATTTAGCCCCGAGTGACTATTTCTTGTTCCCAAACCTGAAGAAATGGCTCAGTGGAAAGAAAGAGATTTGACTCCAACAATGAAATTATCTCACAAACAAATACCTATTTTGATGACCTCGACAAATCTTATTTTTTTGGAAAAGATAAAAAAAATGGAGAAATGTTAGACAACGTGTATAGAGCTCAAAGGAGACTACATTGAAAAATAAAATGTTTTTTAATCCAAAAAACCTGTGTTTCATTCAAAAAGTCACATACTTATTGACCCGCCCTTGTATCTTATAAGAATTACTAAATAATGTATTGGCCATAGCACTAAGGCAACCTGAAAGGAAAGAGTTGAAGACAAATCTTTTTTTAAAAAAAAAATGCAACAAATTCATTTGTGGTCAGAGGCAAGGGTTCAAGGTCAAAAGATGAGAGAGTAGATGGAAACAAAATAATAACATAAAGGCAGAGGACTGAGATGACACAAAATCAGAAAGGAAATCAAATCTAATAGATACTCCCACCTCAAATTACAGAAGGGAAGAAAGACATTTGTGTATCATGATCTTAAAAGTCATACTCTATCATGGTTGATCACAAGGAGTGGAAACTCCTGTTCGCATCTCATCTGTTTTTAATCTCCCAAAATGCTGCATTATTTTGATATGGAAATAGAGTATATGACATTCATGTTGCTTTTGAGTTTCCATTCACCAAATTCTTGGAAAGGAGTGTGTCAATAAATAAATAATAGCTTATTTTATTACTTGGCTATGTAATATATAATGCCCATCAAGATTGAAAAGTTCATGCATGTATCTTTCATGAATTTTTAAAAAGTCACACACAGAAGTAGGAAACTTAACAAGGCTTGACTGATTGATGGTGATGGTGGTGGTGGTGGTGGTGGTGGTGGTGGTGATATTTTAATAGAAGGGTCACAATTTATGGCAGTGGCAGCGGGTGGTTCTTATATTCATGGGACAGTGAGCCCACTGCAGATCTTGGCAATGGTTTTAAAGAGCTATCTAAGATGCCGAACTCTTATCCCTTCAATGGATTCAGCACCATGGAAAGCTACTTTTCATTTCTCATTAAAATCTGGGGTTTTGCCAAAGCAGAATTTCTTTAAGTTCAGAATTCAGCTAATGGATTCTTAATATTTCTACTGTGAAATATTTGCATCATCATAATAACTCAAAATAAATTGTGTTTGGGATTTAAGTCATGTAGGAAGTGTAGAAACATGAAGATAAATCAAGATCGAGATGCTACAATGTTCTGTTTTTAAGAAAACTGTGCCCTTTACCCCAGTATTATTATTTAAAGCTTTACTAATTCCCTCATTCGAAAATGCAAATCCCAGATAGAAATAATAATAATAATAATAATAACTTTATTATTGTATTCTGCCACCATCTCCCCAAAGGGACTTGGGGCGGCTTACACATGGCACAAGGTTCCTAAAAACAGAATATAAAATAAATACAGTATAAGTATTTACTTATACAATAAGTAAAACACATATGCATATAAAGCACCAACCAAAACTCAATAAAACTGTGTTCATCAACCAATGGCGGTAAGCTGCTGTAAACGTGGCCAGGCTGCAAGCCATGGGACAAGGGAATGGGAGAAGTGCAGAGCTGTAACAATGGAGAGAGGGCATGGGATAAAGTGCAGGCTGTGTGACTGTTAGGCAGAACTAGAGACTAGCCATTCTCAAAAGCTTGTTTAAATACCCATGTCTTCAAGTTCCTATGAAAAGTGGACAGTGTGCGGGCCTGCCTAATCTCCTGGGGGGGGCACCACCAAGAAGGCCCTCTCCCTCATCCCGGCCAAACATGTTTGTGACAGTGGCATAACCACTGTCCGTGTTGGTTCATACAGGGGGATGTGGTAATTAAGATAGGCAGGACCTGAGCCATTCAGGGCTTTATAGATAATAACCTGCACTTTGAATTGGGATTGGCGATTTATAGGCAGCCAATGGAGCTGCTTTAGTAGGGGCATCATGTGCTCCCTATAGCTATCTCCAGGTAATAGCCTAGCTGCCGATTTTTGCACCAATTGCAGTTTCCGATCCATCTTCAAAGGCAGCCCCAAGTAGAGTGCATTGCAATAATCCAGTCTAGATGTAACTAGATGTAACTAAAATGTAAAGGCAATGGTATTCCCCGTAGTTACCTACGGATGTGAGAACTGGACCATAGGGAAGGGTGAGCGAAGGAAGATAGATGCTTTTGAAATGTGGTGTTGGAGAAAGGTTCTGAGAGTGCCTTGGACCGCGAGAAGATCCAACCAGTCCATACTTCAGGAAATAAAGCCCAACTGCTCATTGTATGGAAGGATAGTAGAGGCAAAGATGAGGTACTTTGGCCACATAATGTGAAGACATGAAAGCTTAGAGAAGACAATGATGGTGGGGAAAATGGAAGGAAAAAGGAATAGGGGCCAACCAAGGGCAAGATGTATGGATGGTATCCTTGAAGTGACTGGCTTGACCCTGAAGGAGCTGGGGGAGGTGACGGACAACAGGGAGCTCTGGCGTGGGCTGGTTCACAAGGTCACGAAGAGTCGGAAGAAACTGAATGAATAAACAACAACAGATGTAACTAATGCATGGATGGACCACTGTGGATAAAGCCAAGCTTTTCAAGGTATGATTGCAGCTGGCACACAAGCTTTAACTGTATGAAGGCCCTCCCCGCCACTGCTGACTCCTGAGTTCAAGTGTCAGCACTGACCTGTGTCCTCAAGGGGGACAACCCCATCAAGCACAGGTGACCACCCTATGCCCCGATCGGCCTCATGACTTCAGGATCACTATCATTTTAGAAAAAAAACCTTATGAACAGTTTGGCATTTCTAAAGAGAAATAAACAGGTCCAGATCATTTATTTTTGTAAGCTGCCAGGAATCTTGGAAAAATTTGCCACTATGCAGTGTTGCCATTAGTGTATTTTGTTTTTTTAAAACTACGGATCCTTCACTGGTCTTTACACACAAAAATGAAGCTAACAAAATGAAGCCTGCTCCTGCCACCTTTCATATCCTGGGGAAAGTTTTACTTTATAAATATTTAGCTTCCATTGGGACAGTGTTTCTTAATCTTCCTAATGCCATGACCCCATAATACAGTTCCTCATGTTATGGTGACCCCCAACCATAAAATTATTTCCGTTGCTACTTCATAACTGTAATTTTGCTACTGTTCTGAATCGTAATGTAAATATCTGATATGCAGGATGTATTTTTATTCACTGGACCAAATTTGGCACAAATACCCGATATGCCTAAAATTGAATATTGGTGAGGTTGGGGCGGGGATTGATATTGTCATTTGGGAATTGTAGTTGCTGGGATTTATTGTTAACCTACAATCAAAGAACATTCTGAACTCCATCAATGATTGAATTGAACCAAACTTGGCACACAGAACTCCCATGACCAACGGAAAATACTGTAAGGGTTTGGTGAGCATTGACCTTGAGTTTTGAAGTTGTAGTTCATCTACATCCAGAGAGCATTGTGGACTCAAACAATAATGGATCTGGACCAAACTTGGTACAAATATTCAATATGCCCAAATGTGAACACTGGTGGAGTTGGGGAAAATAGACCTCAACATTTGGGAGTTGTAGTTTCTGGGATTTATAGATTTATACAATCAAAGAGAATTCTGAGCCTCACCAACGATAGAATTGGACCAACACAGAACCCCCATGCCTTGAAGGGACTTGCTGGCATAAGCTGTCCTCTCCCATGCCAGCAAATGCGCACCATGCACCAAATATACTTGCTCTCCCCTCCCTGCTTGGAGTCTCAGAAAAAGCCCTCCCCTTGGCTGAGAGGCCAGCTAAAAGACCACCCAATCACAACAGAGGAGAGCTTTTGGTGGGAAGATTCACCATCTGGTCCCAAAAAGGAAGAGAAGGACAGGTGAAGAGATCTTTAGTCTTCTCTGCCAAAGGAGTTCCTAATACCATCAGAAATATATGTTTTCTGATGGTCTTTGGTGACCCCTCTGAAACCCCCTCATGACACCTCCTCCCCCCCCCCAGGGTCCAGAACCCCAGGTTGAGAAACACTGCATTAGGGGTATAGAAACAAGCCCAGAAAAGGGAGGCAATAACAGAAGAGAGGGGGAAATCAATTTTATATACATACTTCTAAGTAGCGGGAGAGCAGCAATTAGACACTGGAAAACAAGGAAGGCAAAGTATCTGCAAGGCTAAGATAAACCTGAAAAAACCCTCATGACACCAAAGTTGATTATGGCATTTGTGGATGGTGGCCTTTGGCCTTTCTGTTTTTGCAAGCAACACAATTGTCACGCGGCCCTCTCAATAGCTAAATATGAAAAGTTTCCACCTATTATGCTTGTGGCAAGTGTAGCTCAATTCTAGTATACAGGCTGAGATCAGTGGCTCTTTAGGGAAGAGGGGTCACAGGTCAATATGTTCTTGCACTTCAGAGGGGCAGTGGTATCATGTCAATCGAAAGTGTTCATTATGTCTGGAGTAGTGTCCTAATGAAGCCACTCAGCAGTTCCAATGCTGCTATTTTCTCTTACAAAAGAAATATTTTCTCCTATAAAAAAAGAGTCTTGGAATACCTCTTTTCTTTAATCACAGAAAGAATAATTGTCAATTCAATGAACAGGTTCACCACCCAAAGGGAAAAAGATAACGACACTGCTCTATATATGGCTTCTAGACAAACCTCATCTGGGATAAAAAATGCCAATTCCTGAGGGAATCTTTTCTTTTGCTAAGAGTTTAGTTGACACGGGACTTTGTAGTGCCACTTAATTGGGAGACGAGGAAGCTGTAGATTCTGCCTGTTCACCACCTCCTCCAGTTTTTTCACCTATACCTCTCTTTTGTCTTGTTATAGTAAATAGGTCTCCAGGTATGTCAAAGCACAGGTGGAAAAGAGAAGCACATAATAGAATAACACAAAAACTCATACAGGAAAAATCCTTGCCTTGTCTCCTGACTGAGCGGCAGACTTGAAGATAAACACAAAGGATCTACAGGACCCCGGGACAACATGGAAACCTTCAACATTCCTTATATTGCCTTTGCTACTAGTTTGCAGTCTGTAAGGGCCTTTCGTCTTGGTTCTTTTCAAAATTCACAATTGCAAAGTAAGAAGATGCCAAGTCCACACTTTTACAGAAAGTGGTGGAAAGAATATGAAGACAGAAGAAAAATGAATCTGTGAAAGCCAAGGTAGATAATGCATAGGCATTTAATTTTTTCCATACCTTAGAGGTTTAGCAAGAACTAGTTAGGATTCCAATTTGAGATTGGGGAGGAACTGAATCATTTTGCATTTTAAAATGAATCGCACCTTCTAAACCACTGTGTAAATTGATATATAGCTTTTCATTTTTCAGAGAATGCAGTGAGTGTACATTTTGCTGAAACACATGGTCTGTGAAGCACAACTTCCATTTGAAAGTATTCTCTTTTTGGAAAAAAGAGGAAAACTTGCCTTTCTTTATTGGCATGATGTCTAGAAATAGCATGGACCAACTTGGAAAGCACTGCAGGGGCTGCACATCATAGAAACTGAGCCATAAATGCCTTTGGGAAGATGAGATGGGATTATATTTTTTAACTTTGTGTGGAAAAAGGAGGGAGACAAATATGTCCAAAACTAAAATTGGTTAAACACTTCTGCCCTCTTTGCCAGTTCTCCAGATATACAGTGTGTGTGTGTATATATATATATATATATATATATATATATATATATATAGACTTCCATAGTTGTTTTTTTTTTCAGTAAAAAGCCATAAGATGTGGGGAAGCTATTTCATGGATTTTTCCATATAGCAATAATTTTGTCTCATACATTTCATACATTCCCTATGCAAGAAATCAAATATCAATTCAACTCTGCCATTCTAATCCCCTCTCATCACCACTGCACTTAGTTATACTTTTTAAAAATGGTCTTCTCCTGAAAGATGCCCAAAAACAGAAGAAAACCACATGTGTAAACTGAAGAAGAGGAGAGACTGTAGAAAATTACATGGGACTACTGTTTTCAGAAATATCCCCTTGATTTCCCAGAAGGCACATATACAGCTGTCCCTCTCTATTTTCACCGAGGCTAGGGGAAGAGGACCCCAATAAATGAGTAAAAGCTACAAATATTTCCATGGACCTTTTGAGGGTAGTGAGGGGCCAGGAAGAAGAGATAGATCACTAGTACCACCACCATAGTCCGTGGGAGGGGGTATCATTCACCCTTCCTGCCTCTTTCTCGATCCTCCTTGCCCCTCTCTCTAACTACCAGAGTATATGTGGAGGGTATCACGCCCTCCTCTCAGGACTCAGAGAAAGAGGAAGAAGATCAGAAAGAAATGCCAACTCTTGTTCCTGAAAGTTGCAGCTCCAAGCAGCTACAAAACATGGAGCTGAAAGGTACCAGCTACCAAGGCTGGAAGTATCTAGTAGATATCCTCAACAATCACAAGATGAAGTCACAGAAACCTACCTTGGTGTAGTGAAGAGTCTGATACCTTAATCAGAAATGCTTGGCAACTAGGATACAGATGCATGACACTGCTCTGTCCTGCCTCCCAGAAGAGGACAGAGGGAATGTGTCTGAGAGCGAGAAACTTAGAAGTCATGAGCCGCATGCAGGGAGCAGGGCTTCTTTCCTCTCTTTTCAGCTGACCACTACCTCCACCTTGATCCCTTAGGCCTTGCTTGTCCTCCCTGCTCTATCTCTGCTTGCTGAACTCCTTCGTCTCTCTCTACCCATCCATTCACTCACCCTTACTACCTCCTTCTCCATCCACTCATGAACTCACCCTCCCTGCTCTTTTCTCTCTCCTCCAGCCATGAGCTTCTGCCATTGGAAGTAATGAAGGGAAGCACCATTCTGTTCTCTTCATTCCTTCCAAAACTCGGGTTTTTCCTTACTGGTCCCAAACATGTTTAATCCTTCTCTTGCCACTGCTGCTAATTTAGTACACGTCTAGGGGGGATACTTTTGTTTGCATCCCTTCCTTTCTCTGGGGCATATGTAGCCAGATGAGGGGCCAGGAGAAACTGGTTTCACACTTTTGGAACAAGTGTGGAGGAATATGTATGTGTTTATCCGTGCATGCGTGCATAGGTGAGAAAGTGAAATTTACTGCCTTTTGAACCAGCAAGAAGAAATGCCTTTCTCTGCCAGGTATTGGATTCTGTAGGGAACAGAAAGGTGTTCCCTCCTTTCAACGGCAAAGATCAGTGGTTCATGAGGAAAGACGTTTCTCCTTTCTGGTTCAAAAGGTGTTAACTTTGACTCTCTCGCTTGCACAGGCACCCACTTCACCACACATCACTAAGGGAGGGGAAATCTATATATATATATTTCTTCACGCCGTGCAACTTGGCAAATAGACAACCCAACTATAAGCCGCAGAAGCACTGAAATCATCAACCCATGCAAACATACCACAAGGTATGTCTTGACCAAAAAACCGGACCTAAGTCCCTGACAACACCCCCAAACAGAACCCCCAAAAACGGCCAACGGAACCAAGCAAACCCTACCTCTCCACTGCCAGCGCACATTTGGAACGTTCGCCCATGTATGGCAGCCAGAGCGCTCTCCTCCCCCCCTACCAAACATTAAAAAAACTCCTCATCACAGGCGAAGCCAGAGGCAGGGAAGGAGAGAAGCCGTTAGATCCAGGAACGCCCTGGTAGAACCAGGCTGAGCCAGGGGCCGAGAAGGCCAGCGCGGCAACGGAGTCGCCAAGAAGAAGGAAGCGGAGGAGGGAGCAGGCGGAGGCTGGCCTGGAGGCAGAGGACGCGGACGCGGCACCGCCGCCGTCGCAGGCAGGGAAGGGGGGGGGCCGAAGGGGGGCTTCGCTACGACGACGGCGCGGCCGTGCCCCCTCCTCCGCCGCCGCCTCCACACCCTCCTCAAAGCCGCTCCCAGCCCCGGCCTGCACAGTCTCTCTCCCTCGCGGCGGTCTGTGTGTGTCTCCCGCTCTCACAGGCAACGCGAGAGCGACAGCAGGCAACACAAAAAGACCGAGAGACAGAGAGGAAGACAGACCGCATGGGCCGGCTGGGAGGCAGCGGAGGAGGCAGAGGAGCTGGCGGGGGAGACGGCCGCAGCGGCGCTGTCCTCGCAGGCAGGGAGGGGGGCCTGAAGGGGGGGTTTCCCTATGCCGGAGGGTGAAGAGGGAGGGAGGGGCAGGCCAGGGAGAAGGAAGTGGCTTCTACCCTCCTCCCTAGGCCCGCCTCCTCCTTCGGCACCGCCTCCGCCATTCCCAATCTAAGCGGCGGGGGCAGTGCCGGAAGGAGGAGGCGTGCCTACGGAGGAGGAAAGAAGCCACTTCCTTCTCCCTCGCCCGCCTCCTCCTTCCGCCCCCACCTCCGTCGCTCCGAATGGGAATGGTGGAGACAGAGGAAAAAGAAGGGAGGGAGGGGGCTGGCCAGGGAGAACGAAGCAGCTCCTTTTCTCCTCCTTAGGCCCACCTCCTCCTTCCAGCACTGCCCCCGCCGCTCCGATGGGGGGGGGGAATAAGGAAGGAAATCGGGAAGGAAACACAGAGAAAGAAAGAGAGAGACAAGAGAGAGAGATAGAAAGATAGGGGGAAAAGACAAGAGAGAGAGAAAGACAGACACACAGAGAGATAGACAGAGATAGAGATACACAGAGAGAGATACAGAGGGAGAGAAAGAGGAGAGAAAGACAAAGAGGAGAGAGAGGAAAAAGTGAGAAAGAGGGAGAGACAGAAAGAGAGAACACATACACAAACATATACACATATACACACAAACATCAGCACACACCACACACATACACACACATATACATGAAAACATACACACATACACACATATGTACATGCACATATACATAAGAACACACACACATTATACACATATATACACACAAACATCACCACACATACACACATACACACACATATACATGAAAACATACACACATACACACATATGTGCATGCACATATACATAAGAACACACACACACATTATACACATATATACACACAAACATCAGCACACACCACACACACACATATACATGAAAACATACACATATACACACATATGTACATGCACATATACATAAGAACACACACACACACACATTATACACATATATACACACACATAATACACATACACACATATAAACACAAATTGGCACAGCAACGCGTGCAGGGTACAGCTAGTAAGATATAATACCAAAACTGGCTTCTCTGTGGACTGTGGTTGGTGGTAGCCATTGCAATCACTGGTGCACCCCTCTCAATTTATTGCGGGAGAAAAAAGGGTTAAAGTAATCTGTTTTCTACTGCATTGATGTCCACACGGGCACCCAATAGAAGCAGGCTTTCATGTGTGTTGTCCCCACTATAACAGGGTAACAACTGCACTACAGTGGGGACAACGCAAATCACACACACACAAATAAAACCTTTTAAAAGGAAAACTTAACAAGTTGCAATTAAGTCTCTCTGCATGCTTCCTGGAACTTACCAATATTTCACCAGGAAATGGAGGGGGGCGATTTGCCTCCCTCCTAGTAATACATTGGTACATGCCAGGAAGCGTGCAGGGGCCCAAATAAGCAAATTGGACTGTATGGACTGACCCGTTGGTAGTCCCAAGACTATCCGGGTGTCAGTCCCCACAGGGTTCATACTCTATTAGACCCTGAACTTTTAGGAAACCTTGAGTCTAATGGAGTGTCAAATTAATTCAAGACAAAGCAGGATTTTCCTACTTTGTCTCAAATTAATTCGGTTTTACTACAGACATCATTTGGATGCCTGCAGTAAAACTGAGGGAGCTCCCATGGGCCCTGTCTGGATGGGCCATGAGACTCTTGTGTGAATGTGCAAATGGCAACCTCCAGCTTTGAAGGGGACAGAGGCGGGGGGGGGGGGGGTATGGACCTTTTATAGCAATTTTATAAATAATCAAATCCACAAATATCAAACCAAAACATTCAGCACTCATTCTTCTTTCTGTATCATGGATCTTAAAGACACAATCCAGTTTGGTACAGAAACAGCCTCCATCGTCTTGGTTGAAAACACTTTAGTATTCTGAAGGATCTTTCCATAGCACCAAGCTCAACAGCAGAATGAAATGTGAACAAAAGGAGCCAACAAACCTTTAATTCTTCTTGGAATTTCTCCTCCATCAATTTGGCTGCTTTGCGATCTTCTGTCTCTATTTTCCATTTCTCTGCTAGTATTCGAGCTTTCTCATTTGCCATTGCATCTCGGAACTTCTTTGTAATTTCAGCTTCCTTTTCTTTCCTTAAAAATACACAGAAAGTCAGATATATAACATTCTTAAAAGATTTTTTTTCAAATGCAAATTGAATAGTTATAGCTTTTGTGGTTTCTACTTTTAAATAATCTCTGGCCTAAGAAAACTGGGTTATTTCATTTATTTAAAAAAAGAATAACATTGAAGGGGGAATAAAGTCAAACACTGAAAATTGTTTTGAAAGGAACTCTAGAACTCTTTGCAGGAAAAATTACTAAAATATGAGAATGCTCATCCAAGCCACAGGAATCAATTACTTTTGGTACTGAGCTTTTGCCAGTGCTCACCATAATTCTTCAGCTTCCTTCTGAGCTTGTTGTCTGGCTCTCTCTGCAATAAGTTCTTCGGAAATCTGTTCATATGGTTTGTCTCCAGCAGCTTCACCCATAATCCAAACCCAGACCTCATCATCAGTTCCACGGAGCCACTGCACATGTTTACCATGACCTGAAACAGCCACCATCAGGAAACAGTGTCAGTAATTCATAGTCAACATAAGGATTGAAAAGCAGATCACAGACCTAAACAAACTTTTCCATAGAAAGGAAGCCAACATCATAATGTTGTACCAGTTTTATGATTGTTCATGGCAATTAACAAGTCAGTTAACATGAGTAAACCTCAGATCCAGTAGTTGTTCTCATGTGAGTTAAGTTACCTAAGTTCCTGAAGCAATTATTTTCTTTTCAATAACAGTAGCTGGGTTGGGGAACATTTAGTTTTCCAGATGTTTGGGGCTTCAGAAAGCACTTGTAAATGTCTGTGTGTGTCTGAGACTTGTAGGACTTTAGGACATCTGGAGAAGCACAAGTTACCCTATCAATGACATACAGACAAATCCATTTTATCAGCTTTTTACCTTATTCCAACCTCTCATAAGTAGTGTGAGTCTCTCCCATATCAGCTCCTTCTTTCTATTATCCAACTGACTATATACAATACAGCCCTTCACAACTAACGTCATAATGCAGTTACTGACCAGCCAAGATGACATCACAATGCATAGCTGGAGGGCAGAATTATAATGTTGGAACTACGATTTCTCCTGTGCTGTTGAACATAGTATATGTAGTTATAGGTAGCTGTTTTGCCCTACCTTTTAATACATGTCTTTCCTGTATAGTAAAATTATCTCTAATCACTTGGTAGAATGGCCATGGCCAAGATGATCCATGTGACCATATTACCCCAAGAACAGCAAGTCCTGATGAAACACAGCTGTGCTTACAACCTAATATTTTTTTCCTAAGGCAGAAAGGGGGGAATAAAAATGTAAATAATAAAAATAGCAATTACCTTTTCACTTCAGGATTCCAGTGAAGCCCACAATATCTAACATACATTAAAACATGAAAAATTGCTTGCAATGAGTAGAAACCCCACACTTTTACTCCTCTTACACTGGATACTTAAATATTTTCAAGATGATTGTACAACACTCTACTGCTATAGATAAATTAAAGGACAAAATACATTTACTATAATAGAGTACAGTCGAACCTATCTCCCTATAATTTTCTCCCTGTGAAAAGAATGATTGGAAATGTGTGGACAGATAGTACCTGTGTTGTGATTGAGCCTCCAGCTGCTACTGATAGTAGTGATTCAGAAGACTCTGATGGCTCAGCATCTGGGGAGAGTATGGAACTGGGTGGGGCTGTTTGTAACAGGAGTACTGGTGTTTGCAGAAAGAGGCTTAATTGTGAGTCAAGTGAAGAGAATCACTTGCAACTCAAGAGAGTCAAGAAAATAATTACAGCACCTACAGACTCTGAGACATTTGAGGGATTCTCTGGGAATGATGGGAGTCAGAGTACAGAAGACATTTCTACTGAAATGGATTGGACTCAAGTAAGAAAAAAAATTTTTTTTTAAAGATATTCTTTATTTGGGTTTGCAATTAAAAACAAAAAACATGAAAGACAATTGGACCGAACATGCATAGACAAAGGACTTTTCCCCCCTCCTCCCACCACCCTCCCCCCCCATAAAAAAAGGACGAAACAGTTGGCCCCCTGGTCCAGGGCGTGTGACCCCCTTTTCACCTCCCTAGGATGAGGAGCCTCATCCAATTTGTTTAAATCCATCACCGTGACAGTTTTTAAATATCCGACCCGACCTTCGAAAGGAGTATGGTAGCCTTGAGTGGCTCTGATTTGATTTTACATCATGGTCCATTCTTTTTACAGTCTTTCAAATAGTCTGTGATTAGGGACCAATCTGTCCTCTTGATCTTGTTCTCTGATCCATAGCCTGCGTTAGGCAGTCCATTTCACTATCTCCTGGATTTTTGTTTTCCAGTCATCCAACGAAGGCAGTTCCTCACACTTCCACCGTTTCGCTAAACATAGCCTCGCCGCTGTGGAGCAGTATACAAACAGCTTTTCTTTATTACAGTCCAAGACTCCCTCCCACTCCGTCATTCCTAAAAGAAAGGCTTCAGGGCTACACCTTAATTTCATCTTAAGGGCCATCTGAAGTTCTTTGTGAATCAGCTTCCAAAAGCTACCCACTTTCTCACACCCCACCATAGATGGAAGAAATTTCCCTCTTCGACCTTACATTTCCAACATTTGTTGGAGTAGTTTTTATTGTACCTGGCTATCTTCCTTGGTGTCAGGTACCATCTATGTACCATTTTTGTATGTTCTCCTTAAGTTCGTACGCATACGTATACTTAAGATGAACGTTCAGATTCTTTCCCAGTTTTTAGGGGATCTGGTGCCCTATATTTCTTGCCCACTTTAGCATGCATTCCTTTATTTGTTCTTCTTGGGTTTGCCATTCAAGATTCTTCTATATAACATACTAATTTTTTTCTGTTTTTTCCTCATCACCTGTTCCCAGAAACTTGGTTTTGTCTCAAAGTCCCTCTCTTTATCTTTGTGAATGGGCCACTCTAGAGGATAAAAGACTCCTGGCCCTAGAGGGCCACGAACTTCGAGTGGGCTGGCATGGTTACATGCAATATGACAAGACAAGGATAGAAGGAGTTTACTGACCATGCCATCAGGAGGGGTTTTAAGGGTGTGGCTCAAATACAAAGATAGACTTACAGGAAGACTCCCCTCTGGGTCTCCCCAATAGAAGCGTTCTACGGAGACAGTATGGGAAGGAGAACTGGCTAAGGTACGCGTCCTCCTAAAAGAAAATTCAGAGGGCTTTTGCTGACAAAGGATTGGCCCACAAGTTCAGAGGGCTTGTGAGGAGCCCACAAGACACCTGGGTAGGATTCCCTGATGATCAGGATTGGCCCTCAGAGTCCCCAAACAATGGGGGGGGGGGGTGTTGTAAGTCTTAACCAAAGGTGGAAATCTTGGAGGGTCAGTCAAAGGTCAGCAGCTGCTGGGAGAGTAACACCTGAGGATGATGAACGGGCGTCGACCTCATCAAGTGGATCTGACTTGTAGTAAGCTTAAAAGGTGGGCATTTTGGGACTAACCTCTGTGGCTAGCAAGGAGTTGCCTTTGGATTCTAGGACTCTTGCATCTTGTATACTGTCATCTTGCATCTTGAAGCCTTGTTTCCAGACTGATTCTGCTGCTTCCTGTGGTGGGGTTTGAACTCCACTGGATTGCTCCCCAGTTGGACTGTGAGTTGTGTCTTCGCTTCTACATCTATCTCCTCTCCTTGGCCTGGCTCCTGGGTTACGTCTCTCCTATGCCCCTTTGGATACCTTCTTGGACAACCCTTTGATGACTTCAATGCTGATGACCTTGGATTGATTCTGACGACATCTTCTCTGCTGTCCGCAATGTGCCTTTCTCTGTTTGTTTGTTTTGCTTTGATTTTGCTAAAGAGTTTTGGCGTCTTGAATGCAGGCTTTTTCTCCCTGTTTGTTTTCATGCCGGTTATGGCTTCCTTTTGCTCACGTTTTCACTGACCACTAAGTGCTTTTGTTTTGCAAATACTTATCTCCAGAGACACTGTGAATATTAAAACAAACTATTTACACTTCAATTGGGTTTGGCTCTCTGAACTGGCGTCTGCTGCGACAACCTGCATTCACGTTAATCTGATTTCTATATTTACAGCCTGCTGTAACTCACTGAATGTTTTAATTTAGCAATAATATGTCCATGCACCAGTGGTGAAGTGAAGCCAGGTCTGAACTTAGAAAGTTCTTTTATTCCTTAAGTGAGTAAAGTAAAGCATTCTCACACAGAACAATTGAGCAGCCAGCATCTCACAGAGGAAACAGCATGGTGACTGACTCAAAAAGCTCAGTGTCTCCCTTATCAGTATGTTTACACAGCTGAAGGTCAAAACCGTGCTGGACACCACTTGTGCTGTTTTAACCCTGTAAATGCCTGCTTACACAAAACAGCATCTTCTACAATGGTTGAATTGCAGAATCATTTGAAAATCACACACTGACATAATATCTAAATATTTTGCAGAATTCTTTGAAATGAAAAATAGACAGATTATTAGAACATGGGCCTTTTTAAAATATCAACATGGGACAATATTGACAGTATTGGAGGGCATAGGCAGAAATGAAAATAATTCCAAGAAAGCTTGGTAAAAGATTAGAATCATGGAGAAGTGATAATTCAAGAGTGATATAAACTTGAAAAACCATTCAGAAGAGGTTTTAAAATGTAAGAAGGCAGATATCAGGTTTTATATATTTTTTATTAAATATATGAGCACACACATTATCTGGCATTACTTCACGAACGAAGATTCTAAGGCGTCATTCCACGCTTTTTACAAGCGTGTTAATGAATAAAAGGCCAATCCGAGATAGGCCAGTCCAGTTGCAGAAAACACAGCAGAAAGTCTCCTTGGGTTATGTTATTTCCAAGTTGCGGTTCTTTCTGCGTTGTTTCTCTTTGAGACCCATTTGGCGTGTCTTCTCGAAAGAGGCCACAGCATTATGGATCCATATCGAGCAAGCAGTTCTCTCCTTTAAAAAGGTTGCTTGGTTGTTCAGGATGCTGCTGAACAAGACTGTCATCTCCCGGGTCAGTCTCGGGTGACCAAAGTCCTGGACCGCCTGCATGCAGGGTTGGGTCTGCAGCTTCCGGTGCATCTTTACACCCACCGTTTCATCCCTCGACTATCGCTACAGAGCTTTTTTGGAAGATGGATGTGTCCTTTGAGCCTGTGCAATGGATTTTTCTGGTGGAGCACAGCATGCACAGAACTGACCTCACCCTTTAAACCAAAGATTCGTCTGCCAGGGCCTAGCAAGCTGGGACAGTGGAAGCGAGGTCCTCAAGTCGTAGGTTTGATTTGAGTTTCCTTCTCTTAGGTGGTTCACCTTACAGAGTTAGATGAGCACCATCTGCCCAGGTTTGAAATTAGAGTTTTCCTTCTCTTAGGATGGTTGCCAAAAGGCTAGAACCCATCCTGCCCATTGACGCTCTTTGTCAGACCCTTCGGTTATAACCTGTCTGGCATGGGAGGCCCTACTGGTGACTATTAGTTCACAACTTCATTAGGGTATGCAAGCCTCTCCCTCATGGCAAGGGGGTGCCAACGGAGAGGAGATATGAGCACACAAATTATTTAAAATATAAAGAACCCTTAACCACAATACAAAGCACAAAAGGATATAAATGAATGAATGAAATCTGCTATAAAACTAACCCCGAAACCTATTATAAAATTACCCATTAATAAGCAAATCTACCCAAACTCATCCTTGAAATACATCTATAGTTTAAGATGTAGTTATATACAACTTAAACTATATATGCCACTACATACAGTATACCTAGATACTAGATAGATGAGAGAGAGAGAGAGAGAGAGAGAGAGAGAGAGAGAGAGAGAGAGCACCTTAAAAAGTTGACTTCCCTTTTGTCAAGGAAACAGCATATTTGCCTTTTCCCAATGTAGACCTGGTCCTAATCATAGAAGTTGCAATTAATTGATAGAAAATAAACCCTAAATACAGAAAAGGAAACAAAAGACTGAGCTCTGGAGATTAAGAAGAAATCCACTTGTGGAGTTGTCAACCATTTCTTCCCTGAAGAAACAGAGAAGCACCTTTGTCAAAACATTAATGGAACTGCATTAATAAAGTATGAGGACTTGTTCATACATCTATCAAAACAGTGGGAATGTATGCAGTAAAAAGCCAGAGACGTAAGTTGTTCAATAAACATTCATAACCCTCCCAAAAAGTTTGACAAAAAGCAGTTTGTATGTTTGAGAGAGGGATGAATCTGCAGATAAAGACAGCATGGGGAAATACTGCATAGGTGTTTGACACTGAAGCAGCAACAGAAAAGAGGGTTCATATTATAGTGAAGAGGTAGAAAGCAGAAGCAAGAGTTGTATGTAACATTAAATAGAAGGTGGGAAAGCTACAAGTCAGCAGAATATAAACAAAGTTCTTCACCACATTTTTCCCAAAAGACAGAAACAATAAAGCAAAGATAGTGATAACAGTGCACTTTTTGTGGAAGTCAATTTAAAAACTCCACATGGACATGGAGTATATTGTTTTCATATGCAGGAAATAGGTTAAATTACAACAGCAAGCTTATATTCTGAAGAACAGCTTACACCAGTTTGTGGACAGTTACCTATGGACAGATATTTTATTACAAGCAGAGAATTCAAAAGCAAATTCAAACCCATAGCAAACGTGTTCTGCTTAATCCTGTTTAAGCCCACAAGTAAAATGTGTATACACCGAAATGAATAGGTAGCACACATGAGAAATGTAGTATGTAAACTCTAGTGTAAATACAGGGAAGTAGGCCTTGTGCATATTCCTAAACAGAGAGTGTTCGAAAACTTCATAAGACTGCAGAAAAAGCAGAAGGTTTCAAAACACGACCACCATATAGAACAATCTGTGGATATCCTAGTGTTTCCCAACGTTTTTTGAGCCGCGGCACACTTTTAACATTACAAAAAATCCGGGGGCACACCACCAACCAAAATGACACAAAATAGCACTCTAGTAAACACACATGGACTATAGAACTCTCAATATAATCAATATTCAATATATTAGAATCCTTATTGAGTTAATGAACATTCATTTTTCACATTTATACATCCATAAATTGGTATACAACATCACAAGTGAGTGAACCTTACAACATAAATTTACACAGTGGAAAACGGTTCGAGATTCTGTAGGATATGGGGGATAGACCGGGGAGGGGATGCAATCCAAACTATAAAGTCTTTGAGGATCAAGTGTAGATTCCATCCCGGTCTCCCAATGGTGATGCCAATGAGCAAATGTTCCCAAATTCTCACAACACAATGTTCACCATAATCCAGTTCTCGAATTTGTAATCCAATATTTACTGTGTGATTGTTGAACAGGTTCACGGCATTAACTGCTTGGGACGCTGGAGGGGCCGCAGATCCGAGGGCACACCACCAACCAAAATGACACAAAATGACACAGTAAAGAATGCTGGGGGGTGGTGGCCTACTGGGAGCAGCTGCTAAGAGTGCCGAAGCTGGGGGAGGGGAGGAGCCAGGCCACGCCATGCTCCGCCCCCTCCCCGGCTTCAGCTCTCCCACAGCTTCTCCAGCCTTGAGGGGGCAATGCCAAGCCAATGGTGGCAGAGCCAGCACAATGCTGGCTTGGCACTGTCCCCTCAAGGCTGGAGAAGCTGTGGGAGAGTGGAAGCCGGGGAGGGGGCAGAGCCAGGCCGTGCCATGCCCCGCCCCCTCTCCCAGCTTCCTCCTCCATGCGGCTTCAGCGAGCAAGGGGCGAGAGTCATGGCGGGAGTCATGGCTGGGGAAATGGCCAAAGGAGGCGGCGCCCTGGCCCCTTCTTTTTCTTCGCCGCCGCTCGGCCCTTCCTCCTCCTCCCTCAAGCAGCAGGAGTTCGGCAGGAAAAGGGGGAAGGAAGGGGGCAGAGAGCTTTTCTCGCGACACAGCAGGAGGTCCATCACGGCACACTACTGTGCCACGTCACAGCGGTTGGGAAACACTGTCCTAGTCAATAAGAGATAGAGCATACAAGCTGTGTTTATTTTTGTCTACATAATTTCTGGAGTGTGTTCCAAAGTTGAACATGTGACAAATGTAAAGGGAATAATTGAGAAATGTGTCAGAAATATTAGGTATTTTTTAATTACAAAAATGTGAGTCAAGCACTGAAAGGGTTAAATGGATGCAATGACACAGCATGCAGTTCAATATAAGTAGGTGTGCATAGTGCAGCTCAGTGTTAGTTGCCCTCAGTATGAAGAGGCTTCAGTGTGAGAGCCCTCAGTGTAAGAATGCCTCAGTGGGAGAAAGGCTTCAGTGTGAGGTATGCCTCAGAGTGTTAGTAGGCCTCGTTGTGCGGAGGCATGGTGTGTGAGAAGCTTCGGTGAGACAAGCCTCAGGTTGAAGGCCATCATTGTGAAGGCTGCTGTTTGTAAAAAGCTACTGTGTGACACTCCTGTGTAACTTCAGTGTGAGAAGAGGCTCTATGGCTTTCAGTCTCTCTCTGGCTTTCTGGGTGTGTCTCCCTCCTTTCCTTCCCTCTGGGCCCCATGCTTGCACACAGCATGGCTCCCTCTCAAGCCAAGCCTCTTCTGCAGTGACACCAGGCTACAAATCCCGCCCTTCACTGCTCAACACATGCACATCCACACACACACCTGCCCCATGGACTGTGGCTCTCTGACACAGGGGGAGGAGAAGAAAGAAGAGGAAGAAGCAAGCCACCTTTAAGCCCTGGCACCCTCCCAGAGGGACTTTGCAGAGGTGGCGCTCTACTAGTGCCAGACAGGCAGCCTGTGGTTTGGAGGGGGAGGAATAGCAGCACAAGCAACACCAGGATGAATAACAGCCACCACCACATCCCCAATGTATCTGTGTTTCTTGTGCTCAATTGAGCCCCTCATCCACCCTACAGCTGTATTGGTATTCCTGCTGACAGGGCTATCCCGTGAATGCTTTGGGTTTTTTCCCCCCAAAGCAAGGGATGCACAGACTGGGGTCATGGCAGTGCCTTCTTTGGAAAGAGAGGCTGCAGCATCAGGATTGTCACAGAGCTGGGATCCTAGGACAGACAGTCCCCAAAGGGCGCTTTCCCCATGATCTGGAAGTTCTAGGCCAGTGAGCCTCATGCCACCGAGCGGGAAAGTAAAAGAGAGTGAGAGAAAGGAAGCCAGCACCATTGCCCCTCACCTTCTCACGGCTTCCCTGGCACCATTGGAAAGCAAAAGAGAAAGAGAGTTCCCCAAAGTTGTTGTTGTTGTTGTTGTTGTTGTTGTTATTTTCTCCCATTGCCAAACACAAGAGTTGTAATGGGAAAGCAACCCTTTGTAAGAAATTTTAATCCCCCAAAGTAGTAGTAGTAGTAGTAGTAGTTATTATCATTATTAACTTCCATTGCCACACATCAGTTGTAATGGGAAAGCAGCCCTTTCTAAAACCCTATTTAGTCCCCAAAGTAACTATTATTAACAACAGCAGCAACAACAATAGCTCCCGTTGCCAAATACAAGAGTTGTAATGGAAAAGCAGCCTTTTGTAAGACCCTGTTTAGTCCCCCAATGCAGCAATAACAACAACAATAACAACAACAACAAGCTGTTAGGGAGAGTTTCTTGGGTCTTGTGCTCTGTTTTTTGTATATATTTTTTCAACCTCAGCCACTTTCCCCTTATTTTTTTAACATGATGTTAGCAAAATCCACAGATAATAATACAGTCCCATCAAAAAAATCTTGGTGTCTTCATTTTTATGCCTGTTCCTGGGGTTATTTGGGGTGCTAATTCAGAAAATTGCCTTGGATGGACCACATCAGCTCTAGATTATTAAATATGATTTTCTGTGTGAGAGCAAATGGAGACTATTGGATGGCATATGTTTTGTATCAGAAACTAGAGCTTATGTGATCTATCCAATGCAATTTTCTGAATCAGCACCCTAAATAACCAAACTGAATCTAAAGTTGACCAAAACTGATTCATAATCCTTTTGGTACTAATGTTGGAGAGTGTTCCCTGGTCAAAGTGGTCCCTGGTCAAGTGGGCCCTAGCAAAAAAAAAATTGGGAACCACTGATATACACAAACTGATGCTAATCAGTGTTATCTACGTTTCTGAAAGGCATCTAACACAATCATTGAAGTCTATGGAATATAATTTCTCATAGGATCCATTCTTCCACACATTGGCAAGCAGCCTGGAGAGCTCAACCTAATTGCTTTTATATGTAGAACTATACATCAGTTGGTTGTTCACAGTCCTTAGACTTACCATGAAACTGCTGCAGTTCCCCACTGGCCACTTCATGCCAGTGGAGAACATGAAGGATCAGAGAAGCATCTGGCTATATTTCTATAGACAGACATGAAAAGATTAAATAAACTACCAAGGTCTGCCGATGTTTTCTGGAAGAAATCCCAATCTCTTTATCAACCAAATGAAATAATGGATACAATAATGATATAAAAGCAAAAGCTTTATTTAGGTCTGTGTGTGCCACTACAAGAATGCCAGACAATTTTATTTATTTACTATATTTGTATACCATCCTTCTCAGCCTGCAAGCAACTCAGGACAGTTTACAGAAGCAGCAATTCAATGCTCAACAACACCATAAAAACATTTTTAAAACATTAACATATAATATAAAATCAACATAAGATTAATAAAACATAGATCCTTAGGATTTGATTGCATGTTTTGAGCACGTCCAGGAAAAGTTTGAATCACAATTTCTTTATGGATGAAGTAACCGCAAATTGGTTATTACTTCTTTGAACAAATGTAATGCTTACAGCACCAGGAATGTGGCACAGCTGGCTAAGTGTCAGCTGCATAAGATCTCTCTGACCAGTAGGTCATGAGTTTGAGGTCTGCTCGGGTCAAGGTGGGTGCTCGACCTTTAAGTGTAGCCTGCTGTCGACCTTTGCAGCCCGAAAGACTGTTGCATCTGTCAAGTAGGAGATTAAGGTACTACATTAAGCGGGGAGGCAAATTTTGACTGAATTATGAGGCCATTAAAGAACTCCAGGAACGCTGAGGAATGTGGAAGGAACAACAAGGGACGCTGGGAACGCTGAGAGTTGAGGAGTGTGTCAGCTCCCCCTGGTGGCCAGAGTTTGCCTCTGTTCATCTATATGTTGTATGTGGAAATGGCAGGGATTGTCTGCTAAGTATGCGTACCTGTAATCCGTTCTGAGTCCCCTTCGGGGTGAGAAGAGCAGAATATAAATAAAGTGTGATAATAATAAAAATAATACAGAGACTTCTAATTTTCCAAATGCAGACAAGGCAATTGTCACAAAGATTGCCTTTTGACCTGACAATCCATGGAAGTCAAGCACAAAGAGTTAAACTTTGAAACAGTATTCCTTTAAACAGTTTATAGGGGGTTCCTGACTTTGGTGCCGGATGAAAGGGGCAGTGGAGTAAATCTGTTGCCCCACATGCTGCTCCCTTGCAGTAATGCTTATGGCAGGGCTGTCCAACTTCTACCAGCCCAAGGGCCGGAATTCCGGTGATTGATCAGGTGGCGGGGCGGGCCGCAGCAGGGGGCGTGGTCGCTCGCGGGGGCGTGGTCGCTCGTGCGGGGCGGGCTGATCGCGGGGGGTGATTTCTCCTGGTTCTGCTGCCCTGGCTGACGCTGTAGAAGGGAGAGCGAAGCTAACGACGGCTCCCCTTGGCCCCTCCCTCCCTCCTACAGCGTCAGCCAGGGTGGCAGAAGCGGCGATTTCTCCAGGTTCTGCCGCCGTGGCTGACGCTGTAGGAGGGAGGGCGAAGCTAAGGACGGCTCCCCTTGGCCCCTCCCTCCCCTCCCTCAGCATCAGCCAGGGTAGCAGTAGCGGTGATTTCTCCCGGTTCTGCCATCCTGGCTGACGCTGTAGGAGGGAGGGCGAAGCTAAGGAGGGCTCCCCTTGGCCCCTCGCTCCCACAGCGTCAGCAAGGGTGGCAGAAGCGGTGATTTCTCCCTGTTCTGCCGCCCTGGCTGACGTTCTCCAGGAGGGTTGTAAGAGGGAGGGCTTAAGCTAAGGAGGGCTCCCCTTGGCCCCTCCCTCCCACAGCGTCAGCCAGGATGGCAGAAGCGGCGATTTCTCCTTGTTCTGCCACCCTGGCTGACATTGTAGGAGGGAGGGCGGAGCTAAGGGGGGCTCCCCTTGGCCCCTCCCACAGCGTCAGGGTGGCAGAAGCGGCGCACACATGCACACTTTTTGGTGGGATCTTTTTGGGATTTTGGGGGATTTTTTAAATTTTTATTTTTATTGCAGGAGGGTAGGGGGGCCGGATCCAAGGGGCTAGCAGGCCATGTACGGCCCACGGGCTGCCTGTTGGACAGCCCTGAATTATAGGAAGCGTTGCCATCCTGGTGAGGAGCTGTGCTGGCTCCAATGGAGCCAGCACAACATGAAAAGGCTCCTGTGTTGGAAGTGAAGCATCCAAGAGTTCTTCCACCCTGATTTGGGGTGGGGCCTCTGCCGGAAGTCACATGATGTTGTGTGATGGCCAGCATAGGATTCCCCTAAACAGGGTAGAAGCATTCTAGGACACTAACATTGCCCCATCTGATGAGGCCCATAGTCTCTCAGAGATCTCTCATTCATAGGGCTCACCATAATTTGGATTTAAGTTTATAGTATTTCACAACAAAGCTGAACCAAGCTACTGCCTTATGCTGATTTAAAAATCCAGATATTATAAACACCATCATGATATAGTGCTTGTGGGTTGAAAAGGAACTTTCAAGGAGGTCCTGAATTTGTGAGATCTAAAATCTATTCACCCAAGGACCGTGATCTCCATTTACCAAGAAGACAGCTATGCTGTCCTCAATGAGTTGTAAATGTGAGTAGAAATTATTTTAAAAGGGAAATGTGACTACTATTTCTAAAACTTGCTCTGTTAATTTATACAGAGCAAAAGCATCTAGGCCATGACCTTGAGGTAAGCACATGGCGCATTTCCCCTCAGCATCATTAATAGGTACAATGGCAGTTTTCCAGGAAGCAGAAGGCCATGACTAATATAACACTGAAAATATATACTTACCGTGACTCATAAACATACATAACACTGGCATTGGAATCATAATATTTGCTTGTGCTTTTCCAGTGCCTTCTATGACAGATTAATAGAAACCGTTTCAGGCTGAAGTTCACAGCAATGAACCCAGAAAACAAGGCCTCAGAGAGCAATTCAAAATGTAGGACTCTGGCCTAGAAGAGTAATTTGTCTCCAATGAAACTGCACTCCCCATCTAATATATGCCATGAACTGGAGTGCTTGTTTTCAGTCTCAAAGGCCTTTTTATATATAAAAATACCCCTATGTTATGCAAAAAAAATGGGAAAGATAATTCATAAAATGCAGTAGGCAGTAATAATTTTGTTGAGATGACAGCCAACTCATCAATCCTTACACTAAATAGAAAACAATTTCATGACAGCCATATAATCTGCTGGCCTACGTGTAGGGCAAGTGAGGAGAAAATTACTTCTGTCCCATTTAGATTTTATGTCACTTAACCCACATTTTAACCCTTCAATTGGGGGGGAATGTACAGGCTCTATTACACAGGCAGAATAGCCCACACTCACAGTACAGCCACTCCTGGCTATGTTCATGATACTCTGTCATTTCCAGTTCTTATCGCAGGGTAAATGCGGAAACCCAGTTTAGCCCCACATGAAGATAAGTTGGAAGACTCTTTGGAATGTGGCCAAACCCTGGAGCAACCTTGCAATTTCAGCCCAGTGTAGACAATGCAGACCAGTCCACTGTCCGCACATGCCATTGCCACCACCCCCTTCTTCCTGTACTCATCATAGGCAAGGGGGATGGACAGTACCCATATCATTGCTGTCACTGTTGCCAGATGACTGCAAGCTATATGAGTGCTCCTGCTCATCATAGATGCCCCATGCTGACATCAGCAAAGGGATCGACCCTTGTTGTGTGATGGGGAGATCATAGAATGGAACTGCCATCTCATGTCCCTGGGCCACCTGGGCCCAGGAAGCATGGGATGGCTGTCAAGATAGCTGCCGCTGGTTCTGCTTAGGAACTTATCCAGCTCTCTTGATTGTCTCTAACTCTCTAACTCAGGGGGTTTTTTTTACCAATGTTAATCTGGATCAGCTCTCTGTAGTGTTTAGCTGATCTAACATCATGCCAACTTCAGCATGCATGCCTACAACAAGCAAGGTAAACAGAAGAAGAAGAAGAAGAAGAAGAAGAAGAAGAAGAAGAGATGGAAGCAGAAGGTCACCTGAAATAGGCTACTCAAGACTCACTCCATCTCTCCTCCTACCTGGCACAAGGTGCCAGAAAACAAATTAAAGATGGCCTCACTCCTCAGGAAGCTAGCAAAACAATATTTCCTGTTGTTATTCCACTAAAATGGGAGAAATCAAATTATATTAATTCTGAGATGGTCTACAGCAGTGGTTTTCAACTTGTGGGTCCCCTGGTGTTTTGGTATATAACTCCCATAATGTTGAGACTCCCACAGATGGCTCACAGACATGCCAAGCTAGTAAAAGTATTTACAGTTTATTCAAACAAAAAACATAGCCACAGTCCGGCATAAAAAAACCCACACCCAAAAAAGCCTATAAACAAAACAGAGAAGATGTCCGTCTTTCGTAGTCTTTGGTCTTTATCCCGGCTCGAAATCTGTGTAATGCGAAGATCCGTCCGAGAAGGAAAGGAGGAGTGCTTCTCAAATTCCAGGAGAGCAACACAGGAAATGATCAAACCAAACGCGGTAGTCAAGCTCGCTGGGAAACAGGAACTAAGACACGAAGAATCAAGAGCACCAGATACAGGAACTAGCAACCCACCAGCAACACTTTGGCCGACCGCAGAGTCCCAAATCCCCAGACCTTACTTTTATACCCTTACAACTCAGAGTCATCAGACTCCCCACCCAAATCTGCCTCAGTCCCCACAGCTGCAGCCCTGGGTGTGTTCCTCCAATCCTCCCACCTTTGCTGAACAGTTAAAGGACCCCAATCCGACTCAACATTCCCACTAGGCCAATCAGGATCACTTGAAAAGCCAAAAAACGAGCATTCGCTGGACTCAGCATTTAACACATTCCTGACATCCTGCACCAACGCTGAGTCCAGCTCTGTATCACTCTCTTCTGAGGTTAACTCTGCTTCAAACCCCTCAAAAGTGTCATCACTAGTAGACTCCCTAAGTATTTGTCGGACCTTTCTCCTTTGTTCTGCACCTTCCAAACTCACAACACTTGCAGCTCTCTTCCTCCCAGCTGCAGTAATTCTGCCCAAACCTCCCTCTTCAAGTGACATGTCCAACAAAGTATCCTCCTCCCTGTTACTACCTGTAGCAACTACAGGCTCAGCTTGCTCAACTACAACACATAAATTTCATCCAGTTTACTAGCTGTTAGGATTTCTGGGAGTTGAAGGCCAAAACGTCTGGGGACCCACAGGTTGTTTTTGGTTCTTGCCTCTTCTCGCCCTGTCATCAATTCCCCTGCTCTTTTCATTGGGGGCCCTTTTCCATGGGTCACAAACCCTAAAGTGGACCAAAAGCCAGTCTGGGCATCCATGTGACATCCAGGGAATTCCAGTTCTCAATGTAGGACAACAATTTAAATTCAAACTGACACAGCTGCTCTCAGAAGCCACTGCTATCATTCAATTTCCTCTGTGCTTTGTGTCTTTGGGGGAAAAGGTGGCACTTTTCTTTGTTTAGAGTTTTTTGTCATTGCAGCAGCAGCCAAGAAGCTTTTACCCATTCCTATGATGTTTTGATAAGAAATGTATGTTGCTATATGAACAATTTGTGCCGCATTGTCTTTTTTTAAAAACACACATAGATTAGCAAGACATTGGCGATCAAAGCTTTCCTATATTTGACACAGCTGCAATAACACACTAACAATGTAGTCACCTAAGAGCAATCCAAAACAAACAAAAGTGGAGAACTATATATATATATATATATATATATATATATATATATAGACTTTATTATATATATATATATATATGAATAAAGTCTATATAAATGCAATAATAAATCTGCATAGACCTATTTCTTTATCATTAATATGTATTATTCAAATCATTTCATTTGTACATCTATATATTCATATTAAGCATAATACATAATCAAATAACTCTATGGATGCAACCCTCTCCAATTGTCCCAGAAATAAACGTCCTTCAAAATGGAGCCTTTCTCTATGCGCCAATGACTCAAATTATAATTAGGTCGATATATAGGTTCATACACTGTGACTCACAGGCTGTCGGTAAGTTCTGAAAGTAGAAAGTGAACTCCAAAAATTCACGTGGAGTCAAAAGGCGGGAGAAGTGGATATAATCCAACATAAGGCGGAGACGCATTTAAAGAAGATGTCATGGTCTTATTTGTGATTTGTCAGGTTCTCTGAGTTAAGCTCACTCTGTGGGTGCATCCAGGCAACCACTTTATTGCCGAAATTTCCACAATAAAAAGGGAGCTGCCCAGATGACGTCCTGGACAAACCCAAATTAATCTGCCACAAGGCAGAATGGCGAATTAATTTGATAGTGGGTTTATTCCGCAACTTCTTGGAAGATGCGGGATAAACCCACTAGTTCAACTGTCTGGACCGCTCCCTTGAACATTCTAGACTTTTGAGGGGGTGATCCAGACAGTAGTCCTGTGTTTTCCAGGTTGATTGAGCCTGGAAAACTGTGAGGGCTCCAACCCCCTCTCCCAAAACTCTTACAAAACCATTACAAAATGAAAGTTACCGAGAGCCAGGGCCGTAGCCAGGATTTTGTTTCGGAGGGGGCTGAGTTTGGTTCGGGGGGGGGGGCTGAGACTGGGTGGAAGAGGGTCTACCCTAGCAAACCTTTTGTATTGTTATCCCAATAACCCCATTAATGTGGGATATAATGAGCATGGTGATCAGATCATGAT
This sequence comes from Anolis apletophallus, assembly GCA_030556195.1. Taxonomy (NCBI): domain Eukaryota; kingdom Metazoa; phylum Chordata; class Lepidosauria; order Squamata; family Anolidae; genus Anolis; species Anolis apletophallus. Next base: position 143,666,480 of record JARBWK010000004.1, on the reverse strand, counting down.
ATGAATAAACATAACAGTTTAAATAATGTACCAGTAAGGCCTTTTCGAGACCACCATTTCGGGGGGCTGGCTTGCAGCCAAGAGCCATTTGGCTTCTTCTTTCTGATGGAATATACCAATGACACCCAAAATGAAAAGTGGGTCCAAATCACTCCTGGCTCCCCCCTATGTTTTTGGGTGTCATTGGTAAGTTTCCTCAGGTAGGAAGAGAAGCGAAATGGCTCCTGGTGAATTTTATATTTAATTTTAAGGTTTTTGAGGAGTTTTTATGGATGGTCACATGTTATCCTGGAAGTATTCGGGATAGCATGTGAACAGCCAAAGGGGAAAGCCATTTTTTCCCCTGCCTGTGTAGATTTAAATACCCTTTGGAGCGGGTTTATTAAACCCACTCCGAAGTGGGTTTAATGTATGTGTGGAACTGTCCTGCATCTTAATGCGACACGTGTTTGAGTAATGCAGACAACATATGTAAGAAAGCAACAGGAACATCTCTGCATTTGCAATGTTTTATATTGGTCTGATCAAGTTTCTATTCAATTAAATTTGCACATTAAGTGAACTGAATTGGAAACTCTGCCTTGAAGCCATAAAAACTTAATTTCCTTTCCGGATATGAGCTGATCAGCTACTCCTCTTATCTTCTATGGTGCTTGATAAAAAGTTGTTCTACAAGTCGCCTAATATTGTATGGTATGCTCTATAAAGATTCTATACACCCACTACAACATTTATAAGTTTTTAGAAAATAGCAAAAAACTGAATGGCACAATACCTTTGTAAAAACATCAATCGATCAAGCTATTGATAAAACATAGATGTCAGATGGGTAAGAATGGTTCAGTATTCATAAAGGAATGGCTGGAAAGTATTACATTACATTATACATTTGTCAGCTTTGGAAAATTATTGACATTGCAGATCAAGATCTCACAAGATCCAGAATAGAATGTGCTGAAGCAAACAAAAAGTTCATGACAGACATGTTCCAAAACACTTGCCAAAATCCATTCAGTTCTGAGAAGCAGGAACTGAAGAGTTTGTTTATTGGTGGAAATTGAACAGATGTTGTCAGTGACCTTTTAAATCCTCCCTCCAAATGAAGATGTTTACTTCAGGTTGAGACAGACTGTCATAAAGTGACCCATACATCAGTGGGCTGACAGAATTCTCACATTATATATGAAATCATTTCTTTTGTATCATGAGAGTACAAGTCATAATCAAACTGCATAGACTGAAAATTGACATAACTCTGGAAAAATTGTTTTCTCAATAACAGATGTCCCACAACATCCACTTTGGATCAATTCCTTGGTCATTAGCACAAAACAAACAAGAGCTCCCTTAGCTGCTGAGCTCAAGAAACTGATATTACCAACCAAGGTGAGGAGTGTGGGGCTTCCCAGAAGCTTTAGTATATTAGGTTGATGAAATGGACATTATATAAAGGGCACAGTGTGACCATATTATTTTGTGCGATACAGTAAACAGTGCATAGATTTTTAAAATAATTGTGCTATAAAATAAAAAGAAGAATGCTATGTTTGCTGTAAAACAGACTGTATTCCAGAGCTTGCAAAATGTGTACAGTGGTCCCTTGCTACTTCACAGTTCGCATTTCGCGGACTCGCTGTTTTGTGGTTTTTCAAAATGGACTTAAGAGTGTTTGCCTGTATGGAAAGGCTCCCTCTGCGGATAAAACCAGAGCCGACAATTACATGAGCAACATGTTCCAGGAGGGTTACGTAGTGTATAAGTGTGTGGGGAGGGCTTATAAAGACTTAAAATAGTGTATAACTATTAAAATAATGTATAAATATTAAAATAAACATTGCGTCCCTACTTTGTGGATTTTCACTTTTCACAGGTGCTCCTGGAACATAACACCAGCGATAAGTGAGGGAACACTGTATATTGAGAATGCTACTCCCTTTCTTAAAACCTTCCTTTGTAACTGGGTTGCCAATGCCATTGTGTGAACAGAATGGTAGATTACATAGACTTTTGGCCTGAACCACTAGGGCTGTTATTGTCTTCTTAGGAAAGAATGAAACTCTACAGAACAAGAACTTCATAAGAGGCCAAAAATAGTAGGATAGCTTCTTCTCAAGCTTAGCTAGTAAAACAGGTAGACAGGCTTGGCTGATCCAGGGGTTAATTGTTTTTCAAAAAACATCAGGACCCTATTGAGTACCGAATTGTCTTCAAGGTGTTGGTACTGACCTTTAAGGCCCTTCACGGCCTAGGGCCTGCGTACCTGAGGGACCGCCTTACCCCGTATTTGCCCCTGAGATCACTGCGGTCAGACGAACAGAATCTGCTGGCCATTCCATCTGTCCGCTCCTGCCACCTATCCGCGACTCGACGGAGAGCTTTCTCAGCGGCAGCTCCAGTGCTGTGGAACTCTTTGCCGGACAGTGTTCGAGCCATTTCGGAACTAGTCCCTTTTAGAAGGGCTTGTAAGACCGCCCTCTTTGGACTAGCGTTCAATTAAACCCAAACGGATAGTATATTGTATACTCTCTGTATTCCCTGCACCTCGTGATATGTTGAATTGTTTTAACCTGTTTTTATGTTTATTGTAGGGCTACATGTCTGCGACATGCTGCCCATGTGTATTTTTATTGTTATCCGCCCCGAGCCTGTAGGGAGGAGCGGAATACAAAACTGAAGAAATAAATAAATAAATAAATAAATATAGTCTACACCAGGGGTCCTCAAACTAAGGCCTGGGGCCAGGATATGGCCCTCCAAGGTCATTTACCTGGCTCTCGCTCAGGGTCAACCTACGTCTGAAACAATTTGAAAGCACACAACAACAACAACAACAACAACAATCCTATCTCATCAGCCAAAAGAAGGTCCACACTTCCTATTGAAATACTAATAAGTTTGTTAAAATTGTTCTTCATTTCAATTATTGTATTGTTTTTAAGTGTTTTTGCACTACAAATGAGATAAGTGTAGTGTGCATAGGAATTCATTCATGGGGTTTTTTTTCCAAATTATAATCCAGCCCTCCAACAATTTGAGGAACTATGACCTGGCCCTCTGTTTAAAAAGTTTGAGGACCCTTGGTCTACACCAACCTGCAAAAATATTCTGGAAGTCTACACCTTTTGGTGAAAGCTTTATCTCTCACATACTAGCTGTAGGGTGGGACATGACTTTTTTCAAACAGAATTAGGGAGAACTATAACCCTGTAGGTCTTGCATTCCTGATCTGAGAATCAATAATTGCAGCCAATCTATGTTGAAAATGGAAAGTGTGGGGAAAATGTAGGGGCAAACTCCAGATTAACATGAAACTTTCTGTTACAAAGTTACTCAGAACCTTATTGAATAAAGTCACAGATTTTTGTCACATATAAAATAAGTGAATATTAGGCTGTTACTTCATGCCTAACATGGCACAAAGAAGTTCAGTCATTACTATCTGTGACAACATGACTTCAAATCTATGCCTTCATTGGGTAAGGTGGCCAGTGCTTTCACTGGTCATGGCAAACTTATTTTTAAAAACTCTTACGTATAATTTACACTCTGAACTCAATTGATCTTTCTCTAATAACAGAGAATTTAGCCTCTCCTATACGTAACAACTATTATAAACATTTTTATGCTCTTGCTCTCTCATTCTCTCCCCCTGGCTGCCAGCGCTCAAGTGATTCTCAATCTGACAAGCATATACATTTTTGTTGTTACAGTGTCATTCCTAAATTACATTATAAATGATAATTAGAACTGACGCTGTGGCCTGAATCCTATTATTAGCTTCAACTACAGTAGACCCACAGAATTAATGAGACTTAAGCTTCAACTCTATTCAATAATTAATTCAATGGGCCCACTTTAGTTGGAAATACCAGCAGGATTCAGGCTGGTAATTTGTGGGAAACTTCAGCAGCAAGGCATATGGCAGTGACGATCATGATAAGAGAAAAAGAAAAATGCCTATGGCCATCATAGGAAGAAAGACCAATCTCAGTGGGATAAAGGACAGAGGAAAGCATATGCAGAGATTTTTGAAAGAGGGCTGGTTCTCACATGCATGTTCTTCATGCCTGTGGCATGAAACAGTGATTTGCATGCATTAATAAATTATACCAAATCAAAAAGTGCTGTAGTATGCAACCTTTTCCATGGCTATACTCACTGGCAGTTAGATTTCATGTCCTTTTTAGTTCAGGCAGAAAGGGTTTATGGTAACTACTTGCATTAGTACATTTTATTGATTAGCCCATTGGCTGTATCAAAAACATTTGACAAACACATACACATACAGTACAACGTAAGATAAAGTAGACAAACTGTTAACAATGTCCTAATCCAAATCAAATATCTGCCTCAACTGTACAGTTTACTCCAGTTGGCTCTATGCAGTTCTTAGCTGTATTACTTTAAATAAAATGCAAATAAATAAATAAATAAATAAATAAATAAATAAATAAATAGAAAAAAGACCATTTTGTATGTTAATTTAGCGTTCTGGCCGGTCAATAAAAGTTTTAATATATGGATCCCAATGTGTTTTTGTATAATGTATGGCCCGATAAATTGGTTTCTCTCTTTCTTGTACAAGTCACAACTAAACAATACATGTGCAATATCTTCTACCTCTGACACTCCAGAGACACAAATTGTTTATTATATGGAACTTGGTTAAACCATCCATGTTTCACCATTGTATCCAGCTGTTCAAATCTAGTTCTGGTAAATACCCTCCTGAGGTGTTTAGGCATTTCTGTCTTTAGATATTGGGCTGTTAGAAAAGTATTTTTAAATTGACAATGAGCCAGCTTTACTGAGGGTGGGAATGTGTTTCCAAACTTCTATATCCAATATTCATTGTGCAACCATTTTTGATCTAGTTCTTCTAAGAAATTTGGATACACAATCGGAAGTCCACAGCTCCTAATGTGTCTTGTCAATTGAACTAGCCAAGAGGTCTGATGTCGATTTGTTTGTCTGCTGTAACAGGCATGGTTTTGGTAGTCTGTCATTTGCCATGGCATTCAATTTTATCCAGTAGTTATATGCCCTAAACTTGGATAAGCCATCAATTGTATATACTCCCAATTATGCTCTTACTGCAGCAGCTGGGGTCCTTTAGTCCACTCCCAGAAAACTTCACAGGTGTTGTGATTGTGATTGCTGTAATAATGATAGTTGGTTTAGGCCCAAACTTCACCTCCATATAAGAGCTTGAGGGTAACCTTAGCCTTACATACTTTAAGAAGTGGGTCTAAAGATCCTGGTTGGCTATGATTTGTTAATGTAAGCAGTTGGTAGCTCCTTGCTTGTTTGCATTTTTAAAAAGCCAATCTCCCCTTCGGGGGGTGATGGGCGGGGTAAAAGTGCATGAAATAAATAAATAATAAATAAATCTCTTTCTGTATCATATGGCTTTTCCTTTGTTATCTGGGAGTCACACTTTGGCCTGAACTAGGAAGCCTGGGAAATCTAAGAATGGCTCAAAATGAAGAGGAACGTCAGAGCCTGCAGTTACATAGGGCTAGGTGGAATCTGGAGATCTACTTCTTTGTTTCACCAGAAAACTATTGAATGACATACTACATATATTAATGTACTCTGACCAGATGTGCTGCCGATGTCTACATTCAACAAAAATGAATCCAGAAGTTTTTGTCAGAGCAACAGTCTGAGATCTTGTCTACACTGACCAAAAAAATCTGTTGCTCAGTCTACATTGACTCTGTTATTGTCCACCACTAATCTCATCCCTTAAAAAAAATCTATAGTTAGGGATTTAGAGTTTTCCAAGAGCAACTAGCCAGAATGAGATAAAGCAGTGTTTTCTCTTTTGCATAAAGCTCCCAGGCCTCCCTATCATTTCCAGACCTCTCTCTCTCTCTCCTCTATCAACTATTAAACTATTATTTATTTATTTGTTCAATTTCTAGGCCGCCACTCCCAGGATGGCTCGGGGCGGCTTACAATTCAACAAATCACAGCAATAAAACATCAAAACATTAACATTCAAACATTAAAATATTAAGCATTAAACACAATATTTGACTTAAGATTGCCAAATATAGTTTGGTCGACTTAGGTTACGAAGGCCTGCCGGAACAACCAGATCTTACAAGCTTTCCGGAAGGCCAGGATGTTGCGGAGCAACCTGATCTCCGGCGGTAAGGAGTTCCAAAGTGTGGGGGCAATAATGGAAAATGCCCTCCTCCTCGTTGAAGTGAGACGATAGACTTTGGGACTCGGGATAAGGAGAAGATCCTGGTCTTCTGATCTCAGTGATCTCGTGGGACAATATGGGGTAAGGCGGTCCCTCAGGTACACTGGCCCCAGACCATACAAGGCATTGAAGGTCAAAACCAGCACTTTTATATATCTTTCTCACTTTTATTCCTATAAATCTATTAAACTTGTAGTATTTTACTTATAGGACAGAAAAACATTAACCTTTACCTGACCTACTGTATGTCAGGAAGCAAATTACCAGGTATTATTTTGCATTGAAAAATGGCCCTAAGGTGTGGCTCAAGACAAAATAGACTTTGGGTTATTGCAACATCCTTTAACTGACTGGCCTGGAAATAAGACATAATCATGCTTAGACATTCAAAGCCAAAACTTGTATTTATCCCTTTCTGTGTAACTTTTATCATTTCATATAATGTAACTGTTTTCCAAGTCTGAAATGTATAAACTGTACTTTATACTGCCTTATTCTTAAATGTACTAAATATATAAGAAGCTAAATTGCCTGACTCAAGCCAAAGTCAGGAATTCTTTCTCATCCTCTGGCAAAGAATATAACAAGCAATGGGCATCTTTGTTTGCCTAGCCCAAACCAAGACTACAGAGATCAGCTTCCACTGTTCTCCAAGGCTTTGGTTTCATAATCCCATCATCCCCACCCTGGACCCCTGCTGGCCTGGAATGCCAGTACTCCCTGGAAACTGTCTCTGCCCACAGAGCTTTCCCCACTTGGCTGGGAGGAGATTGGAGCTCAGCCAACCAAAAACAGAAGAGGGATGATTTGAAGTGGAATGGACCTTGTATAAAACTGGTTGTGCAGAGCACATGCTCCCTTATGCTTGTAATTTTTGCAGTAGGCACGCGCAAGCATCACATCTTGGCTAATGTCTTTGTTTCACTGGGGAGTTTTTCATCTGGCACTATGGTTATTAATTTATAATTATGGTTGGCATAAATGCTCACCAGACTGAATTCCCTCATTTAATTGCAGTATAAAATTTCATATCAAAATCTGCAGTAATCCCATTAAGGCTATACACATCACACGTATAGTGGTGAGATGCCATAACTAGGCACACATTTTACACTGCCAAACTCATTTTGCTGTTAGAAGATGCCCACATTCCAGTCATTTGCATTATCTTCAACCAAATTGTTGTGGATGCTCTGGTTTGGGTAGCTTGGTTTTTTTCCCCATAATGCATAAAATTAATATATTTTCTATTGAGTGGAAGTACACTAATACTGATATGTGAGTATATGAACACATGAATCTTCTAGGTTTTTTGTTTTAAAAATATAGTAAATAAATAAAATTGTCTGGCATTCTTGTAGTGCAAACACAGACCTAAATAAAGCTTTTGCTTTTACCCATTGCTAATCCATTATTTCATTTGGTTGATAAAGAGGATTTGATAAAAAGGATTTCTTCCAGAAAACATCAGCAGACCTTGGTAGTTTATTTAATCTTTTCATGTCTGTCTATAGAAATATACCCAGATGCTTCTCTGATCCTTCATGTTCTCCACTGGCATGAAGTGGCCAGTGGGGAACTGCAGCAGTTTCATGGTAAGTCTAAGGACTGTGAACAACCAACTGAAGTATAGTTCTACATATAAAACAACATATAAAAGCAATTAGGTTGAGCTCTCCAGTTCATATAGTAGCTCGCATGATGAAAAAGTGTGGGCACCCCTGGTAGTAGACAAACCCCGTGAATCTACACTGGCTTCTTGCAACCAGATGTCAAATTTCTTATAGCAGCCTGTAATATAAGCTTTCGATCCATCCATTCTGACTGATGGAATCAATGGTGCAGATGCCACAGACCAAGGTGACTTCCACACATTGAAATCAATTTAAGAATCCATGAAAGAAAACCAGTCTCTCTCACTGACAAAAGTTGGGCAGGCAACTCTCACTTGATGTTTGAAGTTATTTCCCTCCATACTGCTAATTAAAAGCTATTTAAAATAATGGAAGATGCAGTTAATGGGAAATTGCTGGAATTAGCTCACTGCCTGCAGGTTAATTTATCATTGTTTTAAGCAATTATGGCATCTTTGATGATTCCCAATAGTTAGCTATCTCCTCAGCACTTAGAAACTGGTTTCTTCTTACAATAGAAGCTACTCTAAAGCCTATTGCAAACCCAATTGGATAGCCTATCTCATTAGTTAGTCAAGGTTTGCAGCCCATTCAGCCTAATGCAGAATTCAGGTAGTACCTCTCAGTCATTCTGTTGTGGGGCTAGATTAATTGCTAATTACATTATGGTTTTAGTGGATCATTGCTTTGCAATCTGAAAAGACATTAAAGTAATTCTAAAGTGTGCTTGCTTGATACGATTCCCTGGAAAAAAATCTCTCTTTTCAGCCAAATGTCCCATACAAATAAAGCTTCCTGCTTTTCCTGGGAGCCTTTCACATTAAGCAAATGTAGCAGTATGATCCCACTTCAGTCCCCACGGCTCCATCCTTTAGAAACCTGGGATTTGTAGGTTAGGAATGGACATTTGAAATTATCAGTCAGAGACCCCTAATACCTCACCAAACCCTAAATCCCAGGTCCTCATAGAAGGTTACCTCCATAGAATACAACTCTAAAGTGGAATCATAGTGATACAATTGAGTAAATTGAAAGATCCTCATGTTAACAACAGCTGAAGCAGGTTAATGGACAACATAGTGAAACTTCTCTCCATGCTGGGTAGGGGATGGAGGAATGAAAGACATTTTTAAAAAGGAGCAACTGAGGATATAGTGGATATATGGCCCACCAAGATTTCTATTGGTAGTATATGGCCCACCAAGGTTTCCCTCTCCAGTCTTGGGACCTCTTCAGATGTGCCACTGGAATCACCTCAGATCATGGTGATTCTGGTAGTACACATCCAGGAGCATGAGAACCTGTTGCACCACACCCCGCACCATCCGTCATCCAGTTTTCCTTGTTGAGGGCAATGCAACCACAGGAAACCTCTCACAAGTGGCTTTTTTGTGGCAATTCTAGTTCCATAGCAGTTTTGCCACTGAGCTGTCCCAGAAATACTTCTCCAGTGTGTGATGGGAGCTGGCAGGCTCTGTGGCAAAGCTGCTACAGAACCAGAATTGCTGCCGAAATTTGCCCCATCTGAAGAAGTCCTTGGGGAGTCTTTTTAAGGAGAACAGAATATGGCTAGAACCAATTTTGACCATCAAAGTTAATTGACAAAAGCTGAATGCCCACCAAATACCTGAAAATCTATAATTTTAAAGGGATGAACCCATCCATTAGAGAGACTAGAAATGGCCACCTCAGGTAGGAGTTTGTGGAGTAATGATTACCCAACAAATACCTAGCTGTTTCTTTTATTCTTTCCATACTTTAACTGCAAGGGAGAGAGGGAGATTCCTATGAGATTTCTTGTGTTGTGTGCCAAAATAGATATTTGACCATTCAACCTCTTTAAGCAAACATGTCAAACAAACTGCAGATTTTACATGATTAACTTCTTTTTCCTCTGCGATTTTTACCATTTTTCCCTGATAAGTAAGTTGATGGATATAAAAAGCTAGCATTATGTTTGTTTTTGGGTTTTTGCCTTTTAATGCTTTCTTTTGGTACCTAATTAAGTTATCATTATACTGTGTATCTGTATTCTTTGTAGTCTGGACAGATTTGGCTGTATATTTTTCTCCTCCTATTGTAACCTCAGCCCCTACAGCAGAGCACAAACTATGTTATATTCCTCCTCCACCATTTATTTCTAACTATAAAGGTAAAATTAAAGTCACAATATTATTCAATTGCATACATTAGGCTACTTTTCAACCATCACAAGTATAACTTTCTGAGAAACAGTATATTTCCCTCTAAGGAAAATTTTAGCTGTTTCCTTTTCTTTCTTTCTTCTGTTGCTTAACACAGTGTTTCTCAACCTTTTTTGAGCTGCGGCACACTTTTTATATTTACAAAACCCTGGGGCACACCACCAACCAAAATGACACAAAATGACACTCTAGCACAGTCATACATATAGTGTTGTGATTGAGCCTTCAGCTACTACTACTAGTTATTAAGGCAGGACATCCCAAAATATCTGCTTTGAACTGGATTATCTGAGTCCACACTGCCATATATCCCAGTTCAAAGCAGATACTTTGGATTTCCTGCCTTGGATATTCTGGGATAGAGGGCTGTGTGGAAGGAACAGCAGAAGTGACACCCCTTACCTCGCAGAGGCCAGGATCTCCTTCAACCTTGAGGCAGGTGAGTGTGGCAGATTTCCCCCACCGGGCTGGGGCTGCTGCACTCCTCCCTCCCCTCTTTTTGTACGGTGTGTGTGTGTGTGTGTGTGGACATATAGATAGATAGATAGATAGATAGACAGATAGATAACCTCGAGGTTGAAGGAGATCCTGGCCTTGGCGAGGTAAGGGGTGTCACTCTTGGAGCAGACTCTCTGGATGGGAAAGTCTGCCTATGCTCCTGGCTCCCTCCCTCCTTCTCTTTCCCCTCTCTTGCCAGCTCATCCCAGGAGGACATCGGCTGGTTTTTCCTTTTCTCCCCCCCGCAACCTACTCAACTCTCTCTCTCCTCCCTCCTCGGATGATGCCGCCATTAAGGTGGGTACGGCGAGCAGGGGCACCTAGCGAGCTGGTGGAGGAGGAAGAGGAGCCCCAAGGTGGGAGGAAGAGGAAGGGGGAAAGGGAGAGAAGGAGGGGAGGGGAAAGAGAGGGAGCCAGGAGAGAGAGAGAGAGAGAGAGAGAGAGAGAGAGAGAGAGAGAGAGATGCAGCTCCTGCATCTGCGCTCGGACTGAGCTCTTCCACTTCTGTTCCCCGCCCTCCCTCGATTGGAGGCTAGCTGGCTGGGGAAACGGCTGAAGGAGGCGGCACCCCGGCCCCTTCTTCTTCTTCGCCGCTGAGGCCTGGCCCTTCCTCCTCATCCTCCTCCTCCAAGCAGCAGCAACAACAGGAGTTCGGCAGGAGGGGGGAAGGAAGGGGGCAAGACAGGGTTTTTGCGGCACAGCAGGAGATTTCCCACGGAGCACTGGTGTGCCGAGTCACACCGGTTGAGAAAGACTGGCTTAACATTATCATGCCTTCATCTACACTGACCATTGTAGTGTAGTGTACAGTGCCCAGACAACAAACCCCCCACAAAAGTACATGAAGAAGCCTTTAATGTACACCTGCTCTGTGGTTTGCATATTCATCATGTGGGTCTCAAACGGGTTCCAGGATTTCCTTTTAATCGTCTGCACAGCAAAACCACTTCCTTCAATACTGATTTGAAACTGAAATAAATGGTTACTGTCAATTGGGCCCATATTTGACTTTACCTGCAATATCCAAATATTCATATATTTTGAAATTAAAGTCCTCTCCTTATTTTGGCAATTATCCTGCTCAGCCTTTCGGTAATGATTTTTTTCACCATTATTGTTTCCTTCCTTGGATTGTAATCTACACTGAGCCACAAAATCCACTGGGAATTTCAACCCAGTTGGTCTCTCATTTAGCCTTATACATCTCACAATGCTGTAGTGGGATACAATAGGAAACAAAATATTCCACTTTGCATTAATTTCAGGAAAGAAATAATCTAAAGACAATTACTGTATCTCGACCATTCTAAGATGCCATTATTATAAGATTCATGCTAATTTCAATATGACCAACAGAAATATATATATATATATATATATAGAGAGAGAGAGAGAGAGAGAGAGAGAGAGAGAGAGAAAGAAAGAAAGAAAGAGAGAGAAAGAGATGATCCTAAGATGCAGCCAGTTTTATGAGATATTTTATGGAGGTAAAGGTGCAACTTAAAAACAAATCTATCTTAGTACCTTTCTTCACCTTTTAAGATAGCAAAACAGTTCAGGGGGGGAAGGCATAGCCCATACTTTTGTTGATATTCTATGCATTTTCCCCCAAAAAGAACATTATAAGCTATCATGAGCCTCAGGATGAATAGGCTAGGAGTCCAAATAAATAAACATGCAATACAAATTGCCTGATTCCACATTTAGAAAGTTGTGCCCCCTTCTCTGATGTTTAAAAGATTGTGAGCATTTCTTTATTTTGAATGTCTACTACATTCACCTGTTTTGGGTGTTGGATCCACTGCAAAGATGCTCCATCAACATTCAGCAATTTAACCCAATTATTTTTATATTCTACAGATTTTCAGCTGTAGCATCTGGAAAATTGTTTTTCCCAGCTGCACAGTTTATGACCCTAATGCAGGCCTGCACAACTTGAAGCTTGGGGGCTGGATGTGGCCCTCATCAGAATTTAGTTGAAGCCAGCATAGGCTCTGAACCTGAGCCTTGAGAGGAACATCACATGAAATACTACAGCAGAGTAGCCATCAGAACTCACCGTTCCCTGCTCCAAGTGTTTTAGCGCTACACATTTCCTTTCAGTATGCACCAAAGTAACCTGTGACAAAGGGGACACCACTGATATATCCAGTCAGGATCCAGAAGTGCTTTTCTCAGTAGGAAATGCAGCTTGGATAGATTGACTTGGATTGGAGTAGTGGAATTAATTTTTAAAAGATATCAGAATCTTTTTCAGAGAGGCTGGAATCTTGGCCTCTAGGTTATGTTAAAATTTAAGATTAGATTGGCCATTTTAGAGAGAGAAGGAGGTAGTGAGGAAGAAGATCCTCAGTTCTTGCCTCTGTCACTCTTCCTTTTTCTTTGCCTCTGTCATTTGCCCCCGGTGGCGAAGTGGGTTAAACCTTGTGCCGGCAGGACTGAAGACCTACTGGGAGAGCATGGATGTGCTCCCTCTATCAGCTCCAGCTCTTCATGCAGGGACATGAGAGAAGCCTCCCACAAGGATGGTAAAACATTAAAACATCTGGGCATCCCCTGTGCAACCTCCTTGCAGACGACTAATTCTCTCATACCAGAAGCAACTTGCAGTTTCTCAAGTCGCTCCTGACATGACAAAAAAATCTCCTTCTCATAGGCAGCAAAACCACAACTGCATAACTACATATACACCGTTTGCTTGCAAGGGAGAAACTTGATGATGCCACCCTTCCTTTTTCTTCATCTCTTGATTGCCTCTTTATCTCTTTCCTCCTCTGGTGTGAAAACCATCAACTACCCCTTGATTGCAACCATTAAGTTGCTGTGGGTCTTCATAGTGAAGCTAGGTTTTTCTCCCACCAATGAGGGAAATGAACAGTGCAGAGTTGGCGATTCTTCCCTCCATAGGAGAAGGAGCCGACAGAGACAACTCAAAGAGAAACAAAGAACAACAGAGGCAATAGCTTAGGCACTTTTTTTCATTAGAAAAGGACTGCAATATGCCACCAACTGAGGGGAGGCAGGAAATTGAAACTAACCTACTTTGCTGCTTGGTCTGAAGGAAAAGTGCCCCCTCACAAGCCCTGAGCAAGGCCAGCACTAAAAGCCTATCTGCAGCCCAAAGAGGTTTCACCTATTTAATTTCAGCTCCTTACTACTACCAGGTTGTGCAAACCTGCCCTAGAGCATATTTAGTTAAACCTAGCTGGGATAGATGATCTAGACACTGAGTAACAGAATTAACTGTCCCCTTGCATTTCTGGTCATATCTCACTGTTGGCGAGCTTCTTACATCTTCAAATGTTTTTGCCTGATTTGAAAAAGAATCAGTGAAATAAATATTATTTACAATTCAGTTTTGTAATGCATTTTCTAATTTTAAAAATCAGGTGACACGTATGCTTGACCTAGCTAAATTTTCATGCTAGATTAAGATTTTAAAAAATTCCACTACTCTTTCCTGAAAACGCAGAGATAGTTTGTGCACAGGATTCAAAATGTCTTTCCCTCCTCTGAATCTTACTCTAAAATTGCTTGATACTCTTTCCCAAACCTCCAGTTCATTAAATCCTGTACCGTTTTATTTCAATAGGAATCATTTATGAATACTTGCAAACTCATCCGATTAAAGAGTGTAGAACCTTGGGAGTCAGAGTTGCTAGGTGACTTGTATATTTAAAGACACATCTTAGGGCCAATTCATTTTATTTTTCCTTTCAGGGAGCTTATTCCTGCATACAAAATACCCACAGCTTTATTGATGAATGGTTCACACATGTATAAATTATGGCCCTTGCTGACAAAATACCTGCAAACAGTACTTTGATGTGGGGTCAGGACCTGCAAGCAAGCATTTTGTCAACAACCACTCCACTTCATATACACCCATAAAATGATGCTGTTAGCATGGACAGGAATTGGTTCCAAAATAATGTATGAAATGGCCCTGTCATATGTGGTTTCATAGATTTATGGATCGTAATGGATGCCATTAATTCAAAACAGAAAAGAGACACAGAAGGATAGCCATATGTCAGTATTAATTTCTTGTTTCTCATTTTGGATAGCAGACAAAGATAACTAAGTGCCAAACTGTCAATTCCTCAATATTAAGACTCCCAAACCAGGTTTCACTGTTAGAAAACAACAGTAATTTTGGTTTTTCTGGGGGGGAAATGCACTCACGCCAACTATGTTTCTTCTTTGATAGAACTAACATCATTCCAGAAAATCAAGTCTTCGCAGTCCTCTAATCCAGAAAGTGAACAAAGGCTTAAATACATGATTAAATGCCTGGATTTTGAAATTACATCTGCATGAAAAGCCAAAGGTACTGTTTCTTCTTTGGTAGGCATTTATCCCTCTCACTAGAACCTAATAAAAGCAGTGACCAAGTTTTTAGCCAATGAGTTCAGCTTTTATCTATGGCTAAAGGTTCTGAAGTCAATGGAATGGTGGATTTTCTCTACGTTTTTCCTCTTAACTTCATTTAGGGACTTAATGTCTGTTAATTTTCTTCCCAAATGAAGCAATGAGTAAATACAACAATCTCATTGTTGTCCCCAAAATTCAATTTTTGAATACTTGTTTTCAATTCAAGATTTATTATGTGCAAGGAAATTTCACATGACCATTTTGCACAGAAAGCAACACTTTCTGCACAGAAATAGTCTGCATGTTCTGTGCAGAATAGATTTCACTGAAAAATGCTGCTTTCTCCATAAAACAACCATGTGTCAAGTATGTATAGAATAAGTCTCAAACTGCAAATATTCCCATCAGTCCAGGAATCTTCTCATCAGATATTCTCTACAATCAAGATACATTTATTTTATTATTTTTAAATGTTTTCAAATATTCTCCCTTTTTCTACTTTAGGTGAGCCATCCAGCATTATAAAGCCTATCCCAAAAAAAGACATGTGGTACATTGGTTCAGCACCTTAGATAAATTTGATTTCAGAAACCACTTTATATATTCTTTCAATGTTGTTTCCCTTATGCAAAAACCAGAGAAATATTATCAGCCTAGCTCAAAACACATCCCTCTGTTTGCCATCTATCAACATTTTCAAACTATTCCAGGAAAGGAGTTTTATTGTTCTGATCAATTTATCAGAGCAGATAATGTTCTGAAAAAGGAACAGAATACAGATACTGTCTTTGCTGTTTTGCTCCCCACCCCCCAATCACATTTTTGAATAACGATTTTAAAGGGGTTTTTTTAATTCCAAGTCTAACAGATGTTTACATGAAAAGGAGGAACCAAAACAAAAAAATCCACACCGCACCACTGTTGAAAGACTTCAACATTCTTTGTTTGCCCCAAATATGATATTATATGGATGAAATACAGGAATTTCATTTTTTTCACAGTGTTTTCAATGGCAAGGGTGTTATAAAATTCCATAACTTCTGATGGTTGCATTTTTTCCCTTGAGATTAGTAACTTTTAAGCATCTTTTCTTTTTATTGGTTACTTCCTCTTGTTGTGTGTGTGTGTGTACACACATACACTTGTGTTGTATGCCAGTTCTGTTGTATGCCAATAAAGGCTGTGTGTGTGTGTGTGTGTGTGTGTGTGTGTGTGTGTGTCCACATCACTGTCTTACAAAACCACATTATCCCAGCTATTATTCCTTCTATTGCTCACTTTTACATTTGGGTTGCTGCCCATAAAACCGATATTAAGCCCAGAGATTTTCAGTAGATGATCACTCCTAAAAGAGGAATGTTTAATACTGTAATAACCTCAGTACCAAGAGTGG
Source organism: Anolis apletophallus (assembly GCA_030556195.1). NCBI lineage: Eukaryota > Metazoa > Chordata > Lepidosauria > Squamata > Anolidae > Anolis > Anolis apletophallus. The sequence goes on along the minus strand of JARBWK010000004.1, from coordinate 143,650,163 downwards.
ACTATCTTCTTCTTATTGCTAAGTCTGCTCTGCTCTTTGCCATTTTAATGGAGGATAAGGAAAGGAGAGGACAATGTATTGTGATATTAGGCCATCCTGAGAGCTCATTGTTATTGTAGCAAGCTCTAGTAGCATCAGTACTATTTTTGAGAGTTTCAGAATTCGTGCAGCTGTCAAGCATTCCCTGTGAAGACAAGTATTAATGCTCAACTGACTAGATAGACAGATCTGTTCTCTCTTTGCCCCATATCAATATTTCTATAATTTCTATCAGTGGTTTCTGTCATAAAGGTTGTGGCATAGCTACAACACATAATTTCTGTTTCAATACAATGAGCATCAGATCTCAACAAATGAATGTCAGACCAAGTAGAGCCACACCAATATTCTATTCAATCTTACAAGCTTGTTCTTCAGCTTCAACTGCTCAAAGCTCAATATATTTTGAAATCTTGTTGCTCCCATGTTGTCAGCTCCAAAACATGATTTGGTATATCCTCTTAATCCAGATCTAACTTATCACATTTTTAACTTATCACATTTTCCAATTATTCTCCTTAAAATAATGCAGAAGCATCCTTATATAGACATTTCCTTTTGGTAAAACAATCATATCATATCAGATAGCAATATAACTTATGTTTTATACCCAAATCATATCAAACCAATATTTTAAATGTATAGTGTATAAGTGTCAGAAGTATGAATCCTGGCACTTGCTCTCTCTCTCTCTCTCTCTCTCTCTCTCTCTCTCTATATATATATATATATATATATATATATATAAAGCACTTTTATTTACAATGTATAAATTCATACTGGGTGATCGTTCTTATGATTTTAATCATACTCGGCTTGTATATCAGCTGATCGGGTGTCACTTTTTCTCTCTAGTTTGGAACAGTTTTATCAGCCTGGCAAATGTATGATCCACTGCAGAAGGAGTGTCTAAAGCTAGAAATTGTAAGATTGTTCTTGTGGGGGACTAGGATGTTTTAATTTTATGACAAATGAGAGAAAGGCCCACTTAAAGGGATAATGTCTTTATTAAAATAAAATTAGTTGGAAGCTTAAAAATGAATTACATTACTTATAAATGTATTGCTGGTCATCCTTCAGTTTCAACAACTAATAACTAAGACCGACATTATTATTTTTTTCCTTAAATAAAATTTCTAGACTTTTGGGAACTTTTGTTTTTGGAACTTCAGATTGTCTGCACATGACAATAATAATTTATATTTAACACAGGTTTTCTACCAAATCTGTCCAATAGTAACAAAAAATGGACGTAAACCAAAAAAGACTTGGGATGAGTAAAGTATCATGTATATTTTTCTTCTTCTTGATATTGGGCACTCTTCCTTTTCCATATCCAGTTCTCTGGGCAAAATGCTTTCATTGTCCTTTTTTAAAACCATTTTCCTAGCCTCTATGATCAAGATGTCTTCTCTGACATGAAAAGCTTTGGTCTCAAGAGAGACCAAACTACATTCTTTTCTCTAATATTAAATCCCCTGAACCCAGAAGGTTTTTCTAAATCCTTTTCTAAATTCTAGCCTGGTTCTTCTTTATCCAAGTGTATAGAGCCACCCATTCAACACTGAAACTATTATCCCAACTTGAAATTCCACATTCTCCAACCATTTCTGCAGTTTCTGCAAATATTTTCCTCCATTTTCTTTGTGCCAGAATCTGGTTTAATTTCTCTTTTAGCAAGTCCACCTCGTTATATTATTTTTCAAAGCTTACTTCAGCATCTGGACTTTCTAAATCTTCAATTATCCATCTTAATTTCTTAATTTCTGTCCAGCAAACATTTTGTGTAGTCAAGAAAATATGACATTTATAACTTTTACAAATACAGTAGTACTACCAAGCTACATTTATTTTTCTGTTGTACCAGTGAACACAATATATTCCTTTGTCAAAACGATGTATTTTCTCATGAGAACAAAGATGAAGTTCTTTGGCCACATAATGAGAAGACAGGAAAGTTTGGAGAAGTTAATGATGCTGGGGAAAATAGAAGGAAAAAGGAAGAGGGGCGGACATTTGAAACCCTTTTACTTCTTTTTTTTTTTAAAAAAATGGAAATATGTTGAATTGTTTTTTAAAAACAATTCAACATATTTCCTTTTTTAAAAAAGAAGTAAAAGGGTTTCAAATGCCTGGTGTCCATATTACTGTGACCTTCATCATTTAAATAATTACATTACCATCTGGGTAAGCATTTGTAAACTTTATATATATATTTTTGAGAAAGGCTTTGTGGGCCAAGGTTGGTCTTTATCCGTTATTTATGTGGCTCGCAGTGCTCCCAGGAAGTTAGTGAAGGTACTGCAAATCCCATCGTGCAGTACATCAAACACCACCAGGATGTATAGTGGGTCATGGAGGGTCTGTCTGCCAAGTTTGGCTGTGATCCATCATTATTGGGAGACACAGTGGTATGATGAACTTACTGAAGAGTGGGTCATGGGGGCTCTTTGTGCCAAGTGTGGTCTTGATCAGTCATTGGATGAGGGTTGCAGTGGTCTCAGAAAGTGAGTGAAGGTACTTCAAGTCCCATCATCCATGGTCCGCCGTACTCCAAACAGCACCAGGATGCATAGTGGGTCATGGGGGCTCTGTGTGCCAAGTTTGGTTTGTATTGGTCATTGGATGGGGGTCGCATTGTTTTCAGGAAGTGAGGGAAGGTACTTCAAGTCCCATCATCTGTGGTATGTCCTCCTTTAAACTGCTCCAGGATGTAGAGTGGGTAATGGGGGCTCTGTGTGCTATGTTTGGTCTGCATTGGTCATTGGATGAGGTTAGCATTGTTTTCAGGAAGTGAGTGAAGGTACTGCAAGTCCCATCATCCATGGTACGCCCTTCTCCAAACTGCAGTAGAATGCAGAGTGAGTTCTGCGTGCAAAGTTTGTAGAGGCTGGCCAATCCGAAACCACAGTGGGAGCCATTCCTGACAGCCTGAGGGCCTTTCCTTTTCCCTCTTTGCCTCCTAAGAGTGTTGGAATGTTGGTGGTGGCTGGCCAATCATCCATATGCAAAATCTCCCTCAGTGGCAGCCAATCCCCTCTCTGCCTCCTTGGAGTGGTGGAATGTTGGTGGTTGGCCAATCAGAGGCGTTATGCAAATAATCCCACAGTAGCAACCAATCAAAACGCTGCCACATATTCCTCCTTCCGCACCTCCGCAAACACTTTTATTATATACATAGATAGATATTTATAGTCTTGTCTAGTTCTGTTTTCAGTAAGAGATACCTCTTTCTAAAATTGCAAAAACATTTGCAAAATCTTTGTGTCATCTTTTCATTTTCTGCACTAAAAAGGGTTAATTACAGTCTTACTATCCACCCACAGAGCGTATAAACTAGGTTTTATTGAAATGGTTTAGCTCTTATCTCTGCATTGTGATGTGAACTGTTTTCCCCCACACTCTTAATTTTTTTTATTTGGATTAAAGTCTTTACAGTCCTGAGTATTTGATCTTTATGTTTATATACAAAGTGTTGTACAGTTATTAATAAAATTTTCTCCTCCTCAAGAAAAGAAATAAGGAGAAGTCTCATTTTCAACAACACAAAGAAGCTTGTTGATTTGCTAAAAACCTTGCTTATAAAACTTCTGGTTGAATTTAGACAGATTTATTTTGAGAAGTTTTTTAAAACTTCCCTTAAATTCACTCTTCTTTTATGTTGATTTAGTAATTCAGTGGAAGGATGGTTTCTTACAGCTTATCCAGTTTGAAAGCTGGGGCAAATTTTGTAGAGAAGCTGAAGATAGCTGACCCAGGCTACTGGTCTTTACTGTGTCTACTACTCCTACATTGATTCAGAAAAGTAAGATTAATTTTGGCTTTAGTGGAGAATCCTCAGCTCCTTTTATTCTTAAAAGGAGTTTTCTGCTAGTTTTGGAGCCCCAAAAGAGGCTTTTCTCTTATAATTACTGAACCAAAGTGAGGGGACTTTCACTCTGACTATCTGCATGAAGTGATCATTTGGTTAATCTTAAAAACCAGTTCTTATATATTCTCTCCTTAATCCAGAAAGAAAGGAACTCAACAATATGATGATATCACTGAAGTCCAGTTGCAGAAAGCACAGTAGAAAGTCTCCTTGGGTGATGTTGTTTCCAAGTTGCGGTTCTTTCTACGTTGTCGTTTCTCTTCGAGACCTGTTGGCGTGTCTTCTCGAAAGAGGCCGCAGCATTATGGATAGTGCGTCTCCATGCCTCCCGATGTGAGGCCAGGGTAGACCATTGTTCATCTTCATAGTAACCCTCTCAGATAGGTCAGACTGAGAAAAAGAGTGATTGGCTCAGAGTCACCAATTCAGGTGATTTGGGGGAACTTAAACTCCCAGATCCCAGTCCAACACTCTAACCATATTCACAATGATAATGATAGCTCTGTGATTTTTCATTTTTATTTGATAAAAAGAGGGCGAGAATAGATGACCCATGAGGTTCCAATTAGGAAAAGAAAGGCACAGAGAGGAGAATCAATGAGAATCAATGAGATATATTCCTCATATCTCTATTGTTAACTCCACAATCCTCTATCAGGGACCCTGGAAAGTTGATACTAGTCAGAATAGGCAGCAATATTAAGCTGTAAGAATAAACAGTCTGACCTAAAAGAAACCAGTTTCTGATATTTCTAAAATTGTTTGGCCCAGTGATAAAGAAGACTGCATTCAATGTACAAGCCACCATATAAAATACAAACTAGACACAGCAAAGGTTAAGCTGTCTGCCACTGTTGGTAGAAATGTAAACGTATAAACAATTTTTCTCTCTCTTTCTTTTTATTTTTTTCTATCCCTCTTCCCATTCTCTCTTTATTTCTTTTTACCTAGCAACTTTCTTTTCCTACTTTCATCAAACACATTGTTCTCACACTTTTTTGTAAACAAGTTACCTTTTATCTTAAAAATCACAAATTCTCTTTTCTATTTTGCTTCCCTCTCTTTGGAGCAAGTCTTATTCTCAATAAAATATTTTTATTATTTAAAAAACCAATATTGTGATAAATTTAATGATTTCTAGAGTGAGATGAACCAACACACCCATAAATATATATGTTTTTTGAGGCATAGTCATTTGTAGTATCAGTTTTCAATGGGCAGAAATGATCCGTAATTGTGTCCATGTGGCTATATTGTAACATTTTAAGTGATTGAATGAGAAACAGACAGATGCTGTAAAATTCTTCAAGATTCCCTCTAGCCCTTGAACAACTTTATTTATTTATTTATTTTAATTTTTTGCATCAGTAAAGATGCTTTCTGCAAGGGGCTTATACATTATCCCCACTCAACATCTGGTTGGTGGAGTATTGTTTAAAAGGGGGTAAACACTGCAAATTTGCCATTTTATAATTGAGAAATTAATTATTCATAATTGATAAACACAAGACTGACAAATAGAAGTCAATGAGTAGGTAGGTAGTTAATTAACAGCATATTCTGACTATAATCTGCATTCCACAATTTGAGTATTCAAGCCCCAGGTTTTGCAATGTCAGAGAAACCAATACCTCCTACACATTCATTTCAGAATGTATATGTGAAACATTAACATTTATTTATTTATTATTTAAGCACATTTAGACCTAATAGCTTTATATGACTGTGAAGACTGCTAAAAACCTGGGAGCAAGCACCGAGGATGTATTTGTGGCCTTGATCAATATAGTCTTCACTTTAACATCAAGCAGGGGAAATTGTAACACTCTATTGATGCCAGTGGTTCTGTTGTCAGGCTTTGAGTACAGCACGCAGGCAATTACCAAACTTGTTCTTTTAACTTTCGGCAGGAAGACCTGAAAGACTGGCAGCTGATAGATCCACTAAATTGGAAGTTCAAGGAGACAGCATCTATCTGCCCTGCAGTACCTTAAACAGAGTCTATATTCCCATGTGCATTCAAGTGAGTATCTGCATCAATAATCTTATGCAACCTATGACACAGCAACATTTTGTCTAAATACTGTGATTAGTAGGCATGTGTGATCCATAAAAAGGGTTCTAAACTGTGTTCAAAAGTAGGGAGCACTGGTGCTTTGTTCCTAAAGTTCCTTCAAATTTGGGGGCTAAAACTTTTGAAACTCTAATAAAACTTACGAATCTTCATAATTACCTTGTTAATGGCAATTGCGCATGCACATTAAGGAAAACATCACTATCAATGGGGAAACATCAGGGGCTTCTCTACCCCTCATTTTTAAGCTATCCTGATGAAACTTGCTACGGTAGTAGAACACATTTACCACTGTTAGCACACCAAATTTCAAAACATTTGCTTTATCCATGGATTTTTGGCAATTTTTAATAATAAACATTTTTAATAATAAAGAAAATCTGTTCCTGGTTTGAGAATGTTTTTTCCTGTTTCATTGTGTTGTTTTTACTTTGAAAGTAACTGTTCTACTCCAGAAATGTTGTTTGTGTGGCACAAACTATGTTAAATTGATGGAGAATAGAAATCATAGTACAGACACCATCAAGGGACAAATAGACTGATCCCCTTATTCCAGGCAGAAAGGCACCATCCAAGCTCTCCTGACATCCATTTTTTCCCCTACTGAGTTGGAGGGGACCCTCAAGAAACATCCATATAGGTCATAGCTTTTTCTACAGCCCAGCACAGAGATTGTTGTTGTTTATTCGTTCAGTCGCTTCTGAGTCTTTGTGAACTAATGGACCAGTCCAGGCCAGAGCTCCCTGTTGGCCGTGGCCACCCCCAGTTCCTTCAAAGTCAAGCCATTCACTTCAAGGACACCATCCATCCATCTTGCCCTTGGTCTGCCCCTCTTCCTTTATCCTTTCATTTTCCCCAGCATCATTAACTTCTCCAAACTTTCCTATCTTCTCATTATGTGGCCAAAGAACTTCATCGTTGCCTCTAATATCCTTACCTCCAGTGAGCAGTCAAGCTTTATTTCCTAGAGTAATAATAATATTAATAATAATAATACACTTTATTTATATTCCGCTCTTCTCACCCCAAAGGGGACTCAGAGCGGATTACATTACACATACGGCAGACAGTCCCTGCCGACTGACATACAATTACAATACATTGTACAGACAAACATGTGCAGACAAACATGTGCAATAAGAAGGTTTTCTTTTTCTCTTCTGGCTGCGTTGCGGGTGCGGTTGCTCCATTACATCACAACGGGGTGCTGTTGCTTCATCCTCAGACAAGAGCCTCTGGTTCCGCATTCCACCTCCGGCAGCCAATCTTCCTTATTTTTTTATTCAGGTGTTGTAAAGTCCTTATAAAAATCCTTCCCCGCTGAGCAGTCCCTAGTTCATCTACTCACAGCTTGCTTGTTTTCGATCTGTTAGGTGGACAGTGGACAGGGCTCACAGCTGGGTGTCCAGACCAGCCCGGGAATCGAATATGAAACCTTCTGATTACAAACACAGCTGTTGTTACCACTGTGCTATCTGTCCGGCCCTAATTTGTATGGACTAATTTGATCTTCTCGCGGTCCAATGAACTCTTAGAATTTTCCTCCAACACCACAGTGAAAAAACATCTGTCTTCCTTCGCTCAGCCTTCTTTATGGTCCAGCTCTTGCATCCATAGGTTACTATTGGGAATACCATTGCTTTAACTATGCAGATCTTCGTTGCAAGCGCGATTTCTCTACTCTTCACTATTTTATCGAGATTGGTCATTGCTCTCCTCCCAAGAAGTAAGTGTCTTCTGATTTCCTGGCTGCAGTCTGCATCTGCAGTAATCTTTGCGTCTAGAAATACAAAGTCTGTCACTGTCTCCGCGTTTTCTCTCTCTATTTGCCAGTTATCAATCAGTCTAGTTGCCATAATCTTGGGTTTCTGGGTTTTTTTAAAAAAAAAAAGTTTAACTGCAACCTTAGCAACTCCTCACTTTCAGCCATCAAAGTGGTATCATCCACATATCTAAGGTTGTTAATGTTTCTTCCAGCAATTTTAACTCCAGCCTTGGATTTGTCAAGCCCTGCACTTTGCATGATGTGTTCTGCATACAAGTTGAATAGGTCAGGTGAGAGGATACAGCCTTGCCATACTCCTTTCCCAATCTTGAACCAGTCTGTTGGTCCATAGTCTGTTCTTACTGTTGCTGCTTGGTCCTTATACAGATTCCTCAGACAGACAAAATGGCTTGTTATTCCCATACTATCAAGACCTTGCCACGATTTATTATGAACCACAAGTCAAAGAATAATTAATAAAACAGAAATAGATATTTTTCTAAAACTCCCTGACTTTCTCCATTACCCAGCAGATATTGGCAGTTTGGTCTCTCATTCCTCCGCCTTTTCTAAACCCAACTTGTACATCTGGCAACACTTGCTCCATGTATTGCTGGAGTCTATCTTGCAGGATCTTGAGCATTACCTTACTGGCATGTGAAATAAGTGCCACCGTATGGAAGTTTGAGCATTTTTTTTAGCATTTCCCTGTTTCGGTATGGTTATATAAGTTGATTTTTTCCCAATCTGATGGCACAGAGATTGGCTTAGAGCAAATAAATTATTCCCCCGCCCCCCAAAAGGCAACAACAGCAACCCCCTTGAATGTCTGTCTATATGACACACAATTAACCACATAACTTCAACTTAGTACATATTTATACTATTATTTACTTTTACTTCTCTTTGCAGATTAAATCATTTTATCATTATTGAGTTTAAATGGCTGGCTGGCTGCGCCCTACAGTGCCTTGCTCATGGCAATCGGGCTAAAGTAAAAGTATTTGGGGGGGGGGGATTAAGCAGTTTATGTTCTCTTGGCTTTGCAAAAGTTGCTTATTGCTTGCTTGCTTGCTTGCTTGCTTTAGACCTCTTTGCAGATTCAATCATTTTGCTTTATATTTAGAGTAACTATAAATGGAGGCTGCTACAGCCAGCTATTTGGGTCCTTCAGCCATCATTTGGCTATTGATCAGATTTGCATTCTGGGAAATGTATTTCATGGCAGGATCTCTTGCAATCTCTACCACTGGGGGCCCTGTGTAGCAACCCCATTCTCTTTCATGCCTGGGGGGCAGGGGGCGGCCCCGGGGGTCCCGATTGCATTAGGGCCAATTGCAGCTGATGAGGACATGGAGGAAGGGGATGATGAGGTAGCTGGGCCTTCATCTCCCACAGAGAGCTTGGGCTGGGATGATGGATGGCCTGATGGCTATGGAAGCTGGGAAAGTCAGGCTGACACTGAAAGTGCTGATTCTGATAATCAGTATGAGAAACCAGGTGGTTTCGGGTCGCAAGAAAGGGTTAGGGAGATAGCGGAGGATGAGCCCATGGAAGCTGAAAGGGAATCTGGCTCTCATGAAGATAGCGACCCAGATGCTGGGAGGCAAGGACGGAGCTTTGATAGGAGACAGAGCATTGAGTCCAGCAGGAGGGAATGGCACCGAAGCCTAGAGAGCCAGAGAAGCGCTAGGTCCCGTAGTACAGATTGGCGCCGCAGCCTAGAGCGTCGGGGGTCTCACCAAGGGAATTAAGTATAGGATCCGTGGGAACGGATCCTCAGTTGCTCGGCCACTTCTGATTTGAAGGGAGTGAAGCGAGTGAAGATCCACGGAGCCAGGAGTTAGGCTCGTGCCTTGCCAAGAAGTTTCTTGGGCCTTGATTCCTTGAACTTTGCCTTGTTTGATTTGCCACGGACCAAGTTTGTTTTCGATCCGCATTGTTTTGTGGACCTTATGCCAAGCTTTTTGCCTTTGGGTTTACCTAAGAACTCTTTACCATTTTGATTGCATTTTTGATACTTTTATGGACAATTATCCTTTTCACCTGTTTCTTATTATTCAATAAATAGTTAGCTGATTACCGTCTCTGTGTGTGTGATTAAGGGGCTGGGCCGAGACCCTGCATTGTGACACCCTGGCCTTCCCAAACTACAGTTAAGATGGCTGTGATTGACCATGGCCACCACATCCCTTCTGGCACGTCAGTGAAAATGTGGCCAAAAACAAGAGATATTAAAAGATTGCTTGGCTTTACTTTATGTTTCCTTGGCTTTACCAAAGTTGCTTAAGAGTTGCGAAAATTAAACTTACCTTGGGTGACATCCAAACATGACAGAACATTTCCAGAAAAAATGGGTAAGTGATTCAATTTCTAAATCCCACCATCACCTTTCCTGGATGCCTAAGAACTCACTTTTGTATGTCCAAATTTGTATGTCCAGATCAGAGTTCTGATCTATTCTGAAATGTTGCAAACCCTAGTGATTAGAACTAAACTGGAGCTAGAGAATTTCACAGGATGTGTGCTATCAATGAAAAGATAGCCAGATTCCTAAACTCAGGTAGTACGAGCATGTTATAAGGCAAAAAAAAGAAGAAAAACTATTTTGGTTATCATTTTATTTATTTATTTATTTATTATTTGCATTTGTATTCCGCCTCTTCCCGAGGGCTCGTGGCGGGTTACAAGACATACATAGTGATCGGCAGGCAACACTCATGCCGACTCACGAACAAAATAAAACAATGCTATAACCATAGAAATAACAAAAATGATACTAAAAAACATCATTAAAACATTGTTAAAATTACACTAAGTGACAAAAAACGGTAACACAGAGTCATAAATCGATTGAAAGCAAGAGGCGTTATATGTCAACCGAAGGCCTGCTTGAAAAGGAAGGTCTTACAGGCCCTGCCGAAGGGGCGAGCTCCCGTATGGCTCTAGCCTCCTCCGGCAGGGCCTTCCAGGCCGTTGGAGCTGCTACTGAGAAGGAGCGCTGCCTAGTTGATGATAGGCGGCAGAGGCGGATCGGTGGAATCTCCAGCAGGTTTTGCTCTGCTGAGCGGAGTGATCTCGGGGATCGTATGGGGCAAGGCTGTCCAAGAGTACGCAGGCCCTAGACCGTACAAGGCCTTAACGGTCAACACCAGCACCTTGAAGGTGATTCGGTACTCAATTGGCAGCCAGTGCAGTTGCTGGAGGATGGGCGTAATGTGCTGCCTCGCCGGCACTCCTGCCAGCAGGCGAGCAGCGGCATTCTGCACTAGCTTGAGTTTCCGAATCGTCGCCAAGGGAAGGCCAACGTGAGGGCGTTACAGTAGTCTAGTCTCGAGATGACCGTCGCTTGGATCACCGTAGCCAGGTCATTCCTGGACAGGTAGGGGGCCAGTCGCCTAGCCTGACGTAGGTGGTAGAACGCCACCCTGCTGACCGCGGAGACCTGGTCTCCATGGTCAGCAGGGAGTCGAACTGAACACCCAAGCTCTTAACAATTGACGACGTGCTTAATTGCTCGCCGTCCAGAGTAGGCAACCGGCACTCATCCCGGCCAGGCCGACCAGGCCATAGGATCTCCGTCTTCGACGGATTCACCTTCAGCCGGCTGGCCCGCAGCCAACCAGTCACGGCTTCGAGGCACAGATGGAAGCAATCGGTACGGTATCCGGCCTGCCGTCCATTCGCAGCAGAAGCTGGGTGTCATCAGCGTACTGATAACACTCCAGACCAAAGTCGCGGGCCAGCTGGGCCAGGGGCGCATATAAACGTTGAATAATAGGGGGAGAGAATGGCCCCTGGGGGACCCTACAGTTAAGTGGGAGCCACCTGGAGACCATCCGCCCCCCCTCCACACGCTGTCCCCGATCCCGGAGAAAGGAGGCCACCCATTTAAGGGCAGTCCCCTGACTCCCGGAGCGGATAGGCGGTGGGTCAACAATGCATGGTCTACTGTATCAAACGCTGCTGTCAGATCTAACAAGACAAGCAGTGCCGATCCACCCTGGTCCAGCTGGCGGCAAAGTTGGTCTGTAATGGCGACAAGCACGGTCTCCGTCCCGTGCCCAATACGGAAGCCGGACTGGAAGGGATCAAATCCAGCTGTGTCTTCTAAGAACTGCTGCAGCTGATCCGCTGCTGCCCTCTCAATCACCTTGCCCAGGAAGGGCAAGTTGGAAACAGGCCGGTAATTGGAGGGAGCCGAAGGGTCTAAATTCGGCTTCTTCAGCAGCAGTCTTACCATAGCCTCTTTTAATCCCCCTGGGAAGACTCCTTGCTCAAGGGAGCTATTTAAGATCGTGCCCAGGGGGCCGCGTAACCTCTCCTGGCAAGGTCTAATAAGCCAGGAGGGGCACGGGTCGAGGGAGCAAGTAGTTGGTCTAGCTGCAACAAGTAACTTATCGACAGCTGCTGCGTCCATCTAGGTGAAGTAACTTTATTCTGACCCCTGTTCCAGATATGTGTTGCATGCCTTCAAGTCCTTTCCAAGTTATACTGACCTAAGGCAAATCTAGTGAGAAATTTTCATGGCAAGATTTCCTTAGAGGGAGATTTGTCTTTGCCTTTCTCTGATGCAGAAAGAGTGTGACTTGCCCGAGGTCAACCAGTGGGCTTTTGATGGCTGAGTAAATATTTAAACCGTGGTCTCCAGAAACTTAGTCCACTGCTCTAACCTAGTTGCTCACTTTGTAAGGGACATAGGATATAACATCTTACAATATAATTTGCAATATGTCTCAAATTATTAATAAATTATTGGGGGGAAATTCCATTACTTTTTTATAATTGTTGTGATAGATCAGAGCTAAAAACCATCAGACAGAGTAGGTATCATTAACTAATAGTAGTTTATACATTCATTCATTAAAAAATCATCAATGACACAAAAAAAAGGTTTACTATGAGTTACTTTCCTTAAATAGCATGGGTATATGCCAGCAGGTTAGTTAGAGCCAAGTTCCACTTAAAAACAAAAAGAGTATTCTTTAAAAAAAATTATTATTTGAATAATAATGTTTTAAAATTGTTGAGAAATCTTGAGTTGAGTAATCCTGAATTTATGATAACACTTGACAACACATATTACAGTGCTTCAGTTGCTAGCCTGTTTCTGCTAGGTCCAACATGGAACCGGTTTTCTCCTATCAACTCTCATTTTTAATATACAGATCATATGCCATCTACCAGTGTCCACCTGCTCGCTCATAAAAAAAATAGTATTAACTGTTTAAAATCACTTCTGGTCACTGGTGAAACCTGGCCCTCCATAGCTGAATCCAGGAGTACCTCTACACTTTTTTTCAGGAAAAGTGTAGCCCCATCTAATCCTTATTCTTAGGTCTTTTCACTTACCAGGAACGCATCTACTTATCTTGATTATTATTCAGTTTACCCATATCCAGTCTTACAACTACTAGTTTAGGACATGAACAGCTTCCTTGGAATTCAGTGGAGCTGGCTATCATCTCCATACTGGTGACACCTGACCCCAACATTCTGAATAATGTTTCCCAGTAATTTCATGTACTTATTAAATGGCATAGGAGATGAGACTGAACCCTGAGGCATTTCACAAGTCAATGGCCCACTTTGGCAGGAATCCCCCAGTATCACTCCTCCAGCAAAACATGGAACCACTTAGTACATAGAAACAAGGGATCACAGAATCATAGATTTTGACCACAGCCCTGCCCCTGCTACACAGGAAAATATAATCAAAGCAGATCCAACAGATGGCAATCCAGCCTCTACTTAAAAACTTCCAGCATATTGAACTGCCAAAGAGCTCTTACAGTCAGGATCTTCTTCCTAATATTTAGGTGGAATTTCTTTAGGTACTCTAATACAGTACCTCCAAGCCACAAATAAACAACTCATGATACCATTGCAGATGGTATCAAAAGCCACTGAGAAGTCCTGCAGCATCAACAGGGACACACTCCCTCTGTCCAATTCCTTACATGGATCTATATAATCTACATCATTCAGGAACTCCAAGAGTTGGTACCTTTTCCAAAACAAAATGTTTGAGACTAGTCAGTATAGTAGAACCCGGGGATATTATTTAAGCAGTCTCTCCTCTCAGCCTCCTTCAGGCATGTTGAGTCTCTTTTTAGGGGAAAAGATGGGGCTGATTCCTCCTCTCCCTCTTCCCTCTCCTGCATTACCCTGGCACTCCAAGTGACAAGTGATGGCCACTATCCTTCTCCCATTTGGTGGCTGCCACTACTATGTGATCAGGAGGAAGACAGTAAGGGTGGCCATCCAGCAGTACCAAAACAGGTTGAGTGCCTCTGGATGGTTGAGATTCCTTCCTGCTTCCACACTGGTCTGAGGACTGGCAGTAAGGACTCCCTCTTTCCTCCTGGGGGCTGGCAATAAGAACCATCACAGTGAGAATCCAAAATTCAATACTCTGCATCCTCCCTGCAATAACGTGTCCATGTAGCACTGCCCAGAGAACCTGAGAGCAAAATTGAGATAGCTTAACTGGGAATATTATTCATCTATCTTTATTATTAGTTATTACTTTTCCCCTTTTATTCAATGCAAGAGTGACCACTAAACACACATCTTTGATATAGCAGGTGCCAAGCAAAGCAAGTAAAATGCCTGTTTCCTACATACTGAAAAATATCTAAGGATCATTCATTATGCCCTCCTTTGTCATAAGAGTTGGCAGTAAACTATCCTCACAGCTATTGCAAAGAGCTGATGTTAGCTACCGTGCAAGCAAAGATACCTAAGTTACCATAAATCTCATCTAATCCCTTAGCTCTTAAGTAAAAGAAACAACATTTATGTATGACAGGGGAGCCGCATTAGGCAGCAACGTTAATCCTGTTTCATCTACACAAATGATTAACTGAAATTTCCAACCCTGCTGAAGTAACTAATTGTGAAAAGGTTTGTGAGGTTAAATCACGAACCCCTGGAGTCCAAGTCTGAGATCTAGCCTGATCGACAGCGTTGGAATGAGTGTGCTAAAGCTTCAAAGCTATCTGCAGACACAGGAGAGGATTGACATCTGCAGCATCAGCCCATGTAGTTGGCAGGCACTGTGATGTCTCTGAATTGGTATATCAAAAATTCTACAGTGCAGCATTTGCCTGTTTAATGGGTGAGTATCTTGGCAAACCAGAACAGTGTAGTGACTAGAATGCTATATTGTAAATCTTAAAAATCAGGGTTCAAATCCCTACTCAGATATTGAAATCTCTTAGATGGCCTTGAGTAAGTCACACCCTTTAGGCCTCAGAGGAACGTAATGGCAAAACCACTTTTGGTTTGAACTAATGGACAAATCACATTTGGTCTGAACTAATCTTGCCAAGAACTTTAGGTGCAACAGAAATCACAAATTACTTGAAGGCACACAGTGATGACAACAATCTTCTGCTTGCTCTCTCTGTTTTTAGTTGTTGTTCTGGATAACTCCTGAGCCAGGGAGCAACATCCACCAAAGCCGTAGCCTTCTCTTTTCTTTTTTTAAAAATATATTTTTATTATTTTCCAATATAAACATTAACATGTGTACAGTAACAATAGGGGGTAGGGGGGTAATGGTAAGGGGGTAGTGGGTGGGGTAGGATATGGGAGGCACTGGGTAAGGGTACACAGGGGTAAAATGACTTCCCAAAGAATGCCCTTGTGTGTCGTTGATTTCGTTGTTATGCTTATGTACATTGTACTCCTTCCACAGTAGGTGTATTTTCGTTTGATCTGTGCTATGTTATAGTTCATTTATCTCTACTGTGAATTTGTGGCCTTTGTTCTGCATGTATTTCTTAAGGCTGGTCCAATCAGTTTTATTTTTGTGATTATCCATATTTTGAGCTAGGGAGTCCATTTGGATCACGTCCTGGGTTTTCAGTGTCCATTCTTCTATGGTGGGGATTGCTTCTTGTTTCCACTGTCTGGCCAATGTTATGCGTGCACAGGTACTTAATAGGAAGAGCATCCTGTCCTGGTTCTCGGTGAGGTTGCTTCTCTTGAATGGAGAAAACTAAGAATCATCCGCCACCCTCCACAACTAAGCAAATGTTCTGTCTTCTGTACTCAGCTGGGGAGGGAGAGATTTCTATTTAATACAACATTAAATATCCCCTTACCCCTATTTCACACCTCTTTACATCCCCTTATAGGGGGTTTCGACTGAAGGAAACCATCCTTCAACTCACGACGCTATAACCCACTACTTATTTTCTTTATATATGTACACTTTTTATCTGAAAACTCAATAAAGATTTTTTTTAAAAAAAATACAACATTAAATATCCATTATGTGGCTGTGCTGATTTTTTAACAAATTAAACATAGCTTGTGCCATTTCAGAGCCCGCATTGCCTGAGCCTGCAAAGCTAGTCTGATCACACAGCAAGGCCAGCAAGGCTGTTTGTTTGAGATCTGCATTATTCTTTTGTAAACTACATTATTTAAAGAGCAATAAAATTATCTTGATGAAGCAAAAGCACAGCATTAAGTCCAAGGTTATAACCCGAGTTAAGGTGAGAGTTTTGAAGGGATTCCAGGGCTGCACAGAACAGCTACAGCCCTTTTAGGGAAATAACTTTTTAATTGTGTAAAGTCAACTATAGGAAAGAAAAGTTTCTTCATTTGAGGCAGGATTAATTCTTCCAGAGTGAGTATGGGAGGTGAAAGAAAAATGATTAAAAATTGCAGATCCAGAGGATGTCATATATTGGCTGCAGTCCCATGTTTTATGTGCATTTCAAGAGTTATTGTCACTAATAGTAATCACTATATTAAATTTTACTGTTTTCACTATCTACAATCCTGCCACTAACCACAGAGAGTTCTACATGGAAACTTTATCTCAGGTTCCATCCAGTGTCAAATTCCATATCAGCCCCAGGTTGGTATTTACCACCAGCCTCCAGGCTGCTGCAGAAGCAGGAGGGTGTTCTTACCCACCAGCTCCCAGGCTACCGTGCAGGCAGGAAGAAGTCCTGACCATCTAATGGTGCCAAATCTGATTTGGTCCAACTTTACTGTCCTACCGGCAGCTACCATGTATGACATAACTAACTAGTGTCTGTCACTAATTGCCTGAAGAGACATCATCTACAGTTCCAGAGTGATGTGGCTGAAGAAAGAAAGGAGGGATCATCCCCCTTCCTCGCATTTCTTCTCCAATCGCCTTTGCACCCCAGCCAAAGTCAGTACAGGTGTCAAGCGATGGACACTAGGAAAGTCCCAGTGACCACTACTATGATGCATACAAAAAGGGGGGGTGAGTGTCATCTCTTGTCCAAAGGCTACCCGAGTCCAGGGAATACAGGATGGCAGTATAAACAGTTGTGGCTAGTTCTGTCTTGGAACTGTCCCAACTACCAACATGGACCCAAAGTCATAGTTTCTTCCAGATTCTTGGGGCAACTCCAGAGTAATCTGTTACTTTTAAAAATGCAGTTCAAGGTCATATAAAGCAGCCTAGAACCACATTTAATCCAAATCAACATGAATCATGCAACCACCACTCTTATCCACTTTCCTCCTGCAGAATAAGGGTTCAGTGTAGATCTGCCCCATGTGGGTATTCCTAAAATCTGGATAACATGCCATGCATCTGATGATAGGGGCTATACTTCAGGAAGACTTGTATTAAAACAAAAATGAACTCTGATACTTTTACTGCAACAATACCACCATACCAGCCCTCAGGGAACCAAAGATTCATCCTACTACTGTTCAGCTAGAATGCAGCATTCACCTTATTACAGAGCACTTTCTAAGCTTTACCTTGGAATTGAGTAAGAATGAAACATTTGGTTGTGGTATTAATCTGTGATGGCTCTGTAGCACATATATATGACAGCTAACAAACAATAAAAATGTACTAGCATTCTTAAAGCTCTTTAAATTCACCAGAGCATTTGAAATATTTAAGTTATATTTGCACACAATTTTCTGCAAAGATCATAGAGAGGTGTTTTTCTCTCTCTTATTTTTGTAGTCATGACTTGTACCATTGGGTCTCTGTATCCATACATTCTGTATCCACAGATCCCAGCATCTATAGCCGAAAAATGTTCCTCCGAAAATCTTTAAAATAAACCTTGATTTTGTCATTTTATGTATGGGACACCATTGTATTACATCACTGTGTCTATAATCGGACTCAAGCATCCATGGATTTTGGTATCCACAGTGGATCCTGGAACCAAACCCCAGTGGATACCAAAGTCCCACTGCAGTCTTATGTTTTAAATTATGGTATTAAGTCTGCTGTAAAAAAATTATGACATTATGGATGTCATTTCAGATTGAATTTTTTAAAAAGATTAGGAATATGATTAATAAATACACACACCTTTTTGCAGTCTTGCCACCACCTCCTTTTATGCTCACAATGAAGCAGGAATGTACATTAGGCTTAGGGATATTGACTAATCTAAAGTCATCAATAGAATGGAAGTGTAGGGCTGAATGGAATCCTTGGACAATACATAAATCCATAGTCCAAAGAGAGGAAATAGTTATTCATTGTTTATAGTCAGCTTCCCCGCCTTTCCCAAATACATACACTGCAGACCTTTCAATATATAAAGCAACTTTCAAAGGGTACTGTATGCTGTTTTGTGAGACCCTCTCTCAAAGTTGAACAGGAAAATAAACCGAATAGCACGAGGTAAGACCAAGGACCTAATCACATAGGGGAAATTCCCTGTCCTAGAACTCTTTGCCCATGCAGTCTGCCAGATCTCATCACATGATGCACATCTACTTCCAGTGGGGTTCAGTGCTGGCTGCATCAGTGAAGTGTGATAAGAGGAAGCAATCTGCAGAGTGCTGGGCGATGGATTTGTCCGCGCACCAGTGATGAAGCGAAGCCAGGTCTGAACTTAGAAAGTTCTTTTATTGATTAAGTGAGTAAAGTAAAGCATTCTCACACAGAGCAATTCAGCAGCCTGCATCTCACAGAGGAATCAGCATGGTGACAGACTCAAAAAGCTCAGCGTCTCCCTTATCAGTATGTTTACACAGCTGAAGGTCAAAACAGTGCTGGACACCACTTGTGCTGTTTTAACCCTGTAAATGCCTGGTTACACAACACAGCATCTTATACAATGGTTGAATTGCAGAATCATTTGAAAATCACACACTGACAGGATTTGCCCCGCTGCCCAACTTTTGGCTCCTTTGTCCCGCACATCACAAACCTCAATGTGATGAGGTCTTAAAAGTGGCACATGTCACTTCAAGTGACAAATGTAGTGGTATAACAGTGGACCCCTGAAGCTCTGGGGGAATGAAAAACTGGTTGGTACTGGGCTTGTTTGATTTTTAAAATGGTTCAAAGCTCATTTTGGATGTACGGGGCGCTGGTGGTTCAATTCTAGTCAATTCTGATTTTCACCCCCAAAAAAGTTCAAAACTTTTTGAAACTTCTGAATCCTTCCTTAATGGTTTGAAAATGTTATTTCCTGTTTCATTGGGTGGTCTCTATTTTGAAAGTAGTTGTTTTACTCTACTGGGTTTCAAACCACTTCCCAGGCTCACGAGGGGAGATGAGAGGGAGGAAAGTCATCTACTGGGTTTTAAACTGCTTCCAAGGCTCACGAGGGGAGGTCAGCAGGAGGAAAGTCATCTACTAGGTTTTAAACTGCTTCCCAGGCTCACGAGGGGAGATGAGAGGGAGGAAAGTTATCTCCTGGGTTTTAAAACACTTCCCAGGCTCACGAGGGGGGAGGAGAGGGAGGAAAGTCATCCACTGGGGTTTAAAACACTTCCCAGGCTCACAAGGGTAGATGAGAGGGAGGAAAGTCATCTACTGGGTTTTAAACTGCTTCCCAGACTCACAAGGGGAGACAAGAGGGAGGAAAGTCA
The DNA here is from genome assembly GCA_030556195.1 of Anolis apletophallus. Lineage (NCBI taxonomy): Eukaryota > Metazoa > Chordata > Lepidosauria > Squamata > Anolidae > Anolis > Anolis apletophallus. Next base: position 143,630,564 of record JARBWK010000004.1, on the reverse strand, counting down.
TCTACTGGGATTTAAAACACTTTCCAGACTCACGAGGGGAAGCAAGAGGGAGGAAATTCATCCACTGGGTTTTAAAACACTTCCCAGGCTCACGAGGGGAGACGAGAGGGAGGAAAGTCATCCACTGGGTTTTAAAACACTTCCCAGGCTCACGAGGGGCGAGGAGAGGGAGGGAAGTCATCCACTGGGTTTAAAAAAGCTTCCCAGGCTTGAGCCGAGGCCAGGGACCAGAAGTGAGGAAACGTTGAATCATTTCCGACTCACTCACTGCTTTGTAACAGAAATAGCAGAAAAAGCTTCAGAAGGGCAAAGAGACCCAGTTTCCTTAAAAACGTTGAAATTGCTTCAAAAAGCAAATATTTCTGAATTTATTCTGAATTACGAAGATTCCAACCAAACCTAACCATGCCTAGTTGTTACAGTTCTGTGGGCTTTGGAGCTTGCCAACCCCTGCCTCAGACCAACACTTTGTAGTTTTCAGTCCAATATACAGCTATAATTAACCTCATCATGTAGACTCTTGTCAATTCAAAGTTATCTATAAACTTTGCAACTTCCCCATTGTGTTGGTATCACAGTACAGTTACTTTGGAAATTAGCTGTGCACCCACCCACATTGTACCAGTTCAGTTCAGAGTGACTTTTTGCCATTCAAAATGGAAAACATTGTCTTCCTCATTTATGCAGGATGCACACCTTATTTTCTAATCACTCTTCCCTGAGATCGGGGTTTGTTTTTGTTGTTTTGGTTTTTTAAAAAAAGACTTATGGCTAAAGATATGGGTGAGTCATTTGGAAGAAGTAAATATCCATAAAATGTTGAACATAGGTGAATTGTGTGCACTCAGAAACAGAAAGACAGACAGAGTAGAGTTTCCTCTGATCATTTTATCCTCTTTTTCATCATTCTTTGTAAACTAGAAAATTAATTACCCGCAAAACAATTCTGTGCTCTAAAAAGCAGAATAGGTTTAATGTATAATTTATATATGGAAATGCAGCTGTCAAAAGTGTGACAAATGACTATATGAAAATGTTGCAGTTACATTTTCGGGTGTTAGCGTGCATTAAGTTCATCTTCAGCACAAGACAACCATCATCCTCTTAATGTTGTTTTGCTACAAGAAACAGAGCAGCGGCATTCTTAGTGCTGTGCATACCCCTTCCCCCACCCAAACCACCAACGTAGAAATCAATCATACTGAAAAGGCCTTTATTTAGGAGCAGAGGAAAGATTGTAAAAATGCAACAATGCTGCAGAACAGCAAATACCCTTCACAGTATTTTTTTAAAAGTGAGGCACAGAAAATAGGATAAAATATGACAAAATATTCTGATCCCAATATTAATAGGACATATTCTAAGCTCTACATTTCTTCAATTCTTTCCCCTCTTGTCATTAAGATCTTTATTAATGTATCTTTGTTTACAACCTTCTTATGAGTTGAATCCTAGTGGTTACCAATCTCGATAGCCTCATTTAATCAAGTGTTGAATGGTCACTACTTATGGAATTCCTATTAAATTTAACAGAGCAGCTCTATTTGGGATTAAGAATACAATTCAAGACCTGTATCTGCTTGTTGCCCAATTTTTCTATTGCCGTTTATAAATTTGCAGCCTCTGTTTTAGTTATTGTATTTCCACATATTAATGCATAATCATGTACTCAACAAAGAGGAAACGTTTCTGCCTCAATTTTAGAGGCATCCCGATATTTTAGACCTTCAGTAACTCCATCCATTTCTTTTCTAGTTATTGTACATGTTGTGTGACTAGCATTTTAAGCAAGTAATGACCCTGTAAGGGGAATATGAATGCCCCAAAATGAAGATGTTACAGTTCAGCCTGCTGAAATAGGAGACATTTGCCACAGACAACTTAATTCTCATTCTAGTGCTATTTGGATCAGAGCCATTGCATCTCATCACTCAGAGTGCTTCTAGGCCTCAATTTGAGCAGGTTAAATTCAAGACCAATATAATCAGAAGGCTGCCTAGGACAAATCTTAACTTTCACCTCTCTGAAATTTATTTCAGACTGCTACTGGTAGAGCAAACACATAATATATCCAAAATTTCATAAAGAAATAAATGGTTGTGATCATAAAAGCTGTGAAATCTTACTCTGTTGAAATCTCGCTGTTCTCTTCAGCAAGGCTTCGTCGCCGTTGACTCTCTCCTCCCTCTCCTTCCATCTCCTAACCTGCTCTTCCCTCATCTTATAGAAGAGGACATGCTTCTGTTCTTCATTTAGTTCAGCCAGCAGCTCCGGATCGATGTACATATCCCGTAGAATTTGCTGCAGCATGGCAAAATAGTACAGAAAGCCACTCGCAGACAGGAGAGAAATTCAAAAACAAACAAAGGTTTTGTTCAAGGTGGCAAAATACTGCCTTCAGTACTTCCAGGAACAACTAGAAGCAAAAGAGCTGGTCCTTCTTGTGACAGCCTGGGTTCTCTTTCATGCTCCGATCACTTTCCTTTAATCACCACAAAAATAATAGCTTCTCATGTCACCTTTCAACAGGTGTTCAGTAGAAAAGATGGAATAAGAGATAGGCGGCAGACCAACGCGGCGGACCACTTGAGTGATATTAAAGGCACATTAAAGACAAATTGGCTACAAAATCAAAAGGAGTAGCTCCTGAAATACCTGGAGACAGATCAGTGTTTATTTTTGAAACCTAGTCTTGTTATGGCACGTTGTTCTTAATTTTTTTTAGTAAGAGGTATCTTCTGATGCTGTTTGCACATGTCTTTTTGCTTATTTTAAAATCTGTGCTGTCATGGTTAAAAGCAACAACTGCCTTGGTGTTATCTGTGTCATTGCAGTGACCTGTGAGAATGCGGAGAGGCAAAACACAGTTTCCCGTATCAACTTCTGCTCTGTTTACTTTTGCCAGTTGCCAAAGCATACCATGCCACCTGGATCTGTCCGGGGTCATGTGTTGTTTTTGCCAATAAAGATGATGTTTCAGTAGCAATGACAAAAAAGGATTTTCAAACTTTCCAAAAAGAAGGAAATAAAAGAAAAGAAAGCCTTGAAGAGCAGTCCAAAGCTGTGGGGAGAAAACTCGAAAGGAAACTAATTAATATTAATTAAGCAAAGCCCTGTCCTTGGCAATTTAAGCAGACAGTGTTAACCCTCCTGCCATGAATGTATTTTCCATTCCGCAGTGAGAGGAAAGAAAGGAGATTGCTTTTTAAGCAAATTGTGACCTTTTGCTGTTTACTGGCATTTTCCCTGAGCTCTATAAAATACTATTGTTATGTCCTTAGTGTTTCTGTTAAAATAATTTATATGTTAATAATCACCCACCCCCACCCCATTCTAAAAGTTTGAAATGTGCAAGAATTGATTTAAAGCTCTAAAATTTCCAGTAGAGTCTTTATGGGAGGCAAGCAATGTACCACAACATTGAGAGCAAGCTTCCAAATGGGGATATAAAAACTCAATTCCTATTTTGTTGTGTTCTGAATTCCACTTGCATTTTCTTTTCATCCATGGTGGGGGATTGGACAGGGTAGTCCCTGTGATTTCTTCTATTTCTAGGATTATATTATCCTTTATCCTTCACTGTCAAATAGCACTGGTGCCTCAACAAACTACATTAATTCTACAACTCCTTTGAGTCATAATATTCAAAGTGGGGTCAAATTGCATTAAGGACTTTATCTCACTGGCACAAGAGAAGCAGGGAAAAGCTTTGGAAAGAGTGGGGACTCACCCTACCCCAGCAAGGTCCTTCTTTAGGAACGGCCAGCTATCACACATCCTTTCCCTATCTTCTTCCCATTTTTCCCCACTTTCCCCCTCTTTCTTCAATTAGCAGTCAGGTAATATAGGTGCCTCCAGTGGGTTTCCAGAATTTAACAGATTAAAACAGTGGTCTTTCAGAATCCTAGAGTGCATCTTCACTGTAGAATTAGGACCTTATTCCATGGAAGTTCCCTACTGTTTTCTCTGTTTTTGCACACTGGCAAGATGGATTCCCATGGACAGCCACTGGAAGTGGCCATGCATCATGGGCTGGCCTCTATGGGACTCTGTTTTGCCAGCTTGCAAAAATAGAGAGAAAACTTCCATGGAGTAAGGTCCTATTTCTACAGTTAAGATGCACCCTAGGATTCTGAGACCACTGTTTAAATCTCTACTCAGTCCTGGAAACCCACTGGGGCACCTATACACTGACTACTTAGGTCAGATTGGTTTCAGTTCAGTTCTGTAGCAGCCAAACACCAGACAAAGCTGATCTGAGATAAGGCAAGGCAAAGTCACCTTAACACAATCTTGCCCCCATATTAAGAAAAGCCAAATTCTAGTATAGAATTCAGATTATGACCCAACTTTTGAGTCTGTTGGATCCTAGAGTGGAACAGACCACAACTATCCTCACTGCCATTCTATGATTCCTGAGTTCAGGTGACCTGAGAACATGGAATGGCAGTTATCATCTCCCCCCAACCTCAGTCTCTAGTTGAGACACAGGTTCTACCTGTCAGCTATCACCTGCAGTGGTGTCAGCTGGGGTGACAGGCTGAATGGGAGAGTGAGATTGGAACAAGGGATTCTTCCTGTCTCACCTCCCTCATGGTCCTGTCTCCCCCACTCACACTCCAATGTCACTATAGGTTACAGCCAATTGTGTAATGACAATCAGATTGTAAGAATGACCATCCAGTGTCACTGTACCACATTTAGCACCCATGGGCATTGGAACACCCTCCCACCTCTACTGCACCTGGAGGGAGGATGTGACTGCCTGATCCATACCTGGGGAAGCCTTAAAATAAACCATACTGGATTAGCCCCACTTTATGAGCCCCTGGGTGACCTTGAACAAGTCACATTGACTCAGAGGAATACCATGGCAAGCCCCTTTAAATAACTCTTGCTAAGAAAACCATGTGAAAGTTTTACCTTAGGGCCCTTCTACACTGCCACATAATCCAGAATATCAAGGCAGATAATCCAGAGTATCTGATTTGAAATGAATAATCCGAGTCTACACTGCCATATAATCCAACTTCAAAGCAAATAATCTGGAATTTATTCAGTTCTGTAGAAGGAGCCTTAGAGTTAACGTAAGTTATTGACTTCCAGGCACACAGCACCAGAAACATTTAAAATATAGGTATATACTTTTGTGCACACTATATTTTTCTAAAATGCCCACCAGCCTTGAAAATGGATTTGTTACTGTTCTTGCAGCTGGTTTCAAGAGCTGTTAAATGGCTACTTTCATCAAAACTAGCACATCAACTGAGCCAGCCAGTGGATCCATTGTTATACAGATGGCAAGATTTGAGTTTTATAGCTGCTTGTCTCACACCTGTTCTGAATCTCCCTGTGCCAAAAATCATTTGAAAATTGAATCCATCTCCCAGAAGTGCCTTATATAACCCATAGAGCTCTTATAAGAGTTCCAGGCATAAAGCTGGAGATAGATTTGTGATTCCTGCTGCAAAGGATCCATCGTTACCCTTAGAATCAAATAACATCAACCACTTGAGAACCACTGCTGTAGACTGATTGACAGAACAATAATATGTCTAGATTGGGATGAGCTAAATGCAGAACTGGAGCTTCACATGGACCTCCAAGGATGATAAATTCAGGATCCTCAGAATAGCTTTTTATCTGGCTTTTAAGAATGAGCACTGCTTCTAGAAGCCTCCAGGCTCAATAATTTACTTATTAAATACAGCTCAAAGACCTCCCTGTACTGTTGAACATTCACTTTGACCAGAGGGGCATTTGGGGGGGGGGGCACTGCTCCTTAAGCTGAAAAGAGTCTTCCAGATCCATTGGAGTTGCCCACATCTGATCCAAATACGAGGTCCACATTTTCTGATCCACTTTTCTTGATGTCTTGTTCACAGAATCAACATGAGTCCCCAATTTTCCAGTTAAAGCCTCTCATACATTTCCACCACCTCTTCCCCCTTTTCCTCTCCCCAATTAAAATCTAAGGGAGGAAAGACTGGAGAAAGTCATATTTTGATTGTTAGCACTAGTAGCTTTTCATTTGGAGTCAACTAGAGATAGCAGGTTGAATGAGTTCATTATTCCTGAATACTTTGGTATTGTATTACGCTAAGGTTCTGAGATGCAGAAAGGATAGTTGACCCCCATTTTTGAAAGACCTCCATGTTAACTAGATTTATTGCCAGCCTTAAAAGCACACATAATAGACTATGGTAGAATTCATTTAAAATCTCATTTAGAGCAGCTAAATGGATAATAGAAGTGCCAGTGCAATACAGACCACCAGAAAGGCTTTGAAATAAAATGTTACATGCTAATTAAACTACTCCAAAATATATGTAAAAATATACCACTCAAAAATGCCATCTAGCTGGATGTTTCTGGAAAGTTGACTTTTTAATATCAAAATAGCCATTCAAAGTGCCACCAGCTCTTAACACGTGCTTACCAATGCCAGATTTTCATACGTTCATAACTGGTTGACTTGACCCTGATCCAGCTATACTAACGCTGATAAATTGACACTTTGAAAAAAAGAGAGTGTGAATGTGAAAACAGGAAGAAGCAAGGCAAAGTTGTTACAGTAAGTTGTAACAGAATCGTGTGTGTGTGTGTGTGTGTTAAAGAAAACCTTAGACTGTTAATTATTATGTGCAGCTGCTAATCTAGGTCATTTTGTCAAATTCGACCACACCCGGTGGGGTATAAGTGTATGTGTTTTAGAATACAGTTCAGCTTTAGCTCTGAGGAGCTTATGCCTCAACACCTTTTGCTCACAGCTTTGTGTCCTGCTCTCTCATTTGAAGAAAGATGAAGAAGCCATGTTCTGTATTACCAATGACTATGTAAGTTTGTTGCACTGTTTATTTTGTATGCAACACTGCAAGTTTATGTTTTGACTCTGCTGACAAGAGTAAAGTTTATGTTCTTTTTCCTCTTGCCTTTGTGCAAAGTTATTGTGTCTTTTGCATTGGATCAGACTAAATTCTGCTTGAGTGCAACAAAAGTGATATTAAATTGGTATATGTTACCAGTCTGGATAAATCCTAGCATCGGCTGCCCGTCGGCTGCCTTCTGGGACTCTCTGGAAAAGGGCAATCATTCCCAAGTCCCTGGCTCTATGCACAATTGGGAACATTGGCTCTGTGTGCCAAGTTTAGTTCAGATCCAGCGTTGGCTTGGTTCATTGCCCTCTAGATAAGGGTGAACTGCAACTCCCAGATCCAAGGTCAGTCACCCCCAATCCCCGCCTGTCCTGTATGCACAGTTGGCCATGTTTGGTCTAGATATGGTGTTGCTGCATTCAGTGCTTTCTGGATTCAGATAAACAACAACTACCATTTGAAAAGGGCAATCATTCCCAATCCCTGCCTGTATGCACTGTTGGATACATTGGCTTTATGTGGTCCAGATCCAGCGTTGGCTTGGTTCAATGCCCTGATATTATTATTATTTTTCTGTTCTTTTATGTTAAAATGAAATTGGTTATGCTACTAATATGCTGCTTCCAAAGGCAGAATATGTAATTTAGAGCCTGTATCTTTACGAGTAGGAGAGGGGTAAGGAGCCCTAGCTTTAGTACTCTGGGAATGACAATTCGAATGGCATCGGGACATCACTATCAAACCAAAAAAAGTAATTGACGAAATGGCTGGGGAGAAGAAAAGAACACTGTTGCTGTAAAGTAAAAACATAAGTCAAAAAGTATTCTAAACATTTTGTTAATGAAAGTAAATAAATAACATTTATTATTTCTTATGTTTATTCATATCATGATCTGATCACATGCTCAATATATCCCATATGCATAGGGGTATTGGGATAATGATACAAAAGGTTTGCTGAGGTAGATCCTCTCTTATTCACTCACCTCACCCCACCCCCTGGAATCAAAATACTGGCTATGGGCCTGCTCCTCCATTTTTTGTGTGAAAAGAAACACCTCCTCTCCTGGATTATGATTTTTGTTCTTGGGTTATAAATATCATTTACTAATTGGTACTATCAAATAGTATAGTTATATACATATCATGTAGGTCAAGGTAGGACGGGATATAAATGTCCCAAATAATACCGCTCCGGTAGGAAGGTAATGGCACTCCATGCAGTCATGCTGTCTATGGACAACACCAGCTCTTCAGCTTAGATATGGAGATGAGCACCCAGCCCAGAGTCGGACACAACTGGACTTAATGTCAGGGGAAAACCTTTACCTTTACCTTATTATATAACTTTTTGTCTTTATATATTAATAAAGCCAGGTAGGTTCAAGTTTTTATATGGACTTACATATATTTGTACTGCATTTTTAAAATGAAATAAAAATATAAAAGAAATAAATATGAGCCTAAATATTGTAATTTGCCTATTATTTCCTGCTGTTTAGTAGGGCTATTTGATGTGACTGTTTTAGTGTACAAAACTGGAAGTAGTCTTATTTTTCATGTTGCCATTTACTGCCCTAGAATTCAATAAAAATGCTAGAAAAAATGTCTTGAGATCACATAAAATAAACACAACATCCTGTCTGCTGATTTTTAGTAAACTCAACAATGTCTGCCTATTGGAGGCTGGTGATTCAGAACTTGAGCAGACAGACTCCATGGGCTCTTCTAAACTATAACTTTATTGATCCAAGGATTGTAGAGAGGAAAGGAAAGAGCTAAATAGAGGAAACATCTCCATTAGATCGCAATGATCTAATGGAAGCATAATAATAATAATACTGTTTATTTCTATTCTGCTCTTCTCACCCCGAAGGGGACTCAGTGCGGATTACAATACACATACGACAGACAGTCCCTGTCGGAAAGACATACAATTACACATAGACAAGACAGTGCAGTTTTTTAGAAGGACTTCTTCTTTCCTGGCTGCGTCATACAGGTGGGCGTCATCGGGTGTGAATGCTCCATTACATCATTGTTATGTCCCTGCGTCATTGCGCCATCACGTCACAAGGGGGTGCTGCTGTTTCCACCACTTCCCTCACAAGGGGGTGCTGTTGTTTCCACCATCATGTCACAGGAGCCTCTTGTTTCCACCACTTCCGCCTCTCCCTTCTCCGTCAGCCTATTTCAGACAAGTCTGTGCAAAAGTCCTTCCCCACTTTTATGGTCCCCAATTTTGTTACTAATTCACAGCTGGGCTGTTGAACTGCTTGGGTAAACAGTAGACAGGGTTTACAGCTGGCGTCTAACTCAGCCCGGGATTCGATCCTGCAATCTTCAGATTGCCAGCACAGCGGTTGTTACTATGTGTTACGCTGTGCTATCTCTCCGGCATAGGCAGAAGGAGTGGCCAAAAGATGGAGAAACAGAATGGTTGGAGAGGGAAGTAGGGTGCAAAAGTGTAACAGCCTAGAGAATTGTAAGAAAAAGAATTCCAGAGGAAAGTAGTCAAACTAGGAAAGACACTGCCATTTAAAAGACAACTGAAGACCTGGCTCTGGAGCCAGCCATTTGATTAGAGGCCAGTGGCAATAGGAAAAGGAAATTTGGGTTTTGCGACATGGATTCTCTCAGCTTGGTTTGATTTTACTGGCACATTAATTTATTGTTAGTTTTACTGATGTTGTACAATGTTTTAAAATGATTTTATAGTAAATTCAAATTTTTATGGTATGTTGCTAGCATCTTCTGATGCTCATGTGAGGCCGCTCTAAGTCCCCCTTGTGGGGAGAAGAGCAGGATAGAAATATACGAAATAAATAATAAAATAATAATAAACTGCACGAGCCAAGGTCTTGTAGAGGGTTAAAACATGATGTTCACATATTGATCTGAAAGGGCCAGCAGAATCTTGTACGTACTTCCAGTCTCATGTTGGCTTTTGCTACCAAAGTATCCTCTTTAGACTTGGGTAAACTGTGTATATCGGCCTTTACTGTATCATTTTCTTTTTTCCAAGAAAGAGGAGGTTTTTGGAGCAATATTTCAGACAGTTTTTGTTTGGCTGCTTGTATCAGCACATCTGTTTTACACTATATTTCAGCAAAGCTGTTGAAGCCCTGGACATATGTAAGAAAAATATAATAAATTCAGAAAAGAGTACACAGATACCTCTGACTGACAGTCAAGTGTTGGAGGGGACAGGACAACTCTTCTAAATTCACGCCTTTAAGGCCCCTTCTACGCTGCCATATAAAATCTAGATTATCTATTTTGAACTGGATTATATGGCAGTGTAGACTCCTAGCCTACTTCAAAGCAGATAACTTGGATTATCTGCTTGGCTAATCTGGATTATATGGCAGTGTAGATTCATCCTGTCTAAATGACAAGAGGGAGTGGGGGAAGGCATTTGCAAACCCTATAGTCCAGTGTTTTTCAACCTTTTTTGAGCCGCAGCACATTTTTTACATTTACAAAATCCTAGGGTACACCACCAAACAAAATGACACAAAATGACACTCTAACACAGTAATATGTATTGTTAATATGTCTTTAAATGTATTTATACACTCAGTGTGAAACCTGGGCCTGTTTCGATGAACACAACATAGATATCCTGGCAGGAATGGCAGAAAGACACACATGAAGGTCTTGCTCAACAGCTGGGAGTTATAGTTCACCCGCAATCAAAGAGCATTCTGAACTCCACCAATGATGGAATGGAATCAAACTTCCCACACAGAACTCCCATAACCAAGAGAAAATACTATAAGTGTTTGGTGGGCATTGACCTTGAGTTTTGGAGTTATAGTTCATCTATATCCAGAGAGCACTGTGGACTCAACAATGTTAGATCAGGACCAAACTTGGCATGAATACTCAATATGCCCAAATGTGAACACAGATGGAGTTTGGGGAAAATAGACCTTGACATTTGGGAGTTACAGGTTCTGGGATTTATAGTTCACACACAGTCAAAGAGCATCCTGAATCTTGCAACAATGGAATTGAACCAAACTTGGCATATTAAACTCATTACCAACAAAGTACTGAAAGGGTTTGCTTGGGAATTGACCTTGAGTTTGGAAGTTGTAGTTCACCTACACCCAGAGAGCACTGTGGACTCAAACAATGTTATGTTGTTGTTTGTTTTCTATCCAGAATCACAATGTTGGAAGGAGGCTCACCACTTTAAGGTCCCTAAAACAGGCATGGGAAAACTTTATGACAGAATCCCCTGTCATAAAGTAATAGAGCGAGGCTAGAAAGAAGGGAGCCCGAGTGGAGAAGAAAAAGTATTGGAGGTTTCAATTTCTCACGGCACACCTTATGATCGCTCACGGCACACTGGTTGGGAAACACTGCTATAGTCAACACAATGAATACCACCGAGAAGACAATGCATTAAATCCAGATTTTAAAACCATCCTATACTCATGTTGTACTGAGGCTGGATATACATTGCCCTATACCCCAGGATCTGATCCTCTAAAACAGACTGGGTAAAGTGTTTTGAGTACCTACAGTAAATCCCCACTATATAACTTGACTCTTTTCTTATGAAGATAATTTCCATAGGAAATCTTAGATTTACAGGACATTAGGTGATGACTAGATGCCCAGCTGCATCAGTGTCAAACATGCAGCCTGGGAATCAGAAAACAGAGACGCAAACTAGCAGTCTAAGAAGCAGATGAGCATAGGCTAGCTAATGTTTTATTTTTAGACTTTCTTCCCAGACAGAGAAGAGTCAATAAAGAAAAAAAAAACAAATGCAAGGGATTGCTCACCAAAACATATATTTCCTGTGTCTGATCTACACACATGTTACTGTCAGTTTTTAGAAATGGAATACCTAGAGCCAGTTTCCCCCCTTTAATTATGGATGGCTTGTTTGTCTCATGCCTTCATTTTCCATTTCATTTTCTTCCCTTTCAGAAGACAAAATTAAGTCTATGGTGCCCTCTAATGGCCAGATAGACTGGGCTTGCAAAAAAAGGGGGAAGGGATAAACTTCAACTAAACAAAAACCATCATGTTTTCTTTACTCAGGCTGGATCTACATTGCCAAATAATAGGGTTTGAACTATGATCGGTGTAGACCCATATAATGCATTTGGTGCAGTTCAAACTGCATTAAATGGGTCAATACGGACTATATAATGTTGTTCAAACTGCAATATTCAGCAGAATAGAACCAGCCTGTTGCTTCATTATTTTTTTCTACCATGTCTTAGAGGTGGAATTGAAATTATGTATCCACATAATAGTTTCTGTATAGTATGTTGTCTTGCAATTAGAAGGATAGGAAATACTGTAAACATATAAATTTGCATCTAGATTCCCCTTATAACCCACAATGTCAATCTCCAACAAAAAGGCAAAAGTGGACAGCACATCTATGATGGTAAACAACAGCCTCAGAAGTAAGTTTTATTTGGATTATTCATCCTTATTCTCTAGAAAGCAGAGTCTGGAAACTACTCTCTCTTTTGGTTAAAATGTCCAGAAACCCCAGAGAGCAAGGCCAATGATAGGCAATTGGTAGTCAATTTTTTTCCAGCAATGACACAGATAATACAGAATCAGGCTGCTGCTCTCTTTAGCCCAGTGTTTCCCAACCAGTGTGCCGGGGCACACTAGTGTGCCGTGATCGATCATCAGGTGTGCCGTGGGAAATTGGAACCTCCAATACCCTTACTTATTAAAGGAGCTCCGCTACGTCACAGTAAAAAATGCACAATTAATCATACATAATCATACGCAAAAAATCATACGCCGGATTGGGTACTTTTACCCAATCCTGCTGGAGAAAATCAAAAGTCTTACATAAGGTAGTTTGGCATGGTCGCCACAGAGAGCAGAGGGGTTGCGAACCAGGAAGAAGCAAGTTCACGGAGCTCTCCTCTACGGAAATCTCGCAATATTTGATGAAATCACAGAAGTGAGTGCAAAAAACAAAGTGTATCCTCACGATGTTATCCAATGTCAGTTCCGGGATCCACACAATAACAGTCAGTTTGTGAACAATTTAAAGAAGCAGCACCGTAATCATAGCGACAAGGTAGAAAATCACGTAGATAATCACATATATTCAAACTGCCAGAGGCTGAAGATAGATGTGGCGATGGAATCGAAAGCTGGCATGGGCAAACTTGGACCTTCCAGGTGTTTTGGACTACAAATCCCACCATTCCTAGCAGCCTCAGGCCCTTTTCCTTTTTTCCCCTCAGCCACTCAAGCAGGAAAGGGCCTCAGGCTGATAGGAATGGTGGAAGTTGAAGTCCAAAGCACCCAGAGGGCCGAAGTTTTCCCATGACTGACAGCTATTGAGCAAGACCTTTGTGTGTGTCTTTCTGCCATTCCTGCCAGGATATCAATGTTGTGTTCATCGAAACAGGCCCAGGTTTCACACTGAGTGTATAAATACATTTAAAAACATATTAACTATATGTATTACTGAGTTAGAGTGTCATTTTGTGCAATTTTGGTTGGTGGTGTGCCCCAGGATTTTGTAAACATAAAAAATGTGCCGCGGCTCAAAAAAGGTTGAAAAACACTGCTTTACCCAAATGAAGGAGTGATGTTTGTCTTTCCACAACCCTATCCCATGTCCTTTCTAATCTGAAAGGTCTGGATGGGAGAGTTTCTCCCACTACAGTCTTATATCCTAGGTTCTGATCCCAGATTATTTTATCCCAGATTATTTGACAGTGTAGGCTCATATAATCCAGTTCAAAATAGATAATCTGGGATCAGATCCTGGGATATAGAGCATGGTAGATTCAACCTTGGAGTTCTGTGAAGGAAAGATTCAGAGGGATGATGAGGCTAGGGGTTAAATAGCCTTTGACTGCATCCTTAACACATGCAGTATTTTGGTGCAAAGAACCATATTCAACTATTTCTGGCTTCTATCCCTGGAGACAAACCTTTCCTTGCAGCACCCTTCACTCTGTGAGTTCAAGGAAGTAATATGTGCATCATTTTAGATATAGAATGTATATGTCTAGAAAGTCTTGATGGGCAATAATAGGTACTGATGGCTCTTTGGATTTTTTAAGTGCCAGTTATAATACATCCTGTCTAGCTTGCATTATTCATCAAGGCTCTCTTGCAACAAATAATGGGCACAGATTGACACTTGATTATGTTATCAAGAGAGGGAGATTTGGCTTAATGATCTCTGAATGCCATGAATTTCCATCATAGCTGGGCAGACAGACACCTTTTTTCCTGATTTGATTTAGTAGAGTTATGAACTCTCTTTTTTTTTTGGAAAACTATTTCTAGGCTTTCCAAATTAGCATTTTGTTAAGTTTTAGCCAACTGACTCTTATTGGATAGTAAGGAAAACAATATTTGAGAGTCCTGAGCTTTCTGCCACTGATTCTGAAGAACTCAAAGACCTGAAGAAAATAAATAAAATAAAACAAAGTAAATAAAGACCCAACAAAGTTTATGAAGCTTGTTTAAAATAATGGTTTAAAAGAAAAGATAAAGATGCTAAATCAATAAATTGCTACGCAAATCTCATTGTACGTTTTTGTTTTTGTTTTTTTAAAAATGGCAAGCATAGGTCATGACACTGCATGGTCCTTCAAATAATTTCTGGAATAAAATCTAATGTTTCAAAAATCTCAGAGACACAATGTTGTAAAGATAGCCAACAGCTTCAGAAAATGTTTTAGAATGCTTTTTAAAGATTTCGATTCCACCTCCAACCATTTCAATATTATCATATCAATCACACCAAAATCTAAGTAATTATGCCTGATTCTGAACAACCACAAAAACAGGTTTTTCTAACTTCCCTAGTGCTACCTAGGTCTTGGAATGGACTGTTTGTGCATACAAGTGTTGTACCATAATTCAAAAATGTACAAACTATTGGTACAAACTATTTCTCAAAACCACCAACAAAACAACAGATGATACAGTTCCAGTCTGTTATGGGCGAGGGACCTTTGATTTACTCTGATTGGGTTAAAATAGGGTTGCCAAGATTTATAGGTAAGCATTAAGCAAGGCTTCTGAATAAGAAAAGCAAAATTCTTTATCCTCGGAAATCCCAGCAATAATTTGAATCTGAAGTGTACCTAACCTTTGCACAGCTATGCTCCCTGACTGACCCTTTCAGACATTTAGGGCAATTTCAAGATGACTTGCTTTGAGAGGAGATACATCAAGTAGCACTGAAAAATGCTTTATTTGGGAATATTGAGAAAAAAGATAAGTTTGTTGACATAAAAATTGTGATTCTTGAGGTCTCAACCCCACTCCACTAGATGGGAAAAGATTAAAGCTCAAGTCAGGTAGAGATGTACTTGATTTCAAAGCACATGTATGCAAATGCACACACCCTGCAGCAGTGAGATAAAATTATTTCTAAATTTTCTGCCTTCAAAAGAACAATATGCCTTCTTTGCTTTTGAATCATTTGCTCGGACTACAAAAGAACAGACTCAGAATCACATCCAATACTGAAGGTAACAACTAAGGATATTGTTCAGCACCATGGAGAGCAATTCTGCAACTAGAACAGTGGATCTCAAACTGGCCCTCCAGGTATTTTTCCCTCAGCTCACAGAACCCCTGACCGTTGACTAAGTTGATAGCCATTTCCGAGAGATAAAGTCAAAAATACTTGAAAATCCACAGTTTGAGAAATACTGAATTAGAAGGTAAAGAAAATATTATAGCAGAAGACCCTTTCTGGGAACTCTACTCCATCACTGTGGTGTTTGGCCATTAAAGGTTTAGCAACTTTCTCCTTTGGTTGTTTGTTTCTCTTGAAAAGAGAAAGTTGGCACTAGGTAGAGGTTGTTCCCCAAAATCTTAGTTCACTAGAGAATCCACCTCGAAATCCATCAGCCTTTTTATTTCCTAATCCTAGACCGTGATGTCTCATACCTATCTTGATGTGTCCTAAAATTGATTTGTCTTCCCTTAGCAGCAAATTAAGCTTGTTCTGCCAACAGTGTCTGCTAATTAAGAGATAAAAGCCCTGCTGAGTCAGACCAGGGCCTGTCTAGTCCAACATCCTGTTCACACAGTGGCTGCTAGTTGCCTTTGGAAGTCCATCAACAAGACCAGAGTGATACTGCTCTATCCTGATTTTTTCTCCTCATAACTAATAAACAAGTGGTGGGGGCTGCCTCTAATACTAGTGCAAATAACTGTCCTGTGTCCATTAATAGTCAACATGGATAACCTTATCTTCCTTTTAAAATTTACCAATTGATTAGACATCTGCAAATGTCAATGCTTATTCATATACTATTTTTATTTATTTATTTACTTTATTTACAGTATATTCCGCTCTTCTCACCCCGAAGGGGACTCAGAGCGGATTACAGGTACACATACTTTAGCAGACAGTTCCTGCTGTTTCACAAACACATATATAGACGAACAGAGGCAAACTCTGGCCACCAGGAGGAACTGACGCACTCCTCATCTCTCAGCGTTTCCAGCATCCCTTGTTGTTCTTCCGCATTCCTCAGCGTTCCTGGAGTTCTTTAATGGCATCATAATTCAGTCAAAATTTGCCTCTCCACTTAATGTGGTACCTTTATCACCTAATTGACAGATCCAACTGTCTTTCGGGCTGCAAAGGTCGACAGCAGGCTACACTTAAAGGTTGAGCACCCACCTCGACCCGGGCAGGCCTCAAACTCATGATCTACTGGTCAGGGAGATCTTATGCAACTGACACGACTAAACTTCTTTTTCTCCATACAGTTCAACCTGGGTCTAGCACATGATAAATGTAACATACAACCAGGTTAATAGCAACAGCAATTCTGCAGTAAGTACAAAAATATCAATTATAAGAGTAAACATGCCATTAAACATTCTTATGTTTTTAAAGCTTTTGAAGCAAGAACAAAATAACCTTTTGAGCATGTGATGAAACTTACATCGTGTATTTCTTTTAAAACCCTAGGTCTTCATAAGTCTGTATAGCTTCCTATTTATTTTTAGATAATGGAACAGAATAAGGCAAACAAAAAATGTGATATCAGAAGATCCAAAATGTTATTTAAGCTGAATACAAGATACCCAAGATAATGTCAGTTCTGACATTCTGCTTGACTCTTATTATTTTTCATTTTCTGTTTTCATAAGACTGTTTGTCTGCTGTTTAAATATAGAGTGCACATTCAAGTGTGATCTTTTACCTGACTTGGGGAAGTTATGTGTAAGCATGCCTATTTTCAATTGGTAAAATGTTGGAGGGCATTTGAGTTAGAATATCTCCCTTAACACAGCAGCTGCTTTAAAACCAAGTCTGAACAACCATAAGGAAATTCCGCCGGAATGCTCCTGAACCTGCAAACATTAGACTAGTGCTATAGAATCAACCCATAAGAAAGCACCAGCCTCAGTAGGAGCATAATACTTAGATAACACCAACATTTCACAACATAGTCTGGTGCCAGTGGCAGCCAATTTTTTCTTCTCAGATTGTCTATTTGTGTCCCTTGCTGCCCTTGTATTACATATGATTACTTTGGAGTCTGGTAAGACCTGCGTAGTTCAGCAGAATTTTTTTAAAACTTTGACAAGCTGGTCAGAAAGGCCATGACTCCAATTTTTGTTTCAATTGTGGATGCTGTTTGCAAACCTGACCCACATTATGGAGGGTGGAAGCTAATAAAACTAGGTGAACTTTCCTTAACTGTCGTTTGTCCATTTCCAGTAATTTTCTCTTTGTTTATAACAAGATCAATGGGGTTCATTTTAATATTATATATTTGACATGCTTTACCATTGGGATTGTTCAGCATTCAAAATGGCATTTATTTTTCAGATATTTTAGGAGTTTATCTCATTTTTTGTACTTTTACAGCAGGGTTGGCCAATTTGGGAGCATGAACCTACCCACAACTAACCCAAATAGGACTGTTTTCCTCTGCTGTCTCTCAAAATAGTGAACCGAAATGATGTACCATCGCTTCCTGTCAATATTTTGAAGATGATAACAGAGGAAAATTGTATTTGGAATTAGTGTAGGATTCTAAGATGCTTACATGTTTTATTCCATGTCTTTCCTCATATGGGGGCTCTCTGTGTAGTTTTAGGACAAAAATTGTCCACAAATCACACTGAAAAGGGTTTTTAAAAAATGGGGAGCTAAGAGTTTGTGGATACTTGTAGAGGCTTCCAAGGTCACACAAGTGGAACTCAAGGGTCACCCATGGCCACAAAACACAATTTAACCACCTCTGCCTTTTAGCTACATTCAGAACTCTAGTTTCAATCCATAAAAGAGCTTGCATATGTATAGTACCTGAAAAGCAGGGGATGGAGGGAATGCAAACTCCTGAGATACTTTACACATTTCTTTGTGGAATTTTGTGCATTTTAAAATGAAGGAATACGTGCATTGCTCAAGTAGTGGGGAAGGGACAACTGCTTCTCTTTTTTCTGTTGTTATTGAGAGATATTGGAGGAACTGATTCCTTCTACTATTCAACTTTCTGAGCCACCCCAAGTCCCTTCAGGGAGATAGTGGTGGGGTATAAACAAAGTTCATTATTATTATTATTTCATGAGGAAAACATTATTTATCAGATCATTGCTGATTAGAGATAATAGTAGGATTCTACCATTATTCCATTAATCATAGGCTATCACTCATGGCTGAGTATAATTGTCTTCCAAGTTAAGAGCTTTGGCGGAGAATCATTACTTCAATGTTGGTGCTCTTTGCTTCTTCCAGAACACTGATATTTCTCCTCATGACTTCCAAAGAGATTTGCAAGCTTTTTTAGAAGCATTACTGATGGAATCTTTCCAGAAGTAGAAAGTGGCTTTGTAGATTATCCATGTTTTATAGGAATACAACAGAGTTGGAAGGACAATAGCTTTATAAACAAGTATCTTGGTATACCTACGGATGTTCTGATCATTAAACACTCTCATTTGAAAAAATGCTGCACTCACAGAGTTCAGATGGGGTTGTATTTGAGTGTTAATGTTGACTTTTGTGAAGAAGAGGCTGACTAGGAAGTGGTAATGATCAATATTTTCTAGTGTTGCACCATGAAGCTTTATTTCTGGCATTCTATGGAGCTTGGTTGGTATCTGCAAAGCTGTTTAAAGTACCTTGTAAGGAGATACCTCGATAATTTCCAGAGTCTGTCATTTTCCCTTTTTGAAAATTGCATCATTGAAGTTTTCTGGGATCTTCTCAGTCACCCACACTGTTTCAATAAGCTTGTGGAGTTGTTGTGTCTGCTCAAGTTCACCTTGTTTAAATGTTTCAGCAGGAATCCCATCAAATCCATTGGCTTTGTTATTTTTTAGTTTGTTGATAGTTTTACTGACCTCTTCCAAGATAGGCAGTGCTGCAAGCACTGGTTTGCTATAACCTCTTTGGCCAGGTTGGAACTATGGTTAAAGAGGTTATGATAGTGCTCTTGCCAATGTAGTGCAATTAATATTTTGTCCTTTTGAAGTTTGGTTCCATTTGATGACACTAGATTTGTTGGATCATAAATGACCTTTATGGCTTTAAAAGAATCCCTGTGCATCATGGACATCTGCAAAGTGTTGAATTTGTTGGGACTTTTTTGTCCATCAGATGTTATTAAGTTCTCCGGTCCTTCTTTGGACCTCAGCTTTTGCCTACATACTTTTCTTAGCAGCACAATTGATGTCTCTGCCATATTTTGAAGTCTTTCCTTTCCTGAAGTGTGGGATCAAATTATTCTCATCAAAGCAGTCTTGATAAGAATGGTATCCAATGCTTTCTTCACAGGCTGGAATTATAAAAGTTTTCAGTTTATTCCAGTGTTCTTCAACATTTTCAGGGTGTTTCATGGATAGATGATCCTTAAGTCTACATTTAGGCACAATCTTGATGACCATAGTGGATCAAATTAGTTGATGGTCTGTCCAGCAAGCCTCAGCACTTGTCATGGTTCTTGTAAGAAGTACATTGCAGTGGGCTTTAGTATGTATTATTAATTACATAGCCTAAGAGGTAGCAATACTTTGACCAGGGGTGCTTCCAAGATGACTTACACTTATTTTTTTGGTCTGAGTCAGCAAACCAAAGAAAAAACTATGGCTTGGAAGCCAGGTTCAGATGTTTGCTCAGATAGCTGCTCCAGTTGACATCTGATATAACCAGTGAATTACATCGCAACATGCTGTGTTCTCATGACACAGCATCCTTCCTCTGGCTCTTTGGCTGACTTCCAATTAATAACATGTATATTTATTTTTTGTCATTGTAGTAGGAGTAACTTACTACTTCGCTCACACAATGACCAAATTCCAACAGGATTTACCTTTTATTGTGATGCCTCCATGGCTGTTCAGTGACTTGTGGGAAATGGGGACACATGAGAAGCATCTGATTATATACTATGTCTAGAAGCAACATGGGAGGAAATAATTCTCAACCTCCTGGAGTTCTTCTGGAGGTAGCAGAGGCTAATACCATTGTGTGTGTCTGGTTATAGGCACATGGTCAGCTATTCCCCCAACCCCACCCCCTCCAATTGTCTTCTAGTCACTAAAAATGGCCATGAGAGATAGCAGCATCCACCAGGAGAAAGATGAGTCCTTCAAGAGGGGAAAGGGGAGATGTATCATAGTTCCACCAGGATGGAACCTTGTATCTCCTGGTGTAGGATCCCAGTCTTTCTTGGCATAGTTGGGGATTTTGAAAACATTGTGGTTATGCTGTAGATTTCTAATATTTTCACCATTAGATAAACACAGAGATTAGTCAGCAAATAACAATCCAATCTCCAGGGGACTCAAATTAGTCTGGTCTATTCTTAACACCACTGTATAGAACAACTTACTGAAAACGTGGCTCTAAATCAGACAATATTATTTTTATTTTGTATGGAAAAATTGCCTAGCCATCACCTTCTAGATGCATCAAAGTACATTATGGGAGTGCTAATTTCCTTTAATACACTGTCTAGAAGAGTTTAGCTAGATTATGTACAATGCAGCAGTCATGATGAATTAGCCTCATGTTGTATTAAGCAGCAAAATTGATTTCTGATATAATTAGAAGTCATTGAATTGCAGGAAAGGGAGGGGGAAGAAGAGTTAATAATTAAGATGAACCAGCAGTTTTACAGCAGATGTTTACAGAATTAGTCATGTGCCAAGCATTTCTTCTGTACATAAGGTTTCCCTTGCCTAAACTATTAATACCTTTTCCTTGTCAGTGAAAATTCCAACCTAGTGTTTACTCCATTCCAAATGGAGTAAACACGTACTTTCTGAACAATCTTTCTCTTAAACAGAAACTTCTCTTGTTGTTGAGAGTAGAACTGCAGATGAAGACAAGATGAAGACTCTCCATTTGCTTGGTGGTAGCCAACATAGCTAGCTCTAGTACAGGGCTGTCCAACTTCTACCGGGTCCAGGGCCGGAATAGAGGTCACTGATGACCTCGGGGGCCGTGCGGCCCCGCCCCCAGCCCAGGCCCCGCCCTCTCCTAAAGCTGTCATTCTCCCGGGCAGCGCGTCACAGGCCTGGCGTGACGCGCTGCCCTTGGCGCCGCCCTACTTTCCCTCCTTTTCAGCGGCCCCCCGCCCAGAGAGGGACGGAGGGGGGGTGCAGGGAGGAGGAGCTAGCTCTCTTCCTCCTCCCGGCCCCGCCTCCCCCCCCCCCCCGGCCACCATTTCTTTAAAAATAAAATTAGAATTTTTTTAAATTTAAAAATGGCGGCTGGGGGCATAGCTGGGGCCGTGCCCAACAGGCTGGGGGGCCGGATCCGGCCCCAGGGCCGCCAGTTGGACAGCCCTGCTCTAGTAGAACACAAACAGATAATCATAGAGAGCATTTTGGGCAATACTAAGTTAATTTACACTGACTTGAGAAATAAGAATGAATCTTTGCTAGAAGTACCCTAGAAATGCTTTGGGATGGGGGAAATATTACATAGATCCCTAAAATACAATTAATTTGCACATGAACAAAAACTGGGATTTTCAGATTATTTTTTTTTGCCTGAAGACACTCAGAATAAGTTACGTTAAATAAGATATTTTAAGTAGATTTGTCTCAACTACATTATTTATAGATATATTTATAATTTATACAGTTTGAAGAACTCAACTGTTCTTGGCAGATATTTTTTAACGAGTGAGTGCCAAAGTTTTTTTTCTTGGCTTGAAACACAGGGAAGCAGAAGAAACTTAAAACACCCAGCAAAACTAGATGTGAAGATGAGACAGGGTCTCAGGATGAAAAATCAGGTTTTGCGCCAAGAACTAGCCCAATCCATATTGGACAGGAAATATTATTAGGATCTTTGTCAAGGAAAGCTATCTAAAAACTGATCTGCATGCATTTTTAAAATCTATGTCTCAAAATTGACATTTGGAAGATTCACAGGATTATTGTTCATGCTGTTTCTTTACTAATATTTTCAGAATTAGATGTTACTTTTCCAATGTACTGCAGCAGTCATTTTTCATTTTGTATTGATTCATAATTATCCAATAAGTGAGAGACCTACAAGACACCCTGCTATATTAAGTAAGATTTTGAAATCTCAGGGCCATGGTTTTCTTGACTGAGTCTATCTCTTGTGTCATTTATAAAGGAATATCATCACACCCACATTATATCAAGAAGTACCTAATATATTATAGATAACATGTTTGCTTGTGATACCTTACTTCCAAGCTTTGTAATTATGAACCCTGTGATGAATCCAGCATTGTACATGGCACTATAGTTGGTAAAATTTACTTGCTCTAAAATGTTGATTTTTGTGTGTGTGTGTTGGGATGAGGAGTATATTGGAGAATGTTTGGTAAATTTGTGTTCCTTTTCCTATTATTAAGTGGAAATACTACTACTTCAACAAAATAACATGGTACGTAAAGGAGTAAATTTGACTCATGTACTAAAATTCCATTACAGTGAGATAGACTCAATCAAGGAAACCATGGCCTGTGTTTTCAAAATCTTAGTTGGGACTGTAACTGCTTCACAAACTACAATTCTTTTGATTCCATACCATTGAGCCATGGCAGTTAAAGTGGTATCAATCTGCATTGTTTGCTACATTACAGATTTTCCCTAAGTTATAGAAACCTAAGGGCTTTACCCTGTAAGCTGTTTGGGTGAGTAATTCTTAAGGATCTCATCACATTGATGAGGTCCCATAGGGCCATTCGGCAGCCTCCATAGTGAATCACGAACAGCAGCTTCTCTCCATGTTTTCCAATGGAAAAATGGAAGCCTCTGGTGTTCTGCAGTGCCTCAGTTTGACAGAGTCCCACCAGAAGTGAGCCTAAATCACGTGATGGGCGGCATGGGGCTCTATCAATCAGCTGTGCTGCAGTCATCCTAGGATGCTTGCAGCTCATTGTGTGATGAAGTCCTAAGATTTTGGCTATCTTAGCTTATTTTTATCATTTAATTTCAAAGCAACTGCATTTGAATTTCATTCTACTTGGTTAATAAATACAGTTAATTGGAAAATTGAATAAATCTAGTTCTTTGTCTCTCCTAAAGGTTGACCTGACTCAGGCAATGGATGGCTTGGCAAACATATTGACCTGATTTTAAAGCATTTAATACAAGCTTTAATACAGAAGCCAACCCATCTTCATGTATAAACACCATAAGCCTAAATTTCTCATGGATCAAGTACATGAGCATGAACTATGCAAATAATATTCTAAACTGCTTTCTTTAATACAGATTTCATTTTTGCATTTCATACACTCATTATAGCAAATTCTATTATCTAACCTTTTGCTGAATAAAGAAGTAGCTCCTTTCATTTTTTTTAAAGCTCCTGCCATTCATTTCCAGTGGATGAAACTAGATTCTAGTATTTCTTGCAAGTATGTAAGGAATAAAACTCTCTATTCCCATAGAATGGGAGCCTTCTGTTGTGTATGTGCATGTCACAAAATGAACATGACACCCATTTCCTTCTGTCAACTTGCTCTGATGCCTTGTCCCATCCAAACTCTCCTTAATGATGTCACAATTGGCTGATTTGAATATGGATTGTGAGGTCAATCCTCTATAGTTACCCAAGCAGTTTGATTCCAGCCCTGACAACAAAAACAGCCTTTCTATCATCCAGCTGTAATATGATATATTGAGCTCCCACTGAAGTGAGCCAGGCAATTTCCAAACAGATATGTCACCAAATACAGTTACCAGCAGTTACAGTAAGAAAAAAAAGTCAAGAGGCATGGAGAGAATGCAATAGTCTTGGACTGGTAATTTAAGTTTTATTCTTCTTTTTATTTTGACCTCATAAACTAAGACTTGTCATCATAATTTCAGTTATATAGGATGGAAACAAAGCAGTTTATGACCCATTAGGTTTGCTTGCAGATTAGTCAGCATCAGCAGATTCATTTTTCTCCATCTGTCACAGCTGGCAAATAAAAAATAACAAGCAAACTATACAATATAGCTCACCTTTGTTCAGACTGAACTTTCTTTGCCATTTTGTGACATCCATGAAATTACTCGACCAATGTGAATCTGCAGGCACATAGAAACATTCTCTTGGTGGCTATTAAGAAACATTCTTAATGGCAACCAAGCCATTAAGAACAACGTAACAGCACTGCTGGGTCAGATAAAAAAAGTCGGCCTAGTCTAAAAGTGAGAAATGTGTGGCCCTTCAGGTGTTGTTGGACCATAGCTCTCATCAGCCCTAGCCAGTATACCTAGTAGGGCCATAATCTAACATTTTATTTTGACTAAGGGCTGTGAATGCCTTATGCAGCCCTGAGATTAAATCCATAATCTGACCATAATCCATGCACACCAAGAAAATTATATATCCATATGTACAAAGGACACATAATGTGAGATATCAAGCATTGCTCATGTCTTTTTTTAAAAAGTTGCATACATTTGTCATAGTTGTCAAGATGCAAGCATAGATCTCAATGTGAGGCAGAGAGCAGACAATGTTGTGTGCATCTTTCCTGGAAACTTCCAGGAATTAGCATGTATGGGCAGATTTGTAGATATCTATGAATATTACATAAGGGCTGGTCTACTGTGAGTCAGTGTTGCACTCTCTTTAGGCCGTAGGTGCTGCAGATAGCAAGAAAGCATTGAAGGAGAGAGCTGTGTACCATGAAGTCAGCCCAATAGCCACTAGCCCAGTCCACTACATGAAGATATCATGTAGGATACTGTTCTATCACCAACACTGGAGAAATACTTTATTAACAATTTAATCTTCTTAGATATATGGACTACTATTAAGAGGACTACTGCTTAGGGATTTTGGATGCTTCAGTCTAAAAACAAAACACTCTAAGCTCTAGCTGTAATCACACCAAGTGCCAATGCTACTCTAGACCCAACTAGAGTAGACCCATTTAATAATTTCCTGAATCAACTTTTATATGGATTTCTTTGACTCAATAGGTCTATTCTAGTTGGGACTAGAAGTTGGATATAGTCTCAGCTGTAGTGTGGGTACTTTGGTCTGGTCTGGAAATCACTGGTTTACATATAAAAGTTTTAATGTGACAAAGCAAATATTGTGCAATTAACTTCAAGAAGACCCACAAACTATTATCATTTTGTTTCAGCATGAGCCTAAATGGCTATACAAGGGACTGGAGAGTGGACAGGGATTTTAGCTTTGTTTCCTTTTTTTCATATAGTCTATGTGCTAGATTCCACTGAAGATTTATCATCACCCTGACAATGGATAGGAATAGCTTTAAAATTCAGGAACTGCCTAAAACTGAGTCCCCCTTTGGGGGGGAGAAGGGCAGGGTATATAGGAAATAGGAAATAAATAAATATGAAGGTGTTTTCTATATTTGGATCATTTTTGCTTGGTTAAAAATGAAAATGTCAGATAAATATCTCATATTATTTTCAGTAGTACTGAACCATCCATGGGGTTTAGTGGAGAGTTGTGAGTGAAAAAAGAGACAATTTCCCTGCCCTGGGAAGTGTATATTCAGTTGAGAAAGCAGAGAAGGGGAAAGGTAACATATGTAAATATCAAATATAACTGTTTGCACTTAGCTTTGGAGGAGGAATAAGAGATGAAGGCAAACACATAATATAAAGAGATTGATGTTTACTGTGAAAATTCAGGGTAAAAAAGTCTTGTAGGATCATCAAATATTTTGATCTAATGCTAAGAGCTGCTATAGTAAGTCTGGAGATGGGTGAATGTTATGTTTCATTTTCTATAAGAAACTTCCCAAATTATCAGATTCCTTCATGCATTAAAAGAAAAGAAGTTGAAGCTTTAAAAAGTTGAAAAGTAGGAGAAAGCAGAACCAACTGATTCACTCATCCATTCAGAGTTCTTTGAATATCCGGTTTGTATTATATTATATTATTATAATTAACATATACTATGCGTTTCTCACAATATGAGACCAAAGCCATCTTACTATATAAGTTAAAGTAAAATATAGTTATTAAAAATCTCTTGTTATTCAATGCATAACAAAGATGAAATCATGCACCACCAATTAAAAATTGAAAGTCAATTTACAATTTACAAAAACCTTTGTCTGCTGACAAAAAGAGAGCATAAATGGGTCATCCTCGCCACCAATGAAAGGGAATTCCATAACTTGGGAGCAACCACTGAGGAGGCTCTTGCTTGTGTGGATGGTGGGGCCAATGACAAAGGCCAGGTGAAGCAGAGGAAAGAGAGGAACAATGGGCTGAATCTGTCACCCTGCACACAGTTCCATCTTGACCACACTTTCCCCATCATACATGGAAAGACAGCCCTTCTGGAAGCCTCGTGTTGTGGGGTAAGTATCCAAGGACACTTCCACTCCAGTTGGGGGTGGGGTCTCTGCCAGAAGCACACAATGTTGTGTGATGGCAACATGGGTCTCTGTCCCCCAAACAGGCTGGAAGCATCCTTGGATGCTGAATATGATGAGATCACCAGAGAAAGTTCTTAAAAGCTGGGATTGAATCCTTATGTTTTCAACATTGTTAGTAGTGCTGAATTAGGGTTTCCATTCCATAGCCACAGTTCCCCATTCACACATACCATTGTGCTTAGGTGTGCTTAAGCACAGCACCCCGTTGGCTGGCGGGGAGCACGCATCTGTCTGCCATTTATTTTATGATAGATTTTGCTTCTGTGATGCAATTCTAGATTTGAAGGTGTTCTATTTTGGAGTGATTCCAGATGTAATGATGGAGTTGATGGTCTATGGGAGTGTGCCACAAAGCATGCAGGGGAGGCCTACCTTCTTCAGGGCTCAAATAAAAGGCCTCATAATTAGCACAGGCCTTCATTTGTCCTAAGTGCGGCACTGCACAGAGACAACATGTTTTTCTCCATACCAAGAACATAAGAACATAAGAACATAAGAAGAGCCATGCTGAATCGGACCTCAGCCCATCTAGTCCAGCATTCTGTATCACACAGTGGCCCCCAGTTGTACACGGGGATCTCGAGCAGAAGGGAGGGCAAAACCCTAACCTGCTCCCGACCCCCCACAACCAGTACCCAGGGATATCCTGCCTACCTCAACCAACTCCGAGGTGGCACTTGAATGTCCTTTTCAGTAAGAAGACCTGTACTTATTGAATTTGACCATTAGAGACAGCAGAACATTTAATACTCTCTGTGATTTGATTTATTGGTTGGGTGTTTTTACAAAAACTTACTGCTCAGACAACGTTTTCATTACTTAGATGGAAAGAATTTTGAGATTTAGAAGGAATTGGGGCACTATGGGAAGGAGGACTAACACTTGCCCACCTCTAAGAAGATAGGGGCCATGGTGAAACAACAGATTAAACTGCTGAGCTGCTGAAATTGGTCACCAGAAGGTTGGTGGTTTGATCTGTGAGATGGGGTGACCTCCAACTGTTAACCCCAGCTTCTGCCAACCTAGCGGTTCAAAAAATGCAAATGTGAGTAGATCAGTAGGTACTGCCTTGACGTGAAGGTAAATAGCGCTCCATGCAGTCATGCCAGCCACATGACCTAGGAGGTCTCCAAGGACTACACAGGCTCTTTGGCTTAGAAATTGAGATGAGCACCACCCTCATAGCTGGAGATGAGCACCCCACCCCCTCAGACCTGGAACAGGAAGCCTAGGGTTGCCACATGAATAAGGGACAGGTACCTAAAAATAGGGAATTTTCACAAAAATAAGGGACGCTTAATAAGAACTTGAAAATCATCAATTGATTTTCAAGTTTTTATGAACTGTCCTTTATTTTTGTGAAAAATTCCCTATTTTTAGATACATGTCTTTTATTCTTATATCAACAAGTGGTAAACCTACTACCTTTATCTGTGTTGCATTGTTCCTACACATTGAATGTTTGCCTTTGTGTATGCTGGAATCCACCCCGAGTCCCCTACCCGGGAGATAGGGTGAAATACAAATAAAGTGTTACGTTGTTGTTGTTGTTGTTGTACCTACCATCAGCTCTGCAGAAAAGTCACCCCATGATCCAGAACACCACTCCTGCTTACCATTCGTTGACTCACTATTCACTTTACTTAGGTCTCTTCACCTAAATGGGTCTCCAGGGGCTTTGCAACTCAAAACAAATGTAATACATTTTTAAAACATAGACAAATTGAAGCCATAAAGTAACAAATATGCACATGTAAACAAGACAATTCAAGGGGGAAAAACCATCAGAAGTTCTAAAGAAATGGAGACACAATGTGCTACATGCTAACCCAAGTAGAAATACTTTCCAGCAAGTCCACCCTTTACAACCCAAAGTGGAAATGCTACAGAGATGTAGACCACAAGACCACAGTTCAAGAGATAAATAATTGGCTTCACATACACTGGAAGGCAAACCAAGCAAGCAGAATTCTGATCTTGTCAAATGTTTGAATGTCCCCAAACATAGCTTGCAAATTGGGAAAAGCTCCAAGTGAGCCTTGGAGCCAAATTATCCACAGTATAAGCATCTACTATTTTGTTGCTTCCATAAGCATAGCTGTCAAGAGACATTTTACTGCCTGTGGCATAGAACAAGATGGCAGCCAATCCATCATTGTACAAACTGGAGTGGCAATTGAATCTTATATCTTCCAATGATATTGCATCCTCCTTTTCTGTGAGTAGAAGTGATTTATTTAGGGGATGCAGGATAGGACACGGCCAGGGCCGTAGCCAGGATTTTGATTCGGGGGAGTTTGGTTCGGGGGGGCTGAGACTGGGTGGAAGAGGGTCTACCCTAGCAAACCTTTTGTATTGTTATCCCAATAACCCCATTAATGTGGGATATAATGAGCATGGTGATCAGATCATGTTATGAATAAACATAACAGTTTAAATAATGTACCAGTAAGGCCTTTTCGCGGACCACCCTGAGGATTTCGGGGGGGTGAAGCCCCCTTAGCCCCCCTGGCTACATGCCTGGACATGGCACACGCACGGTTTGTCATCTCAGAGAAAGGAATGGCTACTAAACTTGGCTGGAAGGCTGCTCGACTTGAAGGCTACTACTCAGATGGAAGCCTGCTCCCATTTTTATGTTTGCCTCACTCCA
This sequence comes from Anolis apletophallus, assembly GCA_030556195.1. NCBI lineage: Eukaryota > Metazoa > Chordata > Lepidosauria > Squamata > Anolidae > Anolis > Anolis apletophallus. The sequence continues at coordinate 143,601,180 of JARBWK010000004.1, read as the reverse complement.
CTTAATGGTGAAATCAGTTTCAACAATAACATATATGTTTCATATGAACATCAGGAAACAAATCTCTAGAGATGAAAAGTGCAGCAGAAAAAAAATGCAGTTAGATAAATGTGTGTGCATGTGTGTATTCTCACCTGTGTTTTTCCTTCCCACAAAATTGTATGTGTGTGTTTGATGTCCTCAAGCTGTCCGTAGGCATATGGTAGCCCTATAAATTTCATTGAGTTTTTTTACATTATGTATCCCCCCCGGTGGTGCAGTGGGTTAAAGCACTGAGCTGATGACCTTGCTGACCGAAAGTCACAGGTTCAAATACGAGGAGCAGCATAAGCTCCCACTCTAAGCCCCAGCTTCTGCCAACCTAGCAGTTCGAAAACGTGCAAATGTGAGTAGATCACTCCAGCGCAAAGGTAACGGCACTCCATGCAGTCATGCCAGCCACATTACCTTGGAGGTGTCTATGGACAATGCCGGCTCTTCGGCTTAGAAATGGAGATGAGCGCCAACCCCCAGATTCGGACACGACTGGACTTAATGTCAGAGGAAAACCTTTACCATTACCTTTACCTTTTTTACGTTAGGAATACTTAGAGGTGGCTTTGTCAGTTCCTTCCTCTGAAATATTACCCACATCACCACGTGTTCATTTGTGGTTTCCCATTCAAGTACTAACCGGAATCAAACATGAGCTGATGTCTTTAAGCCATACAAGACACCAAAGACACCAAATCACAAAAAGAAATCTTCAGGGAGATTTGTAATAAATTGAATCTGTCACCTCGAACGCTAAATGAAGAAAGATAAATGGGAACCAATAGAAACTGATACTTCTGCTGTCACTTTCCTCTTGCCAAGAAACAGAAACCTATTTAGTTTCCCCCCTCCTCGATACTTTTAGCACCCAAACATTTGAAAGAAAATATCACTGAATTCACTGTATTCCTCTGCTTTGTAACAGATTTTTACTTAACCTTTTCAACCAGTTCTCTTTCCTAGTCATAACAAAGCCCAATAAACAACTCACTGTATTTTCTCACTTCCACACCTCTTTCTGTCCTTTCTTAAAATTATAAAATGATGGCTGCAATTTTTAGCAGGGAGATGTCTTTGACTGAAATCAGATTTTGGACAAAATTGGATTTTAAGCACACCCTTGACATGTGTTTTTCAGTCCTTAATGCAATCGTGTAGCACCCCTCTCCCTTTATCCCAGTTTCTTCTGCATTTTAGGGTCTGTGTAGAAGATCCCTTAGTCAATTTATTGTAATCCTATCATTAAGTACATTTTATACCATCTTTTTCCAGCATGCCATTTTAGGTGATACTGATGGGTTGTCAAATAGCCTCCTATCTATACGCTTAGTCAGACCCGCTTAGATTCAGCAAGGTTGCTGCATCACATGCCCTCAGACCATGCCACGAGAGAACAGTCAGCTCCATCACTCTCCAGTGGTTTCTTTAGACATATCTGTGCTAGCAGGCAATGTGAGACATTGGTTAACATTTATTTGATTTGAAATGCTTCACCCAAACCCCACTGGGGATCTGACCTGGAGAACTTGCAATGATAACATATGGGAATTAGTTTAGGCAAGGTGTAGAACAGCATTACCACTCTGAGAAGAGTACTTGATACGTTGTCAGCTTTGCATTCTGCAAATTTTGATGCTGCTAAAATGTGTGTCAAGGGAAATTTCCAAAACCTAGCGCTTCAGCTATTACCTGGACAAACATTTATTGTTTACTTACTCCCCCAACAATCTACCTAACGTTATTAGGAAACTTAAAAAAATATTCAGTGACAATAAACATCAAGATCCATAAATAAACATTTGACCATTTGATAAAATGGTCAAATGTATATATACATGTGTTCATTTGATAAAAAAATTTCCCAAACCGCTCCATTATGGATGATTGCCATCAATTACTATTGGTTTCAGTTTATGGCAACCATATGAATGAGGGGCCTTGAATAACAATGCTTAGTTCCTGTAAACACGAGATTACTTTAATTGAGCCTATCCACCTGTACTGCAGTCTTCTTTTCCTAAGTTTGGATGTTAGATGGATGCCAATTATGTAACTGAATTCTGAGAGTATTCTGGATGATAGGTGGTGGCAATCATGAGAGTGAATGTGAGTGAGAAATTTACACCAGGTAGGTTACGCGAGTGTAAATTTGCCTTGGAACAACCTTGATTCAGCACATATGTGCTGTATTCAGGGACAGTGTTGTCCAGATTAGAGATGGGAAGGCCTGAAAATAAAACCTGAGAAATTGGGAGACAACTGATTTTTTTCCCCAAAGCCATTTTTTTCTGGAAAAAAATGAAGTGTGTAGAGTATGTTCTTTTCCAATTATAAATAATATACCAATAGCATTGTATTTAAATTATATAACATGAAGACCTTAAGGAAAATTTTCTGAGACCTTTAGTTTCTACACATATTTTTTTTCAATTTTTCTGAGGGGAAAAAAAACCCTGTTTTTCCACAGTTTTTCAGGTTTTGTTCCAGACCTTACCATCTCTAGTCCAGACAGGCTGAAATGACATCAGTCCTGCTGGACTGTCACCTTTCCTTCCATATTTCCACTGTTGCTGCTTGCCAACTATGGAGCTCTATCCTATCCAACTCCTTCCTTCTCATTGGCCATATGGGTATCCTGTTTTGATACAAATCTATGGTGAGGCCACATTTGGAGTACTGTGTACAATTCTGGTCACCGCACCTCAAGAAGGATATAACGGAACTGGAAAAGGTACAGAAAAGGGCAACAAGAATGATCCAAGGGATGGAGCAGCTCCCTTATGAAATCAGGTTGCAACGCCTTGGTCTTTTCAGCCTTGAAAGACGGCGTTTAAGAGGTGACTTGATCGAAGTGTATAAAATCATGCATGGGATAGAAAAGGTGAATAGAGAAAAAATATTTTCTCTGTCACCCAACACTAGGACTAGGGGGCACTCCCTAAAGCTCCAAGGTAGGAAAGTTAGGACTAATAAAAGGAAATATTTCTTCACCCAGAGGGTCATTGGGTTATGGAACTCACTTCCAGAGGAGGTTGTGACAGCGGTCAGCCTGGACAGCTTCAAGGCAGGATTAGACAGATTCATGGATACCAAGGGAATCAGTAGTTACTGAAATGGACATCCAAGTGCCACCTTTGTGTTGATGGAGGCAGGCAGGATTTCCCCGGTACTGGTTGTGGGGGTCGGGAGCAGGTGAGGGTTTTGCCCTCCTTTCTGCTAGAGATCCCTGTGTACAACTAGTGGGCCACTGTGTGACACAGAATGCTGGACTAGATGGGCTGAGGCCCGATTCAGCATGGCTCTTCTTATGTTCTTATGTTCTTATGTTCTTATGATGTGACCGATGGTCAGGAATACAATGGAGCCCCATAGGCTGGGGTGGTGGAGGGAGTGCTAGCAGCAACACTGAGGATGAGCTATCCCCTTCCATGCATTATTCAGTTTCCACTAAATTCTATAGTATCACTTGACTTTACCTAAAAAGAGTAAAGTGGCCATCCATCATGGAGACAAACAGTGGTGGATTCACAGTGATTCCAGTTTCCTTGGCCAGTGGAGACAAGTCCTAAATTCTAGAATTCTGACTGAATTCTGGGAGAGTTTTCAGAAGGGGGGGGGAGACTTATGTATGCAAAGACAGCTCATCAAAGAGAAAGTAGAAATGCTCTGTAAGAAGAAATATTTAACAAACTGCATTATGTGCATAAACACCTATGGGTTGAAGTGGTACCATTAATGCCTACGATTAGTGCCTCAGGAAGTACCCTGCTGAATTATACATTATTCTGCCCATGTTCTTCTGCTGGTAGACAATAATCATTTTTCCTTACTAGCAGCTATGGATTCATGATACTGAAATTTGCAAATTTGTAAGAGGTGCCCTAGCTTTGCTGGGTGGCAGTTCCCTTCTTTTTTAAAATCTTATTTTAAAACAAAGAAAAGAGATTCCATTCCTTGCAGGGAGAGAATGACTGTTTTCCAAGCTGGCCATTGTAAAAAACATTATCTTCTGGTCAAAAATATACAATAAATAAATTGATTATATTACCTAGAAATGTATCCCCGATTCTATGATTCCTGTTACTTTTCTCTCAGGATAGATTATTATTAATAATAATAATCCCCGACTCCATCTCCCTGAAGGGACTCAGGGCGGCTTACAAAGGGACAAGCCCGAGAAATACAGAATAAAGCAAGCACAATAAAATAAAATTAACAACAACACATCAGATAAAAAACATATCACAATCACAAAGCAAACATCATAAAAACAATATCATGGCTGAACAATAATAAATGCTGAGTTTGGAGGGCTCAGAATATGTGCAATGGTTCGTAGATAGAGTCGAGGGAAAGTGCAAAATTCAATAAGGCCAAGTTGGAAGGGTACTGCCCTTAGCCATTAAAATGACAGAATTACAGGAGAGAGGGTCAAATTAAAATGCAGAAGCTTTGGTAAGGTTGGACCAATTCTCTGGTGAACTGCCTAGTTAAAGGCACAGTGGAACATCCTCTCATCCCCACTCCATTAGTTCATCTCATTCCCCACTCCATTACTTTGTCTCTCTGCATTGTACTTTAATCTCTCCTCATTGAAAGTCTTTCTCCTCTCTCATATAGTCAGCAACATCCATATCATCACAGCCCTCCATCTCTGGTGTTCTAGATCCTCCATCTTCTATGTGTCACAGGCATCTCTTTTCCTCTGAGACTTTATCTGCACTTTCTGTCATTCTTCCTCTCTTTTTCTGGTCAGCTCTTCCTCTTCCTCTATGCTCCTTCCATCTTTTTCTCTCTCTAATATCTCCATTCATGCACACTTTCTCCTCACCTCTTACCATCTCGCCATTCACCTCCCCCTTTCTCCCACTCACTATACCACTGCATCTTAAGGCACAGCTCCAGAAGACTTCTTCTTTTTGGTTCTCCCTCCCTCCCTTTCTTTGCTGGCCATCACATTTGCTTCTCCAGTGATGATGGCAGGTAAGACAGTGAAGCAAGAGACAAAAAACAACACAATGGGAAAGAATGATATTCCTAACATCATTCTCAGGAAATGCTCTCAAAATTATATTTTGTTTGGGGAAATGGTGTCTACATACCTACCTATTACAATAAACATTATTATTTTAGCACATTAGTTCTAATTTCTAGCCATACATTGCAAAATTGATCAAGAATCTATGAGACAGAGTCTCTCTCTTGGCTTTTTTTAGTGAACGAAGATTCAGGAAGGACTCATCCCACGCTTTCTACAAGCGCGTTGATGACTAAGTTGGATGTGTCCTTCAAGCCTGTGCAATGGATTTTTCTGGTGGAGCGCAGCGTGCACAGAACTGGCCTCACCTTTTAAACCAAAGGTTTGTCTGCCAGGGCCTAGCAAACTTGGACAGTGGCAGCGAGGTCCTCAAGTCATAGGTTTGAGTAGAGTTGTCTTCTCTTAGATGGTTGACCTTACAGGGTTAGATGAGCACCATCTGCCCAGGTTTGAATTTAGAGTTTTCCTTCCCTTAGGATGGTTGCCAAAAGGCTAGAGAGCCCATCCTGCCCATTGACACTTTTTGTCAGACCCTTCGGTTGTGACCTGTCTGGCATGGGAGGCCCTACTGGTGACAATTATGCCACCACCAGCATAGCTCACAACTTTATTAGGGTACGCAAGCCTCTCGACAAGGAGGCGCCAATGAAGAGACAGAGTACAGGGCAAGTAAAATCATTATCAGTTCTTCAAGGGAAGAATACCATAGCAATGTAACAAAATTCAGACCATGGCCAGCACTGTCATCTCATAACACCCAACTTTTCACAGGAACAAGATGTAATTCTGATACAGAGGCATAGGGAGGAGCAGCCAACTACTTATAAACATGTGCTGTGCTCATATGAAATCCTTTGTACTCAGAGTGCATCAAAGAGAAGCTAATGTACTTGCAGTGTAAATTATGGTTCTTCACAGATCTGTCTCAAGACATCAGAATAATGACAATGTCACATAGAAACCATCACAAAGAGTTCAGGGTCCTTTTAGCAAAACTACAAGTGTTTGTGGAGAGCAATGATATACTGCCAAGACACAACAAAGAAATTGCAGGTACTGCACTGCCCCAAAAAGGGAACTCTGAGAGGTTTTAAGAAGAGGAGAGGGAAGATGAAGCTTCCCAATATAATATATCAGGAAATGTGTTGTCAGGATGGGAGCTTAGCCAACATACTGAGGCTTTGATAAATATCCCCTGATACTTATGCCTGTGATAAAGATACGCTGAGCTTTTTTACTGAAACTCTCGACATATCAGCAAGTCAAGCTAAAAATATTGTTATGATAACTGTGAAAGGATGGCAGCATGAAGGTCTTGCTTAAGAATGTTTGAATTACAGATGAGAAATCAGCACAGACTGAGCATTTCACAGCATTCACAGCTACCTTCACAAGAATTAAATTCGGCATGGATTTAATTTTTTTTTAAACCTCCTGGTGTCCAGATCCCTCAGAATCACTGGATTGCCCTTGAAAACACTTGTTTTTCAGGGTAGAGCATCATAGTTTTATGCTGCAACATGAATGATTCTTGCCTGTCCAACTAAATTCATTATTTGTACCACAATTATCGTGCCGTGTTACTCTAGCTACCCTACTGTCTTGTTGTTGTGTTTCTGGATAACTATCACCCCTATTGAAGATAATGAGAATATACTACTGCCCAAAGACAGAACACATAATAAAGAAAATATTCTAATTGTGTCTCATTAAGCATCCTAGCTACTTACATTACTAGAGTTATATTCCCAGTACTGACTATTGGATATCTGTTTCTAACATTGTGTATGACCTCAAGCAGAAATGTACAGCTTCTTCTTCCAGGTAGCCACCAAAAATGGGGAAAATAGAGCGAAGACATTCATTTCCTCAGAGTCCCTGCCAGTTCCTCCTTCCTATATTTCCTTTAGGCTCACCACTTAACCATGTGTATAAACCAGGGACCTCTTCACACGCGCTGCTGGACTGACGGAGTGTAACAGTGGATCCCAGTGATCACAGTGGTGCTCACCCTGCACCATCCTGATTTCCCGCTACATCATCACACCGGGGGGCAGGGGGGACCTCAGTATGCCGGCTTAAACCATCTTTCCTAATAGAAAGCCTCCCAATATGTGCCACCGGCATTTTTTCAGGGGCAGCAGCGTTTTTGCAACAGTTCAGTCATGGAACTGCCTTGGAAGTACTTTTCCAGTGTGTGATGGGAGCCAGGGGGGGGGGGTTCATGGCAAAAGTAGAAAAAGCCTGCTGCCACGGCCAAATTTGGGGCCATGTGAAGAGGTCCTAAGTATATATTTTTACTGGCTAGCCCATGTTTAGATAAAATTTGTCATTCTCCTCTTCTTTGATTACATTCACTTTACTATTAAACTTTATTTGTATAATGGTTTTGAAACAAAAGACAACAAAGTATTGAACAATATATTGCCATAATGAACAGCAATACACAATGCACAATTATGGATGATACTGTAATGACACATAAACCAATTATAATGTTCTTTTACAGTCATATTGTTTTCTCTAAACAGGAAATCACTGTATCTAGCCTTGCATCTCTGTAGAGGTCTTAGTAGTTAGGATGCACAGTAATGTACTATTAGGCTTCATCTATGCTGCTATATAATCTAGTTTCAGAATTCAGACTGTCTGATTTGAACTGGATCATATGGCAATGTAGATCAAGCTTTATGACCTTATCCAACCCTAATTTTCCCCTGTTTTCTTACCATCTTCATACATTGGCAAAACAGAGTCCCACGGAGGCCATCCCAGGTTGCATAGCTATTTCCAGTGGATGTGTGTGGAAATCCATCTCACCAGTGTGTGAAGATGGCCAGAAGGCTTCATTTTCAGGAGTTGGATGTTCCCCAGCTCCTGACTGAAGTCAGTGACAGGAAGTGGCAGAAAGCCTGAAGAAGATGGGAAATGTTGTGGGATGACTGGCCATCCCTGAAGATAGACCTTGCCGGGGTAGGTTGGGTACCCAATCTTTGTGATGCTCTCCCCCATTTTCCTCCACTCCCCTCCGCTTTCCTGCCCATGGAATACAGTCCTTAGAGAAGACATTGAAATTCTGAGGTACTTTTCATGGCCTTTCCTGCATTTTTCTTCAGCTCTGTGATATCCTGTGATAACCACGTGGTAGCATAGCAGCAGGGGGGGGGGGATGATTTGCCTGATTTTACTACCTACAAGTAAGCTGCTTCAACTGCTGATACCGTGTTTCCCCGATAGTAAGACACCCCCGATTGTAAGACGTATCGGGGGTGTCAGAGGGGTCGGCTAATATAAGCCGTACCCCGAAAGTAAGCCGTACCCCCGGCCGCCGCGTCACTCGGTCCCGCCTCCTCCTCCTCTGCCGCCACCGCCCTCCCTGCGGCCGCCTCTAAGCCGGCTGAGGAGAGCCCTCTGCCGCCTCTGTTCCGTTCCCGAAGAGGGGGCTGCAAGGGGGCGATCGCGCGGTTTCCTTGCAGCCCCCTTTTCGGGGAATGGAAGAGAGGTGCAGAAGGCTCTCCTCTGCGCCTCTGTTCCCTTCCCCGAAGAGGGGGCTGCAGGGGGGCGATCGCGCGGTTTCCTTGCAGCCCCCTTTTCGGGAATGGAAGAGAGGTGCAGAGGGCTCTCCTCTGCGCCTCTGTTCCCTGCAGCCCCGGGGAATGGAAGAGAGTGCAGAAGGGGCTGCAGGGGGCAGGGGCGTTTCCTTGCAGCCCCTTTCGGGAATGGAAGAGAGGTGCAGAAGGCTCTCCTCTGTGCCTCGCCTCTGTTCCCTTGCAGCCCCCCGGGAATGGAAGAGAGGTGCAGAGGGGCTGCAAGAGGGGGCGAGGCTTGCATCGCGGTTTCCTTGCAGCCCCTTTTCGGGAATGGAAGAGAGGTGCAGAAGGCTCTCCTCTGTGCCTCTGTTCCCTCCGGGGAATGGAAGAGAGGGGCTGCAGGGGGCAATCGCGGTTTCCTTGCAGCCCCCTTTTCGGGGAATGGAAGAGAGGTGCAGAGGCTCTCCTCTGCGCCTCTGTTCCCGAAGAGGGGGCTGCAAGGGGCGATCGATTTTTCCTTGCAGCCCTTTTCGGGAATGGAAGAGAGGTGCAGAAGGCTCTCCTCTGCGCCTCTGTTCCCCCGAAGAGGGGCTGCAGGGCGATCGACGGTTCTCTTGCAGCCCCCTTTCGGGAATGGAGAGGTGCAGAGAGGGCTCTCCTCTGCGCCTCTGTTCTTCCCCAAAGAGGGGCTGCAGGGGGCGATCGCGCGGTTTCCTTGCAGCCCCCTTTCGGGAATGGAAGAGAGGTGCAGAAGGCTCTCCTCTGCGCCCTGTTGTTCCCCGAAGAGGGGGCTGCAGGGGGCGATCGCGTTTCCTTGCAGCCCCCTTTCGGGAATGGAAGAGAGGTGCAGAAGGCTCTCCTCTGCGCCTCTGTTCCCTTCCCGAAGAGGGGCTGCAGGGGCGATCGCTGTTTCCTTGCAGCCCCTTTTCAGGGAATGGAAGAGAGGTGCAGAGGGCTCTCTCCTCTGCGCCTCTGTTCCCTTCCCGAAGAGGGGGCTGCAGGGGCGATCGCGCGGTTTCCTTGCAGCCCCTTTTCGGGAATGGAGAGAGGTGCAGAGGGCCTCCTCTGCGCCTCTGTTCCCCGAAGAGGGGGCTGCAAGGGGGCGATCGCGCGGTTTCCTTGCAGCCCCCTTTTCGGGGAATGGAAGAGAGGTGCAGAAGGCTCTCCTCTGCGCCTCTGTTCCCCGAAGAGGGGGCTGCAGGGGGGCGATCGCGCGGTTTCCTTGCAGCCCTTTTCGGGGAATGGAAGAGGTGCAGAAGGGCTCTGCGCCTCTGTCCCCGAAGAGGGGGCTGCAAGGGGGCGATCGCGGTTTCCTTGCAGCCCCTTTTCGGGAATGGAAGAGAGGTGCAGAGGCTCTCCTCTGCGCCTCTGTTCCCGAAGAGGGGCTGCAAGGGGCGATCGACGGTTTCCTTGCAGCCCCCTTTTCGGGAATGGAAGAGAGGTGCAGAGGGCTCTCCTCTGCGCCTCTGTTCCCTTCCCGAAGAGGGGCTGCAAGGGGCGATCGATTTCCTTGCAGCCCCCTTTGGGGAATGGAGAAGAGTGCAGAGGGCTCTCCTCTGCGCCTCTGTTCCCCCCAAAGAGGGGGCTGCAGGGGCGATCGCGCGGTTTCCTTGCAGCCCCCTTCGGGGAATGGAAGAGAGGTGCAGAAGGCTCTCCTCTGCGCCTCTGTTCCCTTCCCGAAGAGGGGCTGCAGGGGGCGATCGCGCTCTCCCCTTGCAGCCCCCTTTTCGGGGAATGGAAGAGAGGTGCAGAAGGCTCTCCTCTGCGCCTCTGTTCCCTTCCCAAGAGGGGGCTGCTGCGATCGGGTTTCCTTGCAGCCCCTTTTTTCGGGAATGGAAGAGAGGTGCAGAGGGCTCTCCTCTGCGCCTCTGTTCCCTTCCCGAAGAGGGGCTGCAGGGCGATCGCGCGGTTCTCCTTGCAGCCCCCTTTTCGGGGGAATGGAACAGAGGTGCAGAGGAGAGTCCTCTGCGCCCTCTCTTCCATTCCCCAAAGAGGGGCTGCAAGGAAACCTCGCGATCGCCCCCTTGCAGCCCCTCTTCGGGGAAACAGAGGTGCAGAGAGAGCCCTCTGCGCCTCTTCCATTCCCCCGAAGGGGGGGCTGCAAGGGGGCGATCGTTTCTTGCAGCCCCCTCTTCGGGGAACAGGCGCAGAGGAGAGCCTTCTGCACCTCTCTTCCATTCCCGAAGGGGGCTGCAAGGAAAACCGCAAGGATTTCCTTGCAGCCCCCTCTTCGGGGAACAGAGGCACAGAGGAGAGCCCTCTGCACCTCTCTTCCATTCCCGAAGAGGGGGCTGCAAGGAAACCGCGAGCCCCCCTTGCAGCCCCCTCTTGGGGGAACAGAGGCGCAGAGGAGAGCCCTCTGCACCTCTCTTCCATTCCCGAAAAGGGGCTGCAAGGAAACCGCGCGATCGCCCCCTTGCAGCCCCTCTTCGGGAACAGAGGCGCAGAGGAGAGCCCTCTGCACCACTCTTCCATTCCCGAAAAAGGGGCTGCAAGGAAATCGCCTCTTCGCATTTGCAGCCCCCTCTTCGGGAACAGAGGCGCAGAGGAGAGCCTTCTGCACCTCTCTTCCATTCCCGAAGAGGGGCTGCAAGGAAACCGCGCGATCGCCCCTTGCAGCCCCTCTTCGGGAACAGAGGCGCAGAGGAGAGCCTTCTGCACCTCTCTTCCATTCCCGAAGAGGGGGCTGCAAGGAAACCGCGATCGCCCCTTGCAGCCCCCTCTTCGGGGAACAGAGGCGCAGAGGAGAGCCTTCTGCACCTCTCTTCCATTCCCGAAGAGGGGGCTGCAAGGAAACCGCGCGATCGCTTGCTTGCAGCCCCCCTCGGGAACAGAGGCGCAGAGGAGAGCCCTCTGCACCTCTCTTCCATTCCCGAAGAGGGGCTGCAAGGAAACCACGCTGATCGCCCCTGCAGCCCCCTCTCGGGGAACAGAGGCGCAGAGGAGAGCCCTCTGCACCTCTCTTCCATTCCCGAAGAGGGGGCTGCAAGGAAACGCGATCGCCCCTTGCAGCCCCTCTTCGGGAACTTGCAGCCCCTCTTCCGGGAAGGGAACAGAGGCGCAGAGGAGAGCCTTCTGCACCTCTCTTCCATTCCCGAAAAGGGGGAAAAGAGGGGCTGCAGCCCCTCTTCGGGGAACAGAGGCGCAGAGGAGAGCCCTCTGCACCCTCTTCCATTCCCGAAGAGGGGGCTGCAAGGAAACCACAAGGATCGCCCTTGCAGCCCTCTTGGGGAACAGAGGCGCAGAGGAGAGCCCTCTGCACCTCTCTTCCATTCCACGAAAAGGGGGCTGCAAGGAAACCGCGCGTCGCCCCCTTGCAGCCCCTCTTCGGGAACAGAGGCGCAGAGGAGAGCCCTCTGCACCTCTCTTCCATTCCCGAAAAGGGGGCTGCAAGGAAACCGCGATCGCCCTTCTGCAGCCCCTTCTTCGGGAAAGGGAACAGAGGCTGCAGAGGAGAGCCCTTCTGCAGCCCCTCTGCAGAGGAGGCCTCTGCACCTCTCTTCCATTCCCGAAGAGGGGCTGCAAGGAGAGCGGTTTCCCTGCAGCCCCCCTCTTCGGGGAATGGAACAGAGGCGGCAGAGGGCTCTCCTCAGCCGGCTCTCTTCCGATCAGAGAAGAGGCGGCCGCAGGGAGGGCGGCGGTGGCGGCGGAGGAGGAGGAGGCGGGACCGAGTGACGCGGAGGCCGGGGGTACGGCTTACCGTCGCCCAATGTAAGCCGTACCCCGAAAGTAAGGCGTAGTGGGACTTTTCGGGGGGAAAAGAAAGTAAGACGCTGTCTTACTTTCGGGGAAACACGGTAGTGAAGCAGACTTAAATTTCATCATGATTAATGGGATCTCTGTCAGAGAAGATAGCACTAGGATTCCACAAACTCCAGACACACACAATCAAAACGATAAGCCGATTTGGAGTTGTTTTTCACATTGATGCCCAATTGTTTACACAGGAATAGTTGTGCATTCTTGCCTACTGTTGTTCTCTACCATGTAACAGCAAGCTTTTTAAAGCTGTTCTTATACAAACATTCCTACTTTATGCGTTAATTGAAGTATGATTGTGAGTTCCAGCTGAATTCTTTCTTAATTGTTACTCTCTGATCCTCTTTGCCTCCTGTTTGCTATTAAAAAACAATGCCATGCTCAGCAAATGGACTCAGAATAGATATTCACACAAACCCCTTCATTTTCCTTCAAGCAGAAATGAAATTGCTCTCAAGGAATCATCTCAAAAATTCTCTTCTTTGAATGTAGAAATTGGAACCTCCATTACCCTTTCTTCCCCCTACTGCTGCACACTTTTTCTTCTCCACTCAGGCTCCCTTCTTCCCAGCCTCACACTGCTTGCTTTACCTTGCTTTGCTCACGCTGCCACTTCTGCAGGAGGGGGGAGGGGGGAAGACGTGACCCGTGCGGGCGCTACTGCTCAGACTTGCCTCATGTCTTCCTCCCTCCCGTCCACAGTGCTCTCTGGATATAGGTGAACTACAACTTCAGAACTTAAGGTCAATGCCCACCAAACTCTTATAGTATTTTCTCTTGGTTATGGTAGTTCTGTGTGGGAAGTTTGATTCCATTCCATCATTGGTGGAGTTCAGAATGCTCTTTGATTGCGGGTGAACTATAACTCCCAGCTGTTGAGCAAGACCTTCGTGTGTGTCTTTCAGCCATTCCTGCCAGGATATCTATGTTGTGTTCATCAAAACAGGCCCAGGTTTCACACTGAGTGTATAAATACATTTAAAAACATATTAACTATATGTATTACTGCATTAGAGTGTCATTTTGTGTCATTTTGGTTGGCGGTGTGCCCCAGGATTTTTTAAATGTCAAAAATGTGCCGCAGCTCAAAAAAGGTTGAAAAACACTGTGTTAAGGGATGAACAAACAGATTCAACAGCAAATGTAAATCCACTAATGGAGATAGTCCGATATATAAGAGAGGGGAAAGTGTATGTGTGGGTGGTCTTAACCCTGTATTTATTCCCTAGCAACCTTTTAATGCAATGATTACCCAATTAATGTTTCCACCAGATATATATCACACCTTGCAGGAGTAAAAGCTTTAAAGGTGGGGGAGCAATGAATGAAGGCTACTGATACTGTACCCTTCCTCCTACACATGCACTGCATTTACTGCAGTTGCCTTGCAAATTGCATCTACATACGTATGCCCACACATTGTTGCAGCTATTAAAAGTGCAAGTTCATGACTTAATATTGAACTTCTATTACAATGCTGCATCATATCTGCCCTCTTAAGTATTTCAATTTTATCTCTAGGTTTTGGGGTAAAGTCTTTGAAAGGTGGTGTACAAAAGAAAAGAGCTGAAAGGAAAAGAGCAATAAAAACAAAACTGCAGTGACTGGCATCTAATAAAGCAGAATAATTTAAAACACTAGTTCAAAATATTTCAAGGGGCAGGAAAATGTCCCGTATCATGTTAAACAATTGAAATGCTGAAATCGTTTGAATCAATGGCATTACAGATGCACAAGGAATTTAAAAATAAATGATTGTGTAACTAGATGGTAGAGAACCAACTAGTCTGCTGTTTATGTGATGTATTTTGGAAAGACAGAGAGCATTCAAATGAATGATTATGTAACTGAGACTGCTTTTCTGTTTCCAATTTTAGTATTCATAGCAGCATATTATTATATATCTGGAGTTACAGCCCTATTTAATAAAAAAAATAAACTAATAGTAAAAACCTAACAACTGCAGTTGAGGATAAAACCAGGAGAGTGTATTAACTCCCATTAAGTCGTCTCCTGAAATGGAGGGAAGAAAAGATAAGAAAGAAATGAACAGTGAATTGAAACACCATTATGGGACACAAGCATCAAATTATTCTATAGTGAATAATTGGGTTATTGCAAGTCAAAATGTGACTTTTAAGACACTGACATACACACAGAGACACACACCAAAAAGTGGGTTACACAAAAATTGCAGGTGCTCTCACCACAAAATGCTTCTTCCCAAACATTTTGAGATACTTAAATATGAGGAAAATACCATGAAGGAATATTCATAGTGGGGCATGTGTTCGTTGCATCCTTGAATGTAAATGTTAAGCACTTGCATCATTAGTTCCCAGAACTGTTTCCATGACTCGTTTCTTTCAAACCCTGCCAAAGCAGTGTGGAAGCATTGCAGAAGCTCCCACATGGGTGTTAATAATACATCTGTCTGAATCTGTCTGCCAAAGTCAGAATGCATGTCATTATTAAGGATGATTTCTTCATCCTTAATAAATATCAAGTCAAAAGTTGTGCCGTCACACGCAGACTTTAGAAAATGTAGAGCAAAGGACATGGTTTGCATCTTTCTGGATCTTATATTCTATCTCTCTCTCACACACACACACACCAATGATTCATATTTACCTGAGGCTTTAATATGAAGGCATGCTTCATATTTACCTGAGGCTTTAATATCATTTTGTACTGTATCTGAAGAAGTGGGGTTATATCCATGAAAGCTAATATAAAGGCCAGTTAGTCTTAAAGGATTGTCACTTTCCTTTTTTTCACACCTTTATTTATTTATTATTTGAACTTGTATGCCGCCACTCCCCGAGGGCTCGGAACAGCTTACAGTTACATAAAAACATATTACAATCAAACAGCATTTAAATTGACCAAAAATAGTTACACAATTTAGCAGTTAAATGCTAACCGAAAGAGAGAAGTCTTGCAGGCCTTGCGGAATGCTGGTAGGTCTTGCAAGGCCCGGACTTCATTTGGGAGGGTGTTCCAAATTGCTGGTGCCACCACTGAAAAGGCTCTACACCGAGTGGATGGCAGGCGGATAGATTTAACACTAAGTACCTCGAGGAGGTTCAGGTGTTCGGAGCGAAGTGATCTCCGGGGTTGATAGCGGGTAAGACGGTCCCTCAAATACAACGGCCCCAGACCATGCAAGGCCTTGAAGGTTAACACCATCACCTTGAAGGTGATCCAGTTCTTGACCGGAAGCCAATGAAGCTGCAGAAGGATGGGAGTTATGTGACCTCTCACTGGAGTTCCAGTAAGAAGTCGCGCAGCGGCATTCTGGATGAGCTTACGTTTCCGGATCAAGGACAAGGGCAGGCCCATGAAAAGGGTGTTACAGTAGTCTAATCTCGAGATGGCAGCAGCTTGGATCACCATGGCCAGGTCATCTCTGGATAAGTAGGGAGCCAGCCGTCTAGCCTGCCGCAGATGGAAGAAAGTGGTTTTGCTGACGCTGGAGATTTGAGCTTCCATCATCAGCAAAGGGTCTAAAGCAGGGGTGCTCAGAACGGTGATCGGGATCACCAGGGTGATCTTCGGGCCTCATCCTGGTGATCTTCAGGCCCCTGACCAGGTTTTTTGCTGTTGGTCCTCTTCACGCAGCCCTGCACGCTGCAAAGAAGTCCTCCGTCGTTGCTCCTCCCTGCTCGCGCACCACCTCCAAAGGCTCCGTCCAGAGTCCAAGAGGCAGAACGGGCTCCCTCTTTTGGATTCCTCCTCCTCCCTCCATCCTTCTCCGGCCTGGATGACGCGATGCATGGCTGGCCCCACACGCATGTGCAGAAGCGCCCATTCTGCCTCTCTGACTTCTCATGAGCTCTTGGAGGCGGCACGCATGCGGGCGGCATGGAAATAGGAGTAACGACGGAGGAGGAGGAGAAGGACGCTTTGGGGTCATTTCCTTACCACATCTCAAAGGTCGGTCTTTTTACTTTGGGGTGGGTGCTTGATTGTTCTGTGGCATGTCTCTTTGTTTATTTTTAATGTTTAAAATGGCCTTTTAGCTCCAAAGCCTCTCTGCTTGCTTTGTTCCTTGAGAAATATATGTTGGGGAATATGGAAATGTGGGAGAAATGGGGTGGGTGGTTGGATGTATTTTTGCATGCCCCTTTGTTTACTTTGCTGAGTATTAAATGGCCTTGCAGTTCAACAGCCTCTCTTCTTACTTTCTGGCTGATAATATGTGTGGTAATATGGCAGTGTGGGAAAAATGGGGTGGTTGGATGTATTTTTATGCTTTGTTTTATATTGTTGTTATTAAATTGAAATGTTGATGTTTTATAACTTCATTTTATGTAAACTGCCCTGAGCCTGCTGGAAGGAGCAGTACATAAAAATGAATAATAAATATAAATAAATAAATAAGAAAATAGTTATACGTTTTACATTTCTGGGTAGGTGATCTTTGGGACTTGGTTTTTTAATCAGTAGCTCCCATGCTGAAAAAGTGTGAGCACCCCTGGTCTAAAGTAACCCCAAGGCTCTTTACAGAAGATGACGGGCATAATGCCTCGCCATCCAGGGTAGGCAGCTGGACCGCCCCACCAACCGAATGCCCCAGCCACAGTATCTCCGTCTTTGCCAGATTCACCCTCAATCTACTGGCACACAACCATCCAGTGACGGCCTCAAGGCACTGATGGAAACAAGAGGGTACGGAGTCCGGTTGTCCTTCCATCCTCAGAACAAGCTGGGTGTCATCCGCTTACTGATAACATTCCAGCCCGAAACTTCACACCAGACTAGCAAGTGGCCGCATATAGATGTTAAATAACAACGGGGAAAGTATAGCCCCTTGAGATACCCCACAAAGCAGAGGGGCCCTCTCGGAAACTACACCACCCCATTCCACTCGCTGTCCCCGGTTGTGGAGAAAGGACAACAGCCATTTTAAGGCTGTTCCCCTGACTCCAGCAACGGCAAGGCAGTGGGCCAAAAGATTGTAATTGACCGTATCAAAAGCTGCTGTGAGGTCCAATAACACAAGCAGTGCTGATCCATCCTTGTCCAGTTGGCAACGAAACTGATCAGAAATGGCGACCAACACAGTCTCCGTCCCGTGCCCAGAATGGAAGCCAGACTGGAAGGGATCTAATTCGGCTGTGTCATCCAGGAACTGCTGCAGCTGCCCCACTACCGCCCTCTCAATCACCTTGCCCAGGAACGAAAGGTTCGAAACTGGGCAGTAATTGGAGGGAACCGATCGGTCTAAATTCGGTTTCTTCAGTAGCGGGGAGACCACTGCCTCTTTTAAACCCTCTGGAAAAACTCCTGTGGGAATATTTGGCAAATTGATCAAGCAAAGTGCAGCATAGAAAACTTGTGGTAAAAAACAGGAGGCAAATATTCAGGATGCTCTTGTAATAATTTTAAGAAATAGGTAACACATTTATTGTTTCCAAAATCTATCCAGGATGGAAAAGAAGATAGATAAAAGATGATAACTTGAATTTCAGTGGAAGAGTCTCTCACACTGACTCTCATGTGTCAATGTCATCCAACCTGAGAAAGAAGAATATTAATGTTCTTTTTCCAAACAAACGTCCATAGGACTAAGTTACTTTTTGGAAAAAGGGGAACATGACCTCTGCAGGAAGCAAAATGGCTTGAGTACATAGACCAAAAAAAGAAATGGAGATGAAAGAAAAGGACAGGCATGTATTTTGGAACTCCCCTAAATATTTTATACAAGCAAAGATGCCTCTTAGCTTCTGACATCCTTTCCCTTTCTCCTTTTGAAACAGTGTCTTAGTTATAAGAAAACTTATAGTCAGCAGACCAGTCAAAGCTGGTCCCAAGCATCTCAAGCTGACTTAACCTTCAATGAGAAAGACAGGTGTAGGTGTTTTCCCAAGTAATGCTGCTCCATCCAGGACAGATGTTTATCCAGTCTTTAGCTATAAGAAACACCAGTTCTTAAAACCTCCATCTTCTCAGTCTTATGCCTCATTTTATTAATCCTCCTCTGACCTATTACTAGTGTAAAAGGTCAGAGGAGGACTAATAAAGTCTGAGCATTGACTTTAGCCTACACAGCACCACCTGACTAAAAAGAAGAAATAAACCATGTCCAAAATCATCTTCAATCTTGCACAGGCATAGTGATTAATTTATTATTTATTATTTATTTAAAACTTTTATACCCCAGCCTTCTCACGTCTGAAGAGGGACTCAGACCGGCAAAGAGCAAGTATTCAATGCTAACATTTAAAATCTAAAAACATCATCAATTTACAATAAAATTATCAAATACAATAAATACATTTAAAAAGCCTTTCGCCAAAGTAAAATCAAGTCCAACTCAATCCATATATTCGGTCCGTATCAAGCGGTTAGCGACTTTAGTCGCATCGCGATCTCCTCCTTCATTCTGCGAAGACCTCATTGCACATCCACGTTTTCACCTGCTTCCTAAAAGTCAGGAGGGAGGGGACAGATCTAATTTCATTTGGGAGGGAATTCCACAACCGGAGAGCCACTACAGAAAAGGCCCTGTCCCTCGTCCCCACCAGACGTGCCTGCGAAGGTGGTGGGACCAAGAGCAGGGCCTCTCCAGACGATCTTAGCACTCTTGACGGTTCATAGGGGAGAATATGTTTGGACAGGTAAACAGAGCTGGAACCGTAAAGGGTTTTGTAGGTCAACACCAGCACTTTGAATTGTGCTTGGAAGCTAATTGGCAGCCAGTGGAGCTCGGCGCAACAGGGGAGTTGTGCGCTTCCTGTACCCCGCTCCCATTAGTTGTCTGGCTGCTGTGCGCTGGACTAATTGCAGCTTCCGGGCAGTCTTCATAGGCAACCCCACGTAGAGAGCATTGCAGTAGTCTATACGAGATGTAACCAGAGCCTGGACTACCGTGGCCAAGTCCGACTTTCCAAGATACAGGCACAGCTGGCGCACAAGCCTGAGCCTGCAGGGGGGGGGGGAGCGGTATACCAAGACCGAATAAATAAATAAATACTCCCCTAGCCACCACCGAGACCTGGAGTTCCAGGCTCAGCGATGAGTCTAGGATTACTCCCAGACTGCGAACCTGCATCTTCAGCGGGATCTCTCGGCATTACTTTGTGAACGAAGATTCTTCTTAGGAAATAGTGATTAATGGGATTGTAATATTCCCCATCTCACCCCTTTTATCAGAAAACGTTATCTGGAAGAATAAGAATTGGGCAATCACATAGGCAAATGTACCTAACTTTATTGTTTTGGATACATTTGTTATGGCTTTCTCAGCTGCTTCAAAACAAGACAGAGACATGGAAAGGAGTTTTTGCTCTTGGCCTCAAGACAATCTGCACAAATTCATTTTTAAAAATAAATATGTATGTTTTCTTATGCTTTTTGTGATCCTAAGAATGTCACCCTGTTTATTCTATTTTTTAAAAAAAAGATTAAGGGGTTTTCACTTAATTATTACCTTCATAAATAGCATGTAAACATCCTGCTGTTTATAGTATTGGAAGGAGAAGAATCTTTAAGATTAATTCCTACTTTATGTGCAACACCAGGAAGAATAAAATGGTGGGAAATATATCAACATGGAGGGAAACATATCAAAATGTATTCCTGTCTTATAAATAATGAGGCACTTTCACACACAAGACAGCATGCATAGCTTGTTTATATGCTTGGGGCAAATCCAGAGGGAAGACTTCCTTTCTAACATCTGTCTCTAAATCCCACCCCAACAGCTAAACCGGCAATGATGATTGGCAAACAGACTGCCCAAAAGGTAACTCAGCCATTTAGCATTATGGACTTGCCAGTCAAACTGCCGAAAAGCACCAGCACCATTGCCTAACTCACACTACATTCCAGTCTAACAGTGCAAGTGGGAATGCCCAGTAAAGAAAGTCTAGGCCATGAGTTATTGTTAAAAATCTGAAATCCATATTATGATAAGCTCTTCACTAAAATAATCGAAGAGACCAGCAGTTCTCTGCCCAAGTTTACAACTACCACAACTACCTGGCTGGAATGTCTCCTTTCCTGTTATGTGAGTTATCAATGCCACATTGCCATGGGCTGTGCTTAGCTGCTTTCCTGATGCTCTGCAAGCATGAAACTTGGTTTTATATTTCTAACTACGTCCCATAATTTCTTAACAAGGCTCACTAAACAGATCAGCATAAAGTGGAGTTTTTAATTCTTATTTTATACCAACAGTACTTCACAACATAAGGGCCGGAGAGATAGCACAGCGGTAACAACAGCTGTGTTTGCAATCTGAAGGTTGCATGTTCAATTCCCGGGCTGGTCTGGACACCCAGCTGTGAGCCCTGTCCACTGTCCACCTAACAGATCGAAAACAAGCCAGCTTTGAGTAGATGAATAGGAACCGCTCAGCGGGGAAGGATTTTTATAAGGACTTTACAACACCTGAATAAAATAAGGAAGATTGGCTGCCAGGAGATGGAATGCGGAACCAGAGGCTCTCGTCTGAGGATGAAGATGAAAAACAGCACCCCCTTGTGACGTAATGGAGTAACCGCACCCGCGACACAGCCAGAAGAGAGGAAAAAATCCTTCTAATTACACATGTTTGTCTGCACATGCTTGTCTGTACAATGTATTGTAATTGTATGTCAGCCGGCAAGGACTGTCTGCCATATGTGTAATGTAATCCGCACTGAGTCCCCTTCGGGGTGAGAAGAGCGGAATATAAATAAAGTGTATTATTATTATTATAAGTTGTGTCACTAGTTCAAATGTTAGTTCAGGATTGAATCATGCAGCTCTCTAGTTGTACTAGATTGCAACACCCAGCATTCTTCACCACCAGCATTCTTCATCACCAGCAATACTGGTTGCAGCTTTGAGGAGTTCCAGTCCAATAAAATCCAATGGGAGATGAATTATTCCATCCATCCTATTGGTCATTTAGGTTTATTTTAAGGAACTCTTTTCACTTCTGTTCAAACTGCCCCAGATTACCACCCAATAGGTCAAATGCTGTTGAATCATCCCACACAGACATCCCACAGCTTACATTGTTCTTAAAGGTCAAGAAAACCTTGCTCACATCTGCTCCAGTCCAAATAGCTCCCCTGTGTTAAGCCATGTATTAAGTCCAAGAAGCCAAGGTCAACTTGAGCCAGACAGAGCTGAATATATCTGCGGATGCTTAGAAAGTATGTGATCCTTCACAACCTTCTAGATGACAAAATAGCCAAGCCCCATCGAAATTGCAATGAAGCTATCTATGCCTTCTTTCTTTTTTTGTGTGATAATTTATTTTGCCTTCCCTTTTCTTTTAATGGGATGTAAACAGGAAACACAAGCAGTATTGAAGATTAAGTAATTAGGCAGCATTAGAGGCATTTGGAGCGCAGGGTCACCGAGAAAAAAGGATGAGAGAATGAGAGAAGCTGTGGGCTGCCTGTCTACTGGAGAGTTATAAAATATTCTCCTTACTCACAGCTTGGGAGCCGTAGGAGAGAAAGCTTCACACAAGCCGTGTGTTCCTTATTATCTCCAGTCTGGAAAGCGGCATCCATGGGTAAGTAAAACTTATGCTAAATATAGACAAATGAATTAGTTTATTATGTATGCAAGATTCTTTTTTCCTCCTACTGTAGAAAAAAAATAGAGTTGTTTGTATTATTAAGTTCATATGTTTGCACTTTGAAGAACACCCATTTGTGTGTGTGTGTGTGTGTGTATATATATACACAGAAGTTCTGTATAAAAAGACGAGTGCAGAACAAACTTAGCTAATTCATCATCAATCTTTTACACTTATAAAAACTGGTGTCTCCAAATCATAGGCATCTTCTTTAGAAAATTGAACAAAATATAAGATACCTGTGGGTCTATTTTTAAGCAAACAGAATGTATTATTTCCTGTCGGAAATTAAAGCCAGTCATAGCATTGCTCTTGTCCATTTACAGCAACACATGACAATTAAAACCGTTCTCAAGATGTTTATCATGAAATGCAGCCTCATCAATTAATCAACTAAAGCTGTTGATTCATCCACTGATTTAAAAATGTGTTGTTGTTTGTTGGGGGTTTTTTTACATTACAGTAAAGATTACTTTCAAACACAAAGACTGTTAAGGAGACTGTCAAGGGCATGTGATATACTTTATGGCAAGTAATATAATATACTGTACGTTATATTAGATTTTGCATGTAGCCTGTGTCAGAAATGTTAGCTCTCTGAATCTAGTCATTACACACACACATACACCCTAAAATGGGTGGTCTTAACTATTGCATGACATTTTAACATGGAGAACCTTAGCATTACAGATCTGATACAATCAGTGTTTAAGCCATCCCAGGATATAAAGATTGAGCACCTTCATACCATTTGCCTTAACTTTGAAAATAATGCTTAAACAAGGCTGTAATTGTGCTAATTATCTCTGTAATTTTCTCTGTAATTGACTGGTCTGAGGTTTGACTATGCTGCTGGGGATGGGAAATGGAAGCTGAAATAATAATTTTTGAGTCTCTGTATTCAGTTGTGTCTAGGGATGTCAGGTACCTCTTATTATAATAAAGCATATTCCATATTAGAGGCATGGAAAACATATTCCTTGAGGTAGGAGAACGTATTCCTTATTTATTTATTTATTATTATTTATTTTATATTCCACCCTTCTCACCCCGCAGGGGACTCAGGGCGGATCACAATGCACACATACAGGCAAGCATTCAATGCCACTGACATACAACACATATAGACAGACATAGAGGCAATTTAATATTCCAGAAATCAGTTAAATTTAGCCTCCCCACAAAGTGGTACCTAAATTTCCTACTTGACAGATGCAACTGTCTTTTGGGTTGCAAAGGTCTACAACGAGCTACACAAATTGGTTGAGAGCTCTCCCCAACACGGGCAGGCCTCAAACTCATGACCTTCTGGTCAGTACAGATCTTATGCAGCTGACTCCCAGCCAGCTATGTCACATTTCCGGTCCATTCCCGGTTATTTTAAGGGATGTTCCGTATTTGAGAGTTGAAAACATTTCCTTTTATCTAAACTGAACAGGATGCCCCTCAAAAATCCAGATTTTGGAGTGAGGCCTTCCTTAAATACAGTGCCTTGATTGTTTATTATTACATGGCAGTGATTGGACTGAATGGCCCATATGGTCTAGTCTGTATCTGTGATACAGAACCTAAAAATGTGGCTATGGGACCAAGCCTGTGGTCAGTATCTTGAGCAGTGCAATACATGATTATGAAATAATACAATGATGAACGGAATGACCCTGGATTATGATTGTAAAATTTGGATTCCAAAGATGATAGAAAGTGTGTTCAAAATCCAAAAGATGGGGAAAGACAAGAGAAGACTGTTTCCATTTAATACAATTTTGATATGATGTGATATGATGTTTTAATTTATGTTTTAATGTTGATGTTTTAATTGTTTGGATTTTAATGTATATGTTTATTTTATTGCTATGTATATGTATG
This sequence comes from Anolis apletophallus, assembly GCA_030556195.1. Lineage (NCBI taxonomy): Eukaryota > Metazoa > Chordata > Lepidosauria > Squamata > Anolidae > Anolis > Anolis apletophallus. The sequence goes on along the minus strand of JARBWK010000004.1, from coordinate 143,577,368 downwards.
GCCTCAAATTATTACCTTTTGTGGTCTCCTTTGGATTGAGAAGAGTAGGGTACAAATCTGGTAAATAAACAGATAAATAATGTGTATGATATGAAATTTGTGATTGTGGACAACACATGAAAAACACTGACTGACTTTGAGCAAGTCACCACCCTCACAGCCTCAAAGACAAAATCAATAGCAAATCTCTTCTGAAAAAAATCTTGCCAAGGAACCCCTGGGATAGGCTTAGTGTTGCATGGGTTTTAAATTACTTGAAATCACACAATAAAAACAGCAACAACACCTTTCCTGGTTGTCAACTTTTCATGTCATAAATGTTGACTGTCCTTTATTGCTATTTTGAAAACCTAGCAACTAATTGTATTCTTGCAACCGAAAAACCTTGCTAGGATTCAGGACCTACCTGGAGGCATTGTTTTGCAGAACATCTACACACAGATATAATCTAATACAGTGTTTCCCAACCGCTGTGACGCGGCACACTAGTGTGCCGTGACAGACCACCTGCTGTGCCACGAGAAAATCTCTCTGCCCCCCTTCCTTCCCCCCTCCTCCTGCCGAACTCCTGCTGCGTGGGGGAGGAGGAGGAAGGGCTGGGTGGCAGCGAAGAAAAAGAAGAAGGGGCTAGGGACCACCTCCTTCGGCTGTTTCCCCAGCCAGCCTCCAATCCGCCATGACTCCCACCATGACTCCCGCCCCTCGCTCGCTGAAGCCACGTGGAGGAGGAGCCCCGCCCACTGAAGTCCATCCACCGCTCATGCTCCTCCTCTGTGGGAGAGCTGAAGTTGGGCAGAGGGGGCGGGGCATGGTGCAGCCTGGCTCCTCCCCCTCCCCCAGCTTCGGCACTCCCAGCAGCTGCTCCCAGCAGGCCACCATCCCCCAGCCATTCTTTACTGTGTTAGAGTGTCATTTTGTGTCATTTTGGTTGGTGATGTGCCCCCGGATTTTTTTTAATGTTAAAAGTGTGCCGCGGCTCAAAAAAGGTTGGGAAACACTGATCTAATATATACTTTGGGGGAAATAATTCTTAGTGAGATCACTGAGTAGGATTTACTTCCAAACCAACATGCACAGAATTGGACTGCATACAGGCCCATAGCCTGGATTTTGATTGGGGGGGATGAGTTTGATTCGGGGGAGGGGCTGAGTCTGAGTGAGAGAGGGTCTACCCTAGTGAACCTTTTGTATCGTTATCCCAATACCCCCATGCATATGGGATATATTGAGCATGGTGATCAGATCATGATATGAATAAACATAACAGTTTCAATAATGTACCAATAAGGCCTTATCACGGACCATCGTGAGAATTGGGGGGGGCTGAAGCCCTTCAAGCCCCCCCCCCCCAGCTACATGCCTGGCTGCATATGAATATGAAACAGACAGGCACATACCCAAACACACTTTCAAGTGAATCAATATAGAACCCTAAATATAGGGATACTTGGAATGCTAGTCACAGTAAACTCATCTGTAATTTCCCACCAGTACAAAATGCAGCCGGTCACTTGAACTTGATTGCAGAGTAACAGGCTGAATTTCAATCGATTTGAAAAGCAACCATATGTATTGCATTTTACGCATTATTTTTATGGACTGTGGGGTAGCCTGAAATTCCAGTTGAGTGCAGACCTGTCAACTTGCATCATTTCATGCCAGCCATGTTTCCAGAAGCCCTGTGCAGACAGTTCAGGGGCAGAGATTAAGTGCCTCTGTGTGCATTTTAAACATAGCACAAACAGACCACCAAGCAAAGCATCTCCCATGCGGCTAAAGGAAAGCATCATGCTCTATCACTTGCTGCATGTAAATGATCCAGCCATACTGTATACACTCCATCTTTACTGGGCTCACAAGCATCTTGACAAAAATAAATGTCACTATTCTGAGAATTTTATCCTAGGTTTTTTTTTAACTCTATTGCATTAGTAGTATTAAGGTGGAGATTATTCACATTTTGGGTAAATTAACATATGTTTTATTTTGTGCTCTTGTTTCTGTTTTATTATTGTCATTCAGAATAAATGTTACCTCCATAAAGCATATTTATTACAAATATCCTGAGGAGTCTTGAGTACGAAGAGACAATGAAGATAATAGCTGAACAAATTAGTGATATAGCTAAACAGGTCTCAATGACATTGGCACGTTCCATATGCTCCCCACTGAGTCTAGGGTTAGCATTCAAGTTTTCAGGAGGGGCCCAATATCAGGAAAAATGTAAATATTCCAAAAATCCCCCATGCTTTTAGCAGGGCCAGATTCAATGCAATCAAATCAGCCATACTAGAAGGACGATTCAAAGGGACTGAATATAAATTCAAAATTATGCCCCTGTGAGGAAGGCATAGTTGAAACTATAACGCATGTGCTTTTATCTATACAATCGACAAAGAAGACAGACTGAGGGTAATATCCCCTTTATTTACCAAATGGCCAGGAAGAACTTTAAAATGGTACCTTAGTTACCTACTGTGTGACATTGACAGAAGGGTGACAGAGCAGGTGGGGTTTTTCCAGCACCCAAAAGCCACAAGTGCTTCATGAACAATTTGTAACGGTGGAAGAGAAATAAACAAGCACTTGGGGGATTTAATCTAGAACTTTAACTAGTCCCATGATACAGAGGCAGTTACTCAACTTCTAGAGATTGGTGATATGTATTATCGCTAAACCATAAGTCAGAACTTGAGGTTATTGGTTTATTTATTTATTATTTTATTATTTATGGTATTTGTACCCCGTAACTTCTCACCCCCGCAGGGGGACTCAGCACGGCTTTCATTTGCAGCACTACAGGCCGCAACACCACAATACAATTTTAAAATACACCATATAATCAACATAATTAAAAGCATTAAAAACATTTTAAAACATTAAATTAAAAACCACTACATACAACAATAATTAATTAAAGCCATCAAGCGGAACACATTGTCAGTCCAGTCAAGTCCAAAGTGTCAATCCAGTCAAATCCAAAGGTACAATTTACATCTGCTGCCCAAAGGCCTGGTCCCAGAACCACGACTTTAGCTTTTTTCTAAAAGCGAGGAGAGATGGAGTCGATCTTATTTCGTTTGGGAGTGTGTTCCATAGGCGAGGGGCCACTGCTGAGAAGGCCCTGTCTCTCGTCCCCACCAGCCACATTTGCGATGCTGGCGGAACCGAGAGCAGGGCCTCCCCAGATGATCTTAGACTGCGAGATGGGACATAGAGGCAGATGCGTTCAGACAAGTAAGCTGGGCCAGAACTGTATAGAGCTTTATAGGTCAATACCAGCACTTTGAATTGGGCTCGGAGATGGACAGGCAACCAGTGGAGCTGACACAGCAGGGGGGTGATATGCAGGGGGGTGATATGCTCCCTGTATGTTGCCCCAGTTAGCATTCTGGCTGCCGCCCGTTGGACCAACTGAAGTTTCCGAACCGTTTTCAAAGGCAGCCCCACGTAGAGTGTGTTGCAGTACTCTATTCGAGATGTAACCAGAGCATGGACCACCTTGGCCAAGTCAGACTTCCCAAGGTAAGGGTGCAGCTGACGCACAAGTTTTAATTGTGCAAAAGCTCTCCTGGCCACCGCTGAGACCTGGGGTTCCAGGCTCAGCGATGAAACCAGGATCACTCCCACACTGAGAACCTGCGTCTTCAGGGGGAGTGTAACCCCATCCAACACAGGCTGTAACCCTATGCCCTGTTCGGCCTTTCGACTGACCAGGAGGACCTCTGTCTTGTCTGGATTCAATTTCAATTTGCTAGCCCTCATCCAGTCCAACACAGCAGCCAAGCACTGGTTCAAGGTCTGGACAGCCTCCTTAGTAACAAGTGGGAAGGTGTGACAGATTTGGACATCATCTGCGTAACATTTTGAGAACACACTGCATACAGATAACATCTTACTGGACAATGAAACTCCGCAAGGTATGATGATCTCCCCAACGCTCTGCTTCATGTAGATGTTAAATAACATCGGGGACAGTACTGAACCCTGTGGGACTCCACAAGTCAGTGGTTGTGGGGTCGAACAGGTGTCTCCCAATAACACCCTCTGGGACCGACCCTCCAGGAATGATTGGAGCCACCGCAAAGCGATACCTCCAAGCCCCAGAAGGATACCGTGGTCAACTGTATCGAAGGCCACTGAGAGGTCCAGCAGAACCAACAAGGATACACTCCCCCTGTCAAGTTCCCGGCGTAGATCATCTACTAAGGCAACCAAGGCTGTTTCAGTACCATGTCCCGGCCTAAAGCCAGACTGTGCTGGATCAAGATAATCAGTGTCTACCAGAAACCCCTGGAGTTGCAAGGCCACCACATGTTCCAGGACTTTGCCCAAATAGGGGAGATTGGAAACTGGCCAATAGATGACTAATTGAGTAGGGTCCAGTGATGGTTTTTTCAACAGTGGTTTTATAACAGCCTGTTTAAGGTCGCTGGAATCTTGCCCTCCTGTAAGGAGGCATTAACCACCACCTTCACCCACTCTGCCAAACCCCCTTTGGCTTCTTTGATCAGCCAGGAAGGGCAGGGGTCTAGGATGCATGTGGTAGGCCTCGCCTCTCCAAGGATCCTGTCCACATCCTCGAGCATTATGATCAAAATGTTATAATGACTTATTTATTCCCAGTTGACTTCAGCCGAAGGTTTATTGACTGAAATGAAAGCTACAAATATTTATTACAAATATTTATATTCCACTTCTATTTTAAACATGGTATTATCTTCCATCCTCTGCAATGGCCATAGTACAAAGTTAATATACCATTGAGCCAATGTACCCCCCCAAAAAAAAAATCTGTGGCTCCTAAAAGAGAGGCTAAAATGTTTTAAGAGAACTCTGGAGAATCTCAATGGATGGAGAAATAATTCTATACCTGGTTGTGGGGTTACATATAGTTGTCTCTGTAAGGACGTTATCACAAGTGTCTCCTAAGACAGGCTCTCCCATGGTAAACCTATCTTGTCTTATATGGGGCATTCTTACATTTCCTAGCCCTTCTTCTTACTATCCGAACCCTTTTTGCATGCCCATTTAAGTTTTTTATATTTTGTAATGAAACAAAAGCATGTATTAGTGGGAAGTTCTGTAAAATGTTCTTATTTTGAAAGGAAACATTTTATGAACAGGGAAAATGGCTTCTCACAGTCAAAGGCTGTCATGGTTCCTTCATTTAATTTGTAATTTTTTTAAAAGTAAAAAGGAAATGATTGGGAGAAAGGGTTCAAGTTTTCATCTACAGTCGAGAGAGAGAGAGAGAGCAATTGGACAATCAGAGGCAGAAAATGTTTTTTTCTTTCTTTCTTGGTGACCAGGAAGGAAAGCCCACAATGTTCATCACAAGCCCCAAAATGCATGGCTAAGGAGTATTTCTATTACCAAATTGTAAAATTTGGATTTCAAAGATGATAGAAAGTGTGGTCAGAATCCAAAAGATGGGGAAAGACAAGAGGAGACTGTTTCCATTTAATACAATTTTGATATGATGTGAAGCTTGATTTGGGTCAAGATTAGGATAGGATCATGTAGGAAATTTTGTTTTTATTTGTGTCTGGTGACCTCATCACAAAGACCCGTGGATTCGCCAGGCATTATGCAATCTTTATATGCTTTCATGTCTTCATATCATTTTTTTAGGGATGGTTCCCCAATAATCTACCTTGATAATATTTGGAAGTCTCACCATGAAACACTAGGTTCTTCAGGTAGAGAATCTCTACAATAATGATACTTATCACCTGAGGAAAAGAAAGCCATGAATGTTTGGTGGCAAAATAATATTGCTAACTCCACTCAAGATGATATGAACAATTGGAGGGTGTAGTAGGGCCCAATCCATTTTGTTGCTTGAGACCAAAGGAAAGTTGATTCCTTCACTCTTACTTCAGCACTGATGGTGAGACCACACATAAAACAGATCCCTAGCTTTAGGGGCACAGATGGGTATAACTGTGGGAAGCTCCCCAAATAAGAATGTAGTCCCTCAAATTATTTTTTCATTCAGTTCCCAATTTTTTAGCATTTGTAGTGTCAAACTTTAGTTTTGAAATGTACTTTAGTCATCTAATATAGGGAAGAAGGCAAAGTGACCAAGGGAACGTGAACACAAAAAATATAATCGTTCTGCATGTGAACAACGTTTTACTTGCTGCAATGCTTTAAAGACGGAAATCCTATTGCTGGGCCATCCGGGCGATAGGGAGCTCCAGCTGCCGACCCTGGATGGCGAGGCATTACGCCCGTCATTATCTGTAAAAAGCCTTGGTGTCCTTTTAGACCCCCTGCTGTCAATGGAGGCTCAAATCTCCACTGTCAGCAGGACCTCTTTCTTTCACCTGCAGCAGGCGAAGCGGCTGGCTCCCTATTTGTCCCAGAACGACCTGGCCTCGGTGCTTCAGGCTACGGTCATCTCAAGACTTGACTACTGCAATGCTCTTTACATTGGCCTTCCCTTGACTGCGACCCGGAGACTCAAGCTAGTGCAGAATGCCGCAGCTCGGCTTCTCGCAGGGAAGCCTGCGAGCTGTCATGTAACACCTATCCTGCGAGACCTGCACTGCTTGCCTATCGAATTCCAGATCACTTTCAAGGTGTTAGTTCTTACTTTTAAGGCCTTACATGGTCTGGGGCCAGTGTATCTAAGGGATCGCCTGTTCCCTTATAACCCCCCAAGGTCACTACAGTCAGAAGATTTGAACCTTTTTGCTATTCCCAGTGTCAGATTCTTTCATCTAACAGCAACCCGGTGGAGGGCATTCGCCATCATAGGTCTGGTCCTATGGAACTCCCTGCCACCTGAGACTCGGGCCCTTCGAGATCTGAGCTCCTTTCGTAGAGCATGCAAAACCCATCTCTTCAGGCAGGCTTTTGACAATTGCTGAGTTTTTAAACTGCTGTTTTATTCTGTATTGTTTATTCTTCCTTGTAAACCGCCCCAAGCCTTTGGGAGTGGCGGTATAAAATCGAAGAAATAAATAAATAAATAAATTTGAAGACAGAATGAAACTTTCAGTTGAGGGCAAATTCTTATTTGAGGAGTAATGCCCTGTTTTGCACTCATCTCTTCTGAAACTAAATCCATTGGCACAATGCAGGACATTTAGCAAACATGTGGCTGTGACTTTATCCAGCATCGGTTGCCTGGAGAACCTTCCTCACCTAATAGTAGAACCATCCCTAGAGTACAAATAGTTATAGACTTGTCACTTTAACAGGGAATTTGAAGTGGAATCTATACATCTGTCTGAATGAAAAAAATATGTCTATATAAATAGCATTTTGCTGCTGAAAATTACATCATTAATGTTTGAAATACATAAATTAAACTTCTGTAATGGAAGAATCTGTGATTTTACATCTATACATTTGGAAGTCTCATGTTGTCAAATCTATATTCAGTTAACATTCCCAGCTTATTTTATCCTATATCTTTGTTTTTGTTCCATAACATAATCTTCCATCTGGTCTGCATCTTAGAAGGACTTTGAATGTTGCTGTGCATATGGTGTTAGTTCATTGATCAAGTCACTAGGGAAATAAAACACCTGGATTTCCTCCCTTTTAAGTAAAACTATGTAAATGTAATGACTAATTTAGGCCCTGCTCATTCAGCCTCTTGCCATTTTAAAAAATAATATTATTTGAGTCAAGCAGACAAATGCTTTTCTTTTTCCTTAAAAAAAGAAATGGGAGACAGGATCCAAGTTAGTGTCTAAATGGAGTTTCAGAAGAATAACAGTTTATGTAAATTTACCGTGCTTGCCTAGAATCTGGATTCGTTTGGTAGAAAAGTTGAGCTTTTCTGCAACCTCCCATATTGAGCACCTATGTATGCTAATATCTTCTGTGCACTTTTGAACTGTCAGTAGCTAACAATCTGAGTGTTTTAGGGGTGAGGAATGAATTTGTGAAGATCTGCAAGTGATCAGACCACTAAGAGGAGATCCTTTGTTGTTTCCCAAAACCCAGTCACTTTCCATTCTTTTGCACTGGTCTGACTTTGTAAGAAATTACTGTCTTTATTTTCTTTTTTATATTTGTTTTCTGAACAGAGTCACTAAATCTACACCTGGAACGTCTCAAATTTGGTGGAGGAGACACGAAAGAAGATCAGATAATTGAATGCCTAAGTGGAATTCTTCAAGCTCTGACTGAAGATAGTTAAGTACTACTGTAATATACCAGAAGCTGACCTCTACCTTAGTCATTTTCAGATGTTAAGGAATTATCTGGAGAAATATTTAATTAATATTAACTTTAAAATAATAGTTTTAATTTGTACTGTTACCACCCACAACTCATTTGGGTCTTTCTGTAAAGACACCAGCAAAAAGAAAGTCTTGTTTGCCCTCAAATGTATCAATATTTTATTGGGTAGATTAGGATGGGCAACTATCGCTGACTCGTGCTGCCTGTTCTAGTGCAGGTGAAATAAATATAAAGAGCTAAATAAATATGAAGGTTGCTGTGCTGAGAGGGGAGGAGAGGAAGATGCGTGGCTCATCAGCCACACACCTTACCGCGAGGCCAGACTTGGCCTGGCCTCTCCTCTCAGCACAGCAACTCAGCTGAGTTTCTGTGCTGAGAAGAGAGGAGAAGCTGAATGCCTTCCTCTTCTCTCTTCTCAGCACAGTGACCCAGCCGGGTCTTTTTGCAGAGAGAGGAGGAGAGGGAGGCATGCGGCCTCTCATCTCCTCTTGGCACAGCGACCCAGCATCCCTCAATTAATGTAGTTTTATTGGCATCTATTTTTATTTTGAAATTTACCAGTGGCTGCTGCATTTCCCACCCAATGCTTTTACTTGAGTCAACAAGTTTTCCCAGTTTTTGTGGTAAAATTTGGTGCTTCAGCTTACATTCAGGTCAGCTTGTATTCGAGTATATATGGGAAGTAGTAAGTAGGTAGGTATGCATGCATTCTTTATTCATTTTCTTCTCAAAGAAAACAGCACCGTTTTCAAAGCCCATTTGCAATTTGGGGCTTATACTGCATACAATTTGTATGTGATTGTTCTACAATAGCTCTTTCAACACATAAAATTATATTTCTGCATACAAATACTATTTTATGCATGCAAAAGGCTGGTTTTATGCAAAACAGCCACATAATAATTTTGCACTGAATAGTCGTAATAATAATAATAATAATAACTTCATTTTTGTATCCAGCCTCAATCTTCCCAAAGTGACTTGGGGAGGCTTACATATGAAGCAAGGTGCCTAAAAACAACACATAAAATAAACACACAGTACAAAAAAGTCAAATTAGTAGCACATAAAACAACTATTTAAAACTGAGAATAACACCCAATAGCCCAGGGGTGGGCAAACTATGGCCCCTGGGCCAGATCCGGCCCTGCAGCCGCTTCTATCTGGCCCAGGAGATGGAAGAAGGGTGTCGGGGATGGGGCAAAGAGGAAGGGGTGCCGCTGGCACCATGCCTTCGCGGGCTCTGTGGGGCCTATCTTGGCAGACAGGCCGGAGGAGGTTGGAGGCGAAGAAACGGCAGCAGAAGAGGGGCGGCCGCGGTCCAGGTCCATCAGCCCCCTCCCCTTGGCCATTGCTCTGGGCTGCTGCGGGTCTGGAATGCCACAAGGCAGACCCTGGCCAAACTGATCGCCTCCTCCCGCAGCAGCATTTTATTTTATTTTAGTGGTTTTTATTATTATTTTATAATAATTTTATTATAATAATATTATAATAAATAATATAATATAATAATGTTATATTATATTATAATTTCAATATATTATAATGTCTATATATATACACTATAATATAATAATTATGATATTAATACTAATAATATATGAATATTTCTTGATATATTAATATGTTAATATTAATGATGTGTAATATGTAAGTAAATATAGTAAATAAATAAATAGGTCCGCCCCTCCATAATATTTTTTGGCTCTCGGGCGGCCCCTTGGAAAAAATAATTGCCCACCCCTGCAATAGCCTATGGTGACAACTGCCTCAAAACATGGCCAAACCATAAACAAGATAAGGGGCTGGGATTGTGCAAATTGTAGCTAAGGAACAAGGGCATGGGATGAAAGTGCAGTGCCAAGTGGACTGTGGACTACTGGGGCTAGACATTCTCAAAGGCTTCTTTAAACATCTGAGTCTTCAAATCCTTACGAAAGGAGGACAGTGTGGGGGCCTGCCTAATCTTCCATGGGGAGGGTATTCCAAAGTCAGGGGGACACCACCAAGAAGGCCCCACCAACCATACTTGTTACAGTGGCAGGACCACAAGGAGTGCCTCCCCAGCAGATCTTAACTCTTGTGCAGGTACATAGGGGGGAATGCAGTCTCAAAGATAGGCAGAACCCAAACCATTTTGAATCGAGATGGGAAACTTATTGGTATCCAATGGAGTTGGTTTAATAGGGACATTGTGTGCCCCCTATAGCCGGCTCCAGTTAGTAGTCTGGCTGCCGACCTTTGTACCAATTGGGACCCTCCTAGGCTTCCCTCATTTGATGGCCGTTAGCTGGATAGCTCTCCGACCCATGTGGTCATGAGCCTGGCCTCCCCTTCCCCTGTCTTAGATGTAGTCACCTCCCTCTTGTTGTTGTATTGTATTGTTTGTATACTATGTATTTTATGTCAAACATGGAAACCACTCCGAGCCTCCGGGGAGTGGCGGTATAGGAAGTTTGAACTAATAATAATAATAATAATAATAATTGCAGTTTCCGAGCCGTCTTCAAAGGCAGCCCCACATAGTGTGCATTACAGTAATCCAATCTTGATGTAACTAAGGCATGAACCATAATGACCAAATCTGGTTTCTCAAGGTATTGTTGCAGCTGGCGCACAAGCTTTAACTCTGCAAAGGCCCTCCCAGCCACCGCCGACACCTGAGCTTTAAATGTCAGCACTGAATAAATAATGAATGGCAAGATTTGTTGCTATTTCTAAATTGTTATTATCAGGGTTTCTTCACACCTACACACATTTTTGACTATTTTGGAATATTTTTCAATACTTTTTCCATCCTCTAAGCATAGTGATTTCCACCAATGAGCACAGATACAATACAATGATATTATCCTTCGCTTGCTGGTTGCAGAGATCTATAGAAGCGCCAGGTGTGATTCATCTTGTACCAAAGATACAGGCAATGCATTGAAGGGGGAGGTAAAAGAGTAGGTGCAGAGAGAGAGAGAGAGAGAGAGAGAGAGAGAGAGAGAGAGAGAGAGAGATCTTTAGGTTCCATAGACAGACACATCCTTTTACTTGCATAAAATCCATTTTGGCCTTGCTCTGGATGAGTAAGTTTGTGCTTGATGGAAGCTGTTTGTGGCTTAGCTGAGTGAAAATGATTGAAAGAAGCAGATGGTGAAAAGAGGTAGACTTTTTTTTTTAAAGGCGATAATATTTTTTGCAAAGAGAAGGGGGCAGGAAGAAGATAAAGAATGAAGGAACGAGAAAAGCAGATTCTTTCCAGCATTTCAAAGGCAATGTCTCCATGTCCAGATTACCATGCCCTGGGACTTCAATAAATGAATGCCAATTAAACTTGACAAGCCAGCAGAAACTCAGTCCTATAGGACATACTGTTAACTCTGACTCCTAGGAGTGAATATGCACACACACCAGCTGTCTCTATTTACCAAGAATGTCACCATCTTTCTTTTTAGTAGATCGTCTTTCTATTTTTTTCTGATACCTTCCCTGAGAAGCCCCCCTCCACTTCCTCTCTCTTTGATTTTCTTTTAAGTTGTTAGAGATGCCTTCTAAACAACTTGTTAGATATCTCTCCCTACTAACAAAAATGTGAGGGAGAGTAGATACAACAATCTGTGTGCATATAAATACACACAGATGGGGTCATGTGTCATGTATCACTTGCTGCTCCATTTGTTACCATGTTTGAGTCTCATTTGAAATGATTGATGATGCTTCACAGGACAATTACATAGTTTGTCAAGGGGCATCTGAGGATGAAATAAGCAAAGTTTGGAGAAATGAATCCCATACATAATTTTAATTTTCTAAGATAACACCAAATATCATTTTAATTTTCTATAATGTAATTTTAGCATACCTTCACTGCAAGAACTAAAGTGAGTCTGAAGCTATGTATGCACCTAGGACTTTCCAAGAATAATAAATTATTATTATCATTATTTATATCCCACCTCTCTTCCCATAGGGACACAAGGCAGCTAACATCTATCCACACCAGACAGTTTTAAAAGAGCAATACAAACATTTTTAAAAACCAGTGGGGTAAAAAAACATTTAAAATACAGCAAATACACTAAAATGGCCTTTTAAAACCCATATCCATCCCCAATCCCACACACCTTCCCCAGAGTCTTCCCTTACCCTAAAGCCTTTTAACACAGGAAGGTCTAGACCTGCCGTCTGAGGGCTCGCACTAAGACTCTAAACTATCTAGTCCGTGAGCTGCTTTTTGCTGACGATGCTGCCCTTGTCGCCCATTCATAAGCAGCTCTACAGCGCCTCACATCCTGCTTTGCAGCAGCTGCAGAGCTGTTTGGGCTGGAAGTCAGCCTGAAGAAAATGGAAGTCCTCTACCAGCCCGCACCACCATCCACACGTCAGCATAGGCAAATCTGTGCTTAAGTCCGTTCAGCAGTTCACCTACCTGGGAAGCATCATATCTTCAGATGCCAAGATTGATGAAGAGATAGATCACAGATTATCAAAGGCATATAGTGCATTTGTAAGGCATCACAAAAGAGTCTGGAGCAACAAGCACCTGAGGCAAAGCACCAAAATCAGTCTGTACAGAGCTATTGTACTGTCTATTCTCCTCTATGGGTCTGAAACATGGATCACCTATCGCCAACACCTTTGACTCCTCAAACGCTTTCATCAGCGCTGTCTTCGCACAATCCTAAATATACACTGGACCGACTATGTGACTAATGTTGCTGTCCTTGAGCAAGCAGGGATCACCAGCATTGAGGCCATGCTATTGAGAACACAGCTGCGCTGGGCAGGGCATGTCTCTAGGATGGAGGACCACCGCCTCCCAAACATACTACTCTATGGTGAACTCACCACGGGTCAGCGCAAGAGAGGCGCCCCCAAAAGAGATATAAGGACTCCCTGAAGCAACATCTCAGGCTCGGCCAGATTGATCACCAACAATGGTCCACCCTGGCCTCACATCGGGAGGCATGGAGACTCACTATCCACAACGCTGCGGCCTCTTTCGAGAAGACATGCTGAATGGGTCTCGAAGAGAAACGACAACACAGAAAGAACCGCAACTTGGAAACATCACCCAAGGAGACTTTCTGCTGTGCTTTCTGCAACCAAACTTGCCTATCTCAGATTGGCCTTTTTAGTCATCAACGCGCTTGTAAAAAGCGTGCGATGAGTGCTTCCTAAGAATCTTCGCGAAGTAATGCCGAGAGAGAGCCATCCTCAATCCCACTCACTTTCCCCAGAGTCTCCCCTTATCCTAAAGCCTTTTAACACAGGAAGGTCTAGACCTGCTTGCTGAAGGCCAGGAGGGATGAGGCCATTCTGGTTTCTCTTGGGAGGGAGTTCCACAGCCTGGGAGCAGCCACCGAAAAGGCCCTCTCCCATGTTCCCGGCAAGTGTGTTTAAATGGGTAGTGGGACCAAGAAAAGGCCCTCTCCAGTAGATCGTAGGTGTCTAATAAAGAATCTGTCTTCTTAAGAGTTCACATTCCATATCATAGATTTAGAAGAAATTGCAAAAATGATCTAGCCTGCTCTATTACCATGCAAGCACACAGAACTTAAAGCATGGCCAAGAGATGGCCATTCAACCTAGTTGAAAGGAGAGCTCGCCACTTTCTAAGACAATTTATTCCACTATTGAATAGTTTTTATTATCAGGAAGTTCTTCCTTATATTGAGAAGGAATCTTCTTTTCTCTCTCTCTTGTAAAGTTGGGTGAAAAGAGCTTAGGACCCAAGCAATTGTACACAGAGAAGCTTGCTTATGGCTTCCCCCCAATACACATAAATCAGGCATCAAACCAGCTATTGTGACATTTGAGAAAGAGAGAGGATGCAAATGAGAAAGTGGTTTAATGATAAAGTATTTGCTTTGAAAACAAATGCTCCTAAAGTTCAATTCCTAGCATCCCTATACTGGGTACAGCCTCTCAGAAACTACAGAAGGCCATTGTCAGTTGCCAGTTTACAATATTGCTTCAGATGGACCAATGGTTTGCCACATTCTAAAGCAGTGCCATTCATTCACAGCAGAAAAGGGCAAAATACTAGTTTTAGAATAAAAATTGTGCTTAAGTCAAAAGAGTGAGAGAAGAAAAGGGTGAAATTCCACATTTTATTCATAAACATATATGCTCATAAACACCACTTGAAGCAATTTACATTGATAAAAAATTGCACATTAGCCACAAAGATGCAGCGTTGGCACCCTGTCCCCATCAGATGGGAGAAAGGGCGGCAACACACTATTGTGCCCTACCATCCTTTACCCCATCATACAGGGGAAAGTGGGAGTAGCTCTGTCAGAACTACCCAAACTACACTTTCCTCCTCAAAACTACCCAAACTACACTTTCCTCCTCAAAACTACCCAAACTACACTTTCCTCCTCAAAACTACCCAAACTACATTTTCTTGAAAGGCGCTTCCATTCCACTTTGGGAGGAATGTGGGCAGGGCCTGCATGCGGTGTGTGATAGTGCATGGCAGGCTCCATCCTTACCGCAAAACAAAATGGCAAAACAGAACAAAAATGCCCCATGTGAAGAGGTCCTTAAACTTCTTGAATGCCTTTTTTGTATGGGTGCTTTTCTGAGTTATTACCACTTTTGGCTAACTCAACTATCCAGTAATGAGAGGCCCTATCTGCCAGGATCTGATCCCAAGTTTACTGCATTAAACTGGATTATATGAGTCCCCACTGCCAGACAATCTGGGGGGAAACATAAAACCTGAGATCAGACTCTGAAATAAAGGGCATGTCTGGAAGTGAAAAGGAACCCCTAAAAACTTTGGTCCCACAGAACAGGCAACAGAATCCACAGAAGCAAGCAGTCTCCTTGAGTGAAGCAAGAATCTTTTATTTCAGCGTGGCCATGCAGAGACGGTACAGCTGGAGACTGATGTGTCTTCAAGAAAAGAGCTGCCCGTCCTGTTACAATCTTTCTGTTATCTTTTATACATTTTTTTACTAGGCCATGGTGCTATACCTTCTGCCCATGTCCCTTATCCAATCAGGTTTTTAAAAACATGCTTTTCTCATTATTTGATCATCTTAGCATTTTTAACTAATAAGCTCTACATATGTGGCACCAGCATTGATAAACAATATATTATTTGTATATAGATAAGCTTTGGATTGTCAGGTCATCTTTTGTGTATTGATATCTGAACATCTGAACATCCTGTGTTTTTGGATCCCCTTTGGCCTTCGATCTTTCTGTTCCCTTTTTCCAAGAGGGGCACTTCTTATTTTTAATTAACATTTCAGCATTTTGCACTATTAAGCTCATTAACCCCTTTAAGAAGGGCCTTGAAAGTCCAGGTGGACACTCTGTTTGTGTAAGTCTTTTTGATTTAGAGAAATTCTGATATCATGCTTAACCCTGAAATTTTTTAAAGTAATTTCCAGTACACAGCAATCCATTCTGGAGTGAGGTCTACTGAAATAAGAATCCAAATGATCTGCCTCTTCCTGGAGCCCCCTTGCTGAAAATTACTCTCTAAACTTGCTGAATGTACCCTTCTGGATCCCCATAATCTGGGAGTTTGGCCAGATAATCTTCTTGATTTATTTCTCTTTTTCAAGTATTCAAAGGATCTTGGTTAGCTTGTCCTTTCTTTGAACTGTTCCAGACATAAGAGCTCCCTAGCTGATTACAAACCCAGTGAGACTATAATCCTCAGTCTCTTACATCTATCTTTTTGGAAAGTATTTTCCCTACACATTGCAGCTCTGCAAAATTATCCTCTCTTTATGGGCTTTATGTATGTGTTTAAGGGAAAGCATTATATTGCCCTTCCTTTTGAACCTCTTTTTGTCACATTTCTCTACTATTAGCAGCCCTTACAGCTTTAAACTGCTTTTAATTCCAGACTTTTAGTTTTAGATGTTTGCTACAATGCATTACCCTTTTACCATATTTGCTGTTCCTCAATGCAGTTGTTGTACATATCTTGATTGTTAAATGTTCAGTAAAATTCCCTTTTAGCTGAATTATATGTCAACAAGTTTTTGAGTCTCGGGGTTTTTTTGACACTTTTCACCAAATTTACAAGATCCCACATAAGCATGTGAACATGTGTGACTCCATTCATTTGTTCTGAGGACATACCTGGTAAAATCCAGGGGTTCTTTCTTTCATTAAATAATATTACTTTATATGCGTTTCTTGAGAAAAAGACATAGGTACTAGGCATGAGAAAAAAGTTATGAAAATTAAATGATTCGGAAGAAATTCGTAAGAAATGCTACTTTTGAGTATTTCCGCATCTGGAACGCCAACCAGGAAGTGGACTTTCTTTATAGAACTCGGGGCCAGGATTTTCTTAAGTATCGTTATTAGGTCGCAAGGGAGGGCACCCTCCTTCTCTCTCACCACCCTCCCGCCTCCCTTGCCAATAAGTATTATGGCAAGGCAAGCCCTAAACTCGCTCCTTCTTTCGGCTGGAAGCCTGGAAAAATGTAAACAGAGAGGTTTACTCAGAAGTAAATCTGCAAAGGAAGTAAACAGAGAGGTTTACTCATGAGTAAATCCACAAAGGAGGGCACTTTGGATGAAGTGCCCTCCTTTGTGGATTTACTTCTGAGTAAACCTCTCTGTTTACATTTCCTCTCCCGGGAAAAGCCAAAAGCCCGGGCACAGCGTTTGCTTGCTGCAGAATCCCGGGCTCATAGAGAAGAGCCCGTTTGCACCGCTTGAGGAGGGACCAGTCAGAATACTTCAGTTTGAATTTTACCTCTTCTTATACCCATTGTTATTACTGCTGTATTATTGCATGTGCATGGAATGTAGGTATATGACCAGTTGGATTACTTATAATATTTAGGCACTTACTCTGTAAGTTAGCATTCATTCTATTATACATTAGGTTGGTTTCTCACAGGATCTAAAGCGTGCCAAGCCTTGATGCGCTTTAGATCCTTGCAGGGCAGGAGGGGCCCTCCCTGCCCCTTCTGCCTGCCAGGATCTAAAGCCTTGAAGAGGCTTCATGACGGGCCAACTTCAGCCCTCCAGGTGTTTTGGACTTCAACTCCCACCATTCCTCACAGCCTCAGGCCTCTTCCTTTTCCTCTCAGCCTGGGCAAACTTGGGCCCCTGCTCCCTCAGGATCGGGTGAGAGAGAGGCAGCGAGGAGCGAGGGGGCCCCCTCCTCCTTTTTTTGCTGCTTCCAAGAATAGAATACCCCCTCCCTCCCTCCTTCCCTCCCTCCTTCCTATTTGGAGAGTCCCATCTAGAATTCAGTGTGATTTATTCAAGTTTTGGCCTACAACTCCCAGAAATCCCAGCCAATTTACCAGCTGTTAGGATTTCTGGAAGTTGTAGCCCAAAACCATCTGGAATGCGCATGCGCTGGCATACGAACTACTAACGAATTTCGTTAGTAATTACGTTACGCTTTAGAAATTTTTGGAAAAAATTTTTTGTAAGTCTTTCTATTACTAATAAAAAAATCCCCCAATTAGATTTTCGATTCACTATTTTTGGGTTCTAAACATGCCTAATAGGTACTAACAGAAAGAATAGTACTAAGTGGATATATATGTGCCATTTTATTTCTAAGAGACTTAAAGTTTCAAAATTTCCTCTCCTTTTGCAACCTTACAACATGATATCAGTTCTGCTAAAAGTGTTGGAAAATAAATTTGTCTATGAAAATTCAATGAGCTTTAGCTAAGTGAACAATTTGAACCTGGGGTATCTCCAGTCATAGTCAACTACTTTAAATATCTTATCATATTATCCTCAAAAGCCATTAACGAACCTTCAAAAAAAAGGTGATGAGTAAACACAACACCAAGTACAATAGTACTGGTAAACCGGGGTCATTTGAGGTGTGTACATCTCCCTTGTTAGTATCTCGGAAACATTTGTTTACAGCATGAGGATATATCAAACCCACACAGATGGGGCCAGAAAGTTGTTGGTGGACTGAGTCATCCAGGTCACCCAGGTCATGGTGAAAGTTTGCTTCTGTGTTTTCTCTGTCTTGTTTACATAGGTCTGCTAACGCACAAGTTATGGTATTGGAGAAACATCTAAAAAGGCCATATGATCAGATATACTTACAAAGCCAAAATAATTCAGTACTCCAATCAGGGGGCAGAAAAATATCTCACTTTGAAAGAACATGATTAGTTCCAATATTTCAATTGTGCTATACACTCTACCCAAGAAGAGACCATTATAGGACTAGAAGGCTAGTTTAGTATCTTTTGGCATTCCAAAAAAAGAGAGGAAAAGTTGGACAGGAAATGTTCCGGTGGCTATATTTGTTTCCACTGGGACATGCCTATCCAGTTCTTCAATGTCACTTTTCTTGAGAGCAGTTGAGTAACTGAAAACTGACTTGATATCTTATTTTCCTCTACCTCATTGATAAGTAGAGGTTGTTGTTCAAACTCCTCTGTCAAATGTTGGAAGAGTATTTTAAGAGTTTCCATGGGCCTTGTAGAGAGTTACATGTAAGCAATATATCACAATTGCCTGCTGCACACCCAATGACCTTGCTGAGGAAAAAGAAAAGAATCCCATTCTGAGTTGTTTTTTTAAACCTAGATGACAATGATAAGTGACCAGTACTAGAAAAAATCCACTAGTGTGTGTCTCCTTTGGCCAATTAACTAGAGGATCACCAACTGACAAGCCTTCTTCTGGACTTTGACTTGGTAACTCTTTCATATTTTTGAGAATCTCCTTTATCCTGACTTCTAACCTGAACGTCTTCTTTATCATTGCAGAGCACAGAACCTGCAGTCTCCTAATTGAAAGTGATGTTTTGCGAACATTAGCAAGGCTCCTCCAAAGTGACCCACTTTATGCAGTAAAGACAGCCCAGGTGCTGGCAGAGATAGCTAAAAATGGTAGGTAGCATGGCATTTAAGAAACTTACAGGGTTGGTCAGGGTTCCTTGACATCTACAAGATTTCCTTCAACTGCCCCGGTTTGGCAAAAACAACCTAAGGACTTCGTCAGATGGACAAAATTGCCCATCCTACAAAACTTGTACCTGCAGGGGTCCATGTCTGAAGTGAGGTACAAACATCATGGTGCCGGCAACATGGGAGGCTTCCCATGTTGCATTGAAAACAATGTAGGGAAGCCTGGTGGTGACATTTCCTCCTGTGGGATGAGGTGAAGTGCAAAGCAGGAGAGGCAGAGCACAGGGATTGCCCCCCTGCCCCTCAGATTTGCTACGGCAGCTGGTGAATCACCCTGCTGCCCCTTATCAATGTGATGAGGTCTTTAGATTAATCCTCTGGTACCCCACTTTCTGAATTGCCTTTGAAAAGTCCATGTTATCCTCCGTCTGCTCTGTTGGGGTCTTTGGGTCTTCGGACTGTGGTTGTTTTCAAACCTTCCCTGCAGCCACTCCTGGCAGTGCACGACTCCAGTCGTTGTGCCCGCAGGTTCATTGGAATAAGCAAGCCCCCTCACCATGACAAGATGACAGTCCATCAAAGGGGAGTCCATCAAGAGGGGGACTCCTATAGAGCCTCCTATAGAGTGACTGTCAGCTAGATCAGTTTGTTAGCACTTAAACTCTGAAGCTAATTGTTGTTTCCAGACCTGCTTGTAAGTCAGTAAACTCCACAAAGTGTCATCTATCATGTGATATAATTTTTAAAAACTGAAAAGAGCTCCAAAGCCAGGAAAGTCCATCTTCAGTGTTGAAACACATCCCTTTCCATCATCCCAATTCACAGTACTTGAGATTGGAGCAACCCAGAGAGCTCAGTTTGGATGTGAGGCAAACAAAATCCGGGGGGAACCTTTAGCCTTTAAGCATGCTAATAGTTACAGACAATTTAATAATGTAAAGCCTTCTCCCCTCTCACAACTCCAAAAGTTGCTGTTTGTTACTGTCAATGGGTATACAAAGGGGACTAGCCGGATTTGTACTCAACCAGAGAGATTAATTTAAAAACGTCCATGGAATGGGTGGATAGTTAATCCAGTTTCCCCAGATTAATTAAATATTGGATTTTGTGGGACATTAATCATTCTTTTAACATACATTAATGAACAGAACATGAGTTTCAAAACCCTAATAGTGCACAAAAAATATGACCTGCTTTTCATCTTAAAGCATTATAAACTGAAGTGCTAGCAGTTTTGCTTTCAACGTATCCAAACATTACCATCTGAATGAGTCTAAATTTAGAACACCTGCCCTAGTTTAAATGGCTCCACTTTCTCTGTACTCAAAATTAATCGCTCATTTCTTTGCATATTACAATGCTGGCCTGCATGTCCTACGTTCCAGTCAGCAAGTGACCAGGAACCAAGTGGCAGGAGTGTAAAAGTCGTTGAGGAGTTAAATCTGTCACAGGGTATCCAGTAGGATGAAAGGAGAAGCAATAAAGAGAGTGTCAGCCAGTCCAGAAGTTATTAAGCGAGTCAGTAGAGATAAATAAAACCAGTCAGAAGTAAAACAGAGTCATAAATCATACTCCTGCTGAGGAGTAGGACCATCCCCTGCCTCACCACCACCCACTTTTCAGCCTCAGAAAGATCATCATTATCAGGAAAAGCAGATACCTGGCAACCTGCCACCTCATCTCTATCTGAATCATCTGAGCCTGAACTGTGAGTTATGACACTGCATATCAAAAGGACGTGGTCTCTCTTCTCTTCATGTAGAGGAAATGAAGATCCCCTGTATAGATGCTGGCTTGGTGTTAATCTTGATCCCACTCCTGGACAGCAGAGATCAAGAGATGTTGCTTCATGTGGGCAGAGCCATTGGCCGTATCTGCTATGATAACAGTGAGTAGTTGAGAACATGTGTCAATGGGAAAGATGAACATTTGCTGGAGCAGTTATTTTCCTTGTAAAAAAAATTAAGCGTTAATACTTCAATCTGCTTGAACCTATTTTATCTGTTCCATTTTACTTGTCGTTGTTTGGTTTACTATGGCTGGTTGTGAAATTGAGGCTTGATCTTACAATAGTAGCACTCACCCATACACAACTGCCATGTTACTACGGTCAGTAGATCCATAAGGACTTCCATGCACATTTCAGATCTCAGTTCAGTGAGCATTCCTTCCTCTTTAACTGCTTTCCAGCTATCAGGACCCAGCAGTACTTGGGAAGCTAGTTTTAACAGCAATTAGTTGTGATATAGTTCCAAGTCCTACAGATGGGAATTAGTTGTTACTATTGCGATTGCCATATGTGTCAGGCATCATTTGCAAAACTGCACAGTTACTTGGAATTGAAAATATTTTTGAAGAAAATTGACAGTGTGAAAGTGGGAAGTTATGCATATGCACCCAGAGGTCTTATCTGGTTATCTGCAAGAAGTTGACTGGAGAGCAGATTGGGGATGGGGGGAGGGGGGTTTGAATAGGGTTGCCACATGAATAAGGGACAAGTACCTAAAATAGGGAATTTGTCACACAAAAATAAGGGACACAAATCATCAATTGATTTTCAAGTTTTTATGAAGTGTCCCTTATTTTTGTGGGAAAATTCCCTATTTTTAGGTACCCGTTCCTTATTCTTATATCAAAAAGTGGTAACTCTAGGTTTGAAGCATTGGAAAATGACACCCACAACATGCCCAAAACAATATGCATTCTCCCAAACTCACTGCAGCAGTGCTTTTGACTTCTCACACTGCATCAGCACTGTAAAGAAGCACTTTCTGTCACCTAAAATGGAGTCCTCCATGTACAGAAAACAATAACCTAACAACCACTTGCAAAATTGTTTGGAGTATGCAATGACATCATGAAAATTTGAGTGTTTCCATTTCTTGTTAATGAGCTGAATACTATGGAATCCTGGGATCTGTAGTTTGCTGAGGCACTGGCGCTCTTATAAAATGACAATTCCCATAATAATTCAGTCATGTCAATTACAAGGTCAGACTGCATTAATTCTACAGCGTAGATACATGCTAAGAAGTCTTCCCTAAGTTCTAATTGACTATTTCCTTGTTTCAGATGATCTCCAGGAGCAGCTGGTGAGAGCAGAAGTGATCAACTCCCTGGTTAGGATAATGTCAGCTTATCCAGATAATGAACCTCTTGTCCGTGTCAACCTGCTGGCCTTATCCAATCTTGCAGATCTGGGTGAATATTTCAGTATCTTCAGTTGGAAGTTGTTTGATGTCAGTATTTGTTTAATCTGACAAAGATGTAGCTTTAAGCATCAAACCACCCACTCATCAACACTGAGCAACACAGGATCAGAGTAAACAAAATCATCTGTGGAACAAAAGAAAATTTCCAGTAACTGACAGAGAGCAATATCCATATGTTATCACACTATACACAGTGTTCGTTTCCTATTGCTGTGTTTATTTGCTTTACTTTATTTATACAAAGATTCAATATCCTGCCCTTTTAGTGATTTCTCAAGACAACAGCTGACAGAAGTCAAAAGTAATAATACTCAATACAATTATAAAATACAATACAAACAGAGAGCAATAAAAGCATGTTACCTTCTCTACAGGCACATAAACTTATGCACAGCTGTCTCAACAAAATTTGCTTTTATTGAAAAGCATGATCCACCAGTGTATAAGTGGGCAGTTTGGTTTGTTTCAGTTATTTTAACCACTTAACTCCTTTCTTATTATCAGTGCATTAGTCAGCCTAAATCACCAGCTAAATAATAACCCCTTAGTGAACTCAGTGTTATCAAAATATCTACTATCAGAACTGGAATGTGGACTGAATGAACCTTGTTTTGATTCAAAAAAACATGGTACTTCTATTCTTCACATTTTATGTAATTCGGAAATCAGGTCTGTCTTTATAAGGCTAACCCTATTGTTAATGACAGCATGACAACAACTGTCTCAAGGGGGACATGGTGGAGCTGAAGCAGGATCCGTAGCTCTTCTTCTTGTGTATCCTATCTGTTGCTTGTTCTTAGAAGACAAAGATTCCTGGCATACACACATTCAAGAAGGAGAGACCAGGCTCTACCAACTCTACCGAACATTTGGCCAAAGTGTTGTTGAAGATCGAAGTACACACATGCCATGTCATTGGGGGTGGGGGTGGGTTGGAATTTGTGTGCCTCATTCCAGCTGTATTGCACCTCATCCCATCACCTTAATAGTACTTGGTCTGGCCTTCCTGATAATCAAAACTCATGATATAGCCATCCTTTACCATTCACCAAATTCAAACAAGCCTTGTACAGGCTGGTAGAACCGCTCTGCTTTTTGGAGATGAGGTGTGAGTGTGGCAGGAGTGTCTTTCCCTGCTGCCTCCGGTATGGTACAGATGATATCTCACCACCACTATTAAAATTCAAGTGGCAATCCTGTCATCTTATGTATTTGAAAATAGAGGAGGAGAAGCCCAATGTCTTCTGATAGAACTATTCCCTTACAACGCGTAGCAGTAGAACTGTAGACAATCCTTTCTTCCAAGGACTAAGACAGATATTTTTTGATTATGGCATAGATCCAAGAAGAGAACATTGCTGCTGCCAAATTTCATACCCAAGATCCCCATTTGTCTTCTCGTATCCATGACCAAAGGCTATGTGAAAAGCTCTTCTCCCTTTATGTCAAGGCCACTGAAAGAAGGTTTAGACCAGTATTTTTCAAACTGTGCTCTTCCAGGTGTGTTTTGGACTTTACCTCCCATAAATCCCAATCAGCTGTTTAGAATTGTGGGAGCTGAAGTCCAAAACATCTGGGGGAGCCCAGTTTCAGGAACTCTGATTTAGACCAAGCATGGGCAAACTCTGGCCCTCCAGGTGTTTTGGACTTCAACTCCCAGAAATCCCAACCACTGATAGAAGAGTGCTTCTCAACCTGTGGGTCTCAAAATGTTTTGGCCTTCAACTCCTAACACCTGGTAAACTGGATGGGAATTATGGGAGTTGTAGGACAAAACATCTGGGGACCCATAGGCTGAGAACCACTGGTTTAGACCATGGTGAAAAAAATAGGCCCCTTAATGATGGTAGACTGGCTAGACATGCTTTACTTGAAAATGTTTCATGGCAGAAGTTCTCAAGCTGTTCTCAATAACTGCTGTCGTAGCACAGAGACCCAAGAAGCCAAGCCCAGAAGTAAAAGGAGATAACAAAAGGTTTATTGAACAATAAATTGAAAAGGACTAACAAAAAAGTAGTCAACTCGGCTCCAAAAACCCTCAAAAATCCCAGGAAAAAACCCCACAAAAACGAAGCAAAAAGCCCAAAACAAACACCAGACGTCCGTCTGTGAAGTCCGAAGGGAGAATCCAGAAGCGTAGTCGTAAATCCAATCCAAAGGTCCAGGGCAGGAGAATGACGGATGAAAGGAGGAGACGATCCAAGGTAATCAGGAGCTGAGTATACATGAATAGCACAAATCATAGTCCCCATAAAACACAGTGTCAGCCTCCCTCCATTTCATACAATACCAAACTCTGTAGCAGGAACTCATGTAGATTCAGCGGAGACCAAGCCCTGCCACAGGAATACACGGCAGGCAACTAAACAGAAAAGCAGACATTGAATTCCAAACCCCCCACCTTTCCCCAAACATCAGCTAGAGCTGCCACAGCAGCTCACTCCAAGAACAAGGTGGAGAAATAGCCCATAACTCACGAGTAACTGGAAACAGGAACAAGGCACACACGATATCAGGAACACAGGAATGCCAGAGACAAGAACCAGACATCAACTCTTTGACTGCCGCAAATGCAGCCCCAAAAATCCAATTCTTATATAGCACTTAAACATCACTGTCGTCTGAAGACCCTCCTTGATCATGAGCACCAGCTGCTGCATCTCCTACAGCTGTTGTGCTCTGTGCAGCTTAAAGTGTCCCAATCTTGCTGAAGCCTCAGAAGTTGCCAGCTAAAAGTGTCCCAATCTGTTTCTGAAGCCTCAGAAGGCCAGTCTACTTAAGTCACTGAAGAGCCATGCTGAAGGTATCAGCCCATCTAGACTCTTCACCCAGTGGCCCACTAGTTGTACACATCCCTTACTTCCTGAACCAATGTTGATTCTAGATCTGTATCACTTTCCTCTGACCACATTTCTTCTTCCCCAGGAAACCCTTCCAAGGTTTCTGGATCAGAAGGAGCTCTAAGTATCTGTCGGATCCTTTTTCTCTGTTCTAGCCCTTCCAGGCTAGAATCACTAGCAGCCCTTTTCCTCCCAGCTGCAGAGTCTGGATCACACAGAGCCTTGCCATATTCCATACGATTGCTTGATGCTATTGACCCAGCATCTTCCCCAATACTACTAGTAGTCATAGCCAAGGGCTCAATTACAACAACTGCATATGGATTGAACAGGAATTGTGTATTTTGTTATGCATTATATTAAAATAGAGTCATATTCTATTCTTGATATGCAATTAGTAATTCTGTGGTTGACTAGATACCAATAATTAACAGAATTTATTTGAAATTCACCTATTTTACAATGGGGGTCAAAAAACCCAAATTAGCAAATATTTATACTACTGAGAAGGATAAATATATGCCACATAGTTGGGTCCTGGTAATTTGTATCAGGTTCATACATATATACCCACGCACATCATCGGCCCTGGCTTCAACTCGAGAGAAGTTGTTCAACTCTCTCTTCCTTTCCTAAAGTTCAAACAATAGTTGAGAGAGAAAATATTCAAGAGCAGTGGAAGGGACTGCAGCAACTGCTCTTACAACATGCACATTCATACAAATTCTACCTTGCTTATACAGATGCTGCCAAAGAGGCCCTTAGCAAAACCAGAGTTGCAGAACATTTGGTATATCAGCTGCAGAGAACAAATCATCACGAGAAGGTTGAAATCATCCTTGAGGTTCTACAGACACTGGCAGAGAATGGTAAGAGCACTAAACTGCCTCAGTGAGATTGCTGGTGGGTTTTTTGTATGTTTTCATTCCATACAACTGCCCAAGCTCGCAAAATTGTCTTCCTGAGATAGATACATAAAAAGCAAGCATTTTGAAACAGGCCATTTTCAAAAATCCAGTCGTCTGAAATTTAAGAGCAGCTTTCTTCAGCTCATTACCCAGAAAGCTATGTTAATCTCTTTAAAAGCATTTTAAGTATAGGTTGGGACGCTAACTTCTGCCTGTATCCTTTTGGAAACCTACTAGGGAGGGAAGGAATAGACAGACAATCAACCAGGTGTGCTGATGCTTCTCTTCCTTGACATTGACAAATTATGTTAATATGTTCATGTTCACTTGATCTGTATAATTCTCCTCTCAAGCTTTATTTCCTTCTCCTTCCTGGAAGCAAGTCAGCCCTTGTTCTCCTTTGTAAATAAGAACATTGGATGTTCTCATTGCAACTACTGATATACCTCCACGCAACAGAGCCAGTGTTAGGAGTACTGTAGTCACATCAAGGAGTCTTCCTCCTCTTTTGTCCAAAATTTCTTGAAATAGTAAACATTTTTCCTTGTTACCTAATTGCCTTGCCAACTAATTACTAGCCTCAAGAATAATCACAGCCTTTTAAAGAGCCACAAATTGGGTTGTTGTAGGTTTTTTGGGGCTAAATGGCCATCTTCTAGAAGCATTCTCTCCTGACGTTTCACCTGCATCTATGGCAGGCATCCTCAGAGGTTGTGAGGTCTCGTAGGAAAATGGGGTTTATATATCTGTGGAATGTCCAGGGTGGGAGAAAAAACTCTTTGTCTGTTGGAGCTAGGTGTGAATGTTCCAGTTGGCCACCTTGATTGGCATTTGATGGCTTGACAGTTTTAGGTGTAGCTTGTTACTGCCTGGGGGAATCCTATGTTGAGAGGTGATTAGCTGTCCCTGATTGTTTCTTGTCTGGTTTTCCTCTGTGTTTGAGTGTTGTTCTTTATTTTCTGTTATAATTTTAGAGATTTTTTAAATACTGGTAGCCAGATTTTGTTCATTTCTGTTGAAATTGTCCACATGCTTGTGGATTTCAATGGCTTCTCTGTGTAGCCTGACACGGTAGTTGTTAGAGTGGTCCAGCATTTCTGTGTTGTCAAATAATATGCTATGTCCAAGTTGGTTCATCAGATGCTCTGCTATGGCTGACTTCTCTGGTTGAAGTAGTCTGCAGGGCCTTTCATGTCCCTTGATTCTTATTTGGGCATTACTGCATTTGGTGATCCCTATGTAGACTTGTCCATAGCTGCATGGTATACGGTAGACTCATGCAGAGGTGAGAGGATCCATCTCGTCCATTGCTGAATGTAACATGTGTTGGATTTTTTTAGTGGGTCTGTACGGTAGTTTGTAAGTTATGTTTCCTCATCAGCTCCCCTGTGAATTCAGTGGTTCCCTTGATGTGTGGCAAGAACACTTTTCCTCTGGGTGGATCTTTGTCTTTGCTCTCATGGCTTCTTCTCAGTCTTGCAGCTCTTCTGAAGTCTGTGGTGGAGTAGCCACAAATTCCTATTTATCTGTTTAAGCACAGGTTCACCACTACCCTGCTAATATAAAATAGGGTGCATCTACACTGCAGAATTAATGCGAGTTGACACTCCTTTAACTGCCATGCCTTAGCCTTCTCTGCCAAACAGTGGTGGTGCCTCACCAATGTACAACGCCCATGAATCCATACCATTTAACACAGTTGAAGTGGTGTTAAACTGCATTAATTCTAAAGTATAGAAGCACCTTTAGCCACTTTTTTCCTGATTAATTCTTAGAACTTAGCTAGGCTTGTTGAAAATCAATCACCTATGACCCCTTTGTAATGCAAAATCTAAAGTAAAATGCATTGTTAGTATTGATTTGCTACTCTCATAAAAGCATGATACACCACAGAAGCAGCAACTAGTAAAGATGTCTTTGTGGTGTCTGTGTTATCTAGGTATTTTAATGCATATTGTGGGAAGTTGTTGCATAGTTATCATGTACAGCAGACACAGGCAACCTGGTGCCCTTGGTATGTTTTTGGATTACAGCCCCCATATATCCTTGCTACACCATGAGTAGTGGGAATGATGTAGTCCAACACATCACAAAGACACTAAGTTGCTTAAGCCCTGATGTACAGCGTGTGACTGCAAGCGGAAAATGTGACATATGAAGCTGCCATGGCCCTCAAGTGGGAGAGGAATTAGAAAAACAAGCACTCTACAGGACTGTCATATTTCTTTGGATATTTGGACCACTGAATGCCATTAGTTACCCACATTATATTTTAAAAGCTCCCAAAGCCTTTGTTTTGATTAGATCACAGTAGACATCCGTGGTTAATTAATGCAGCATGATCAACTTCAATTAACCAAATTAAGATTAATGAAACCACTTAAGGGAAATGTCACAGTTATTCATGTCTGCAATTCCAACTATTTCCTTTCCAACCTACCAACCACCCCTCACAGCTTCTGTGTGTTCATTCAGATTTAAAAAGTAACACTATGTCCTGATCTGCACCAACTGTCCAGATTCTAGACTGTTAGTGCAAATCAGGACATAGTGTTGTATTTTATCTATGTGACTGAACAGCTGTAAATAGTCTAGAGAGACTCTAGAATGTTTAAAGCTAGTCATATTAACAGAAACAATATTTTCAATGTATTGTCGAAGGCTTTCATGGTCGGAATCACTGCATTGTTGTAGGTTTTTTTCAGGCTATATGGCCATGTTCTAGAGGCATTCTCTCCTGACGTTTCACCTGCATATACGGCAACCATCCTCAGAGGTTGTAAGGATGCTTGCCATAGATGCAGGGGAAACATCAGGAGAGAATGCCTCTAGAACAGGGGTGCCCACACTTTTTCAGCATGCAAGCTACTTTTAAAAAAACCAAGTCCAGAAGATCTACCTTCCGCGCGGCACACCTTGTGCATGTGTGTCGCTCCTCTCGCGCACTGCTCCTCCCGCGTGCCACTCCTCCCACGCGTCGCTCCTCCCGCGCGCCGCTCCTCCCGCGCACCGCTCCTCCCACGGGGTCCTTCGTTCTCGCAATGCCCCACGGAGGGAGCCGGCAGTGGGGACGAGGGAGTGCGAGGCGGGGCCTCCGGAGGCCCCGCCTCGCACTCTCTTGTTCCTGCAATGCCCCGTGGAAGGAGCGCCGTGCGGAAGGTGCGCTCACGCAGGACAGAAGCGCTCCATCCAGCTGCGATCGACCTCCTTTAGACCCACGATTGACTGGTTGATCACGATTGACTTCATGGCCAGCCCTGCTCTAGAACATGGCCATTATGCCCGAAAAAACCTACAACAATGCAATATTTTAATACATTTATTATTATTATTATTAACATTTTAATATATTTAATAATACACTTTATCTATATTCTGCCCTATCTCTGCGGAGGGACTCAGAGCAGATTACAGTTTACATACAGGTCGATTCTAAAAAAAATTAGCATATAGTGCTAAAGTTCATTATTTTCCATAATGTAATGATAAAAATTAAACTTTCATATATTTTTGATTCATTGCACACCAACTGAAATATTTCAGGTCTTTTTTTGTTTTAATACTGATGATTTTGGCATACATATCTCAAAAAATTAGCATATTCCATCTGACCAAACATGCAAATTTTTTGAGACAGTGTTTTTGTGTTTTCAGGAGCTGTATGCCAAAATCATCAGTACAAAAAAACAAAGACCTGAAATATTTCAGTTGGTGTGCAATATATCAAAGTTTAATTTCTATCATTACATTATGGAAAACAGTGAACTTTAGCACTATATGCTAATATTTTGAGAAGGATCTGTATATAAGGCAAACATTCAATATGCCTTTTTACATAGTGAACATACAATACAATACACAGACAGAGGTAAAGGCCTTCCCCTTCCCCTCTCCAGCGTGTGGAGGCAATGCTCGACTCCAGCTATGAGGAGATGCTCTTGTTCAATTTTTCCATGCCGAGGAGCCTGTTGTCCATATACTTCCCCAATCATTGCTGGCATGTCTGCATAGGGTGCCCACCGAGGCAGTACCTGTTGATCTACTTGCATTACATGCTTTCAAACTTCTAGGTAGGCAGAAGCTAGGGCTGGCAGCCAAGGCCTCTCCCCAACTCGCAGCTTCAAACTGCTAACCCTCCGGAGTCAGTAGATTTCCTGCAGCTAGCGGTTTAACCTGCTGTGCTATCGCAGCTCCTGTTAGAAAGCTAATAGTTGTCGCCATAGCTTTACTTCATTTGTAGTGTGAACATTAAAAATGATGGTGGTGGTGATTATACCAACCAAATATCAATTCAAAAACATTTTAAAGATCTGAAGCAGAGGCATAGACAAGGCAGCTAATTCCCGTATGATTCAGCCTTACATAGCCATGGTGCATTTGAAAATTCCTTTTAGAATTGCAACCTGCCATGGAGCTTGAGATGCCAAACCATCACAAATAAAGGTGAAAAGTTATTCATCCTCTTTATAAAACAAAGAAACAAAAAACAATGAAATCTTAGGACCAGGGCCAAGCAGCTGCACTCCAGTTCTGCAAGCTAAGAATATATTGAGCTTTCAGTGCAGGTGCCTCATCTGCAGATTAGTAAGAGGTGGGCTTCATAGGCCTGGCATCATGGGGTCAGGATGAGCTTCATTTTTGCAATTCATCCACCAGCAGAAGAGATAGGTAAGATCCCCTGTGTAGCAGAGGCAATTAGACCCATCTGTGCGATCTCAAGTATCTATATGCATACTGCACCATAGTTAATCATCTCCCACAACAATACAGATAGAAGAAAAAGGTCATGTTTTCTTAATTGTGTCTTGTGCTGTGTAAGACATATGCAATTGCATGCAGTGATATTTCAGTTTTAGGAGGCTAAAGTGGTGGGAATTGAGAAACTGGAGTTAAAATGGGGAATGATCAAAGGATGTGGCTACAATTCTCGAGCTTTCTTCCAAAAGGTACCAAATCCAAACAAATAGTTACAGAAATTGAAAAAAACGGGCTAAGGATATGCATTCTTTTGCTGAAAAATGCAATTATCCAAGCCCTATACCAAAGTGATTTGATACATTTTGACAGTTATGATCTGTACATAATACTCCTAGCCAACAATATTCTACTCCTTGTCACGCTATAACTCATCGTTATTTTTTAAATTGGATTTGTTAACTTTTGGTAATAAACTCTACCATTGTATAACCGTCTATGTGCTAATTAATGGAAGGTGGAAAAAAGATACACTGCTGAGGAATGTAAAACGAAGTAGTAAAAGTGCCACACCAAAGCCTCCAAAAGACATTATGTGGAGGAAGCAGATTGCACAAGTTCTTAAATAATCCTTCTCTAAACTGGTAAAGATGGCATTGCCATGTCTGCACAAACTTTTCCCCCTTGTTGCCATAGTGTGAAAATCAGGATGTGGAAAGAAATTAATTTACTCAACAAGTTCCCAAGATTTAATGAGCAATTTCTCAGACTTCCTATTCATCATGTCTTGCACAGATACCCTGAAACTGCAGTTGGTTGAGGCTGGTATTCAGGAGGCTGTGGCAGAAATTTTGAAGAGGCTCCAGGATAGTTCCAAGCCAGAAGACATGTGCAGCTTAAAGGCTGCGTCAGATCTGATTGTGTCACTACTACTTGGAGGTAAGACTAAGAGAGCTGGGTTGAGTGGTGGGGAGAGAGTACAGATGCATGAAGTAAGAGCAGCTGCAAGAGTGCCATCTGCTCCTTTTCCTTTCCGCACAGCCATCTGCAGCTTGTGGTTTCAAGAATCCTTGAGCAATCTGCACAGATGTCTTTTTTTTACATATAATAAGTGATCGTTCAGTTATAAGATGATACCCGTGTTAGGCTCCAAGTGCATAAAAGTTTGCCTGAAGCATTTAAACACTAGTTAGCTCATGGCCAGAGGTTGCAGGAAGAGGATTGAATCAGTTCAGCTATCCTGTTGCCTGATTCCCACAACTGTTTACCCCCTTGCTCCCCTAGGGAAACATTTAATTAGACCCTATGTGTGTATACATATAAACTCAAGCCTTGCTGAGTCAGAGGTTCCTGTGCTGTCTACTCTGAAGGACTTTTCAATGTTCCATTAACTTATCTCCATCAGATACTGTGAGTCCTTAAATTTTGGCTGGAGAAATTGGAGATTGAATGGAGGCTCTTCTGTGTTCCTATCACCAAATCAGGAGATTCTGGATATCTCTCATGAAATCATCTTGTTTTATTTCCATAGCACTGGAATGAGTTACGTTAGTGATTACCCCCAGGTCAAACATGCAGTGAGTCAATAACTGAATAGGCATATCATGTAATAGTATGAAATAATTTATTATTTTATTTTATTATTTCGACTTGTATACCGCCACTCTCCGAAGGCTCGGAGCGGTTTACAAAGCTACCAGAAACAATATACATAAACACAATTTTTAAAAATTAAGAACAACAGAACCCCAATCAGCAGAAACCAAATGCTTGCCCGAAAAGGGATGCTTTAGACGCCTTCCGGAAGGACAGTAAGCTTCGGATGGCTCGTGTTTCTGCCGGTAAAGCATTCCACAAATTAGGAGCCATGATTGTGAAGGCTCTGCATCTGGTTGCCTACAAATGAAAAGTCCAGATGTTGGGGACTTTAAACAGGTTTGGGTCTTCTGACCGAAGTGATCTCTGGGGTTGATAGGGGGTGAGGCGGGCCCTCAGGTACGCTGGCCCCAGACCATATAAGCCCTTAAAGGTCAAAACCAACACCTTGAAAGTAATCCGGTGCTCAATCGGTAGCCAATGCAATTGCTGGAAAATTGGAAGAATGTGACATCTCGTCGGCTCTCCGGCAAGAAGTTGGGCAGCAGCATTTTGCACCAGTTTAAGCTTCTGGACCACTGACAAAGGAAGACCAATGTAGAGGGCGTTACAGTAGTCCAATCTTGAGATGACCATCGCCTGGATCACCCTAGCCAGGTAGTTCCTAGATAGATAAGGAGCCAGTCCTCTAGCCTGATGCAGATGGAAGAATGCGGAACTGCTCACAGCGGAGACCTGAGCCTCAATTGTCAGCAGCGGGTCTAACAAGACCCCCAGACTCTTTACCAAGGACAATGGGCATAATGCTTTGCCATCCAGGGTAGGCAACTGGATTCCCCCCCCCCCCCCAAATCCGGACGACACAGCCATAGGGTCTCCGTTTTCGCTGACTTCACCTTCAACGTGCTGGCACACAACCATCCAGTAATAGCCTCAAGGTACTGATGGAAATTATCGGGTACGGAGTCCGGCCGGCCCTCCATCCTCAGAATGAGCTGAGTGTCATCAGCATACTGATGACACTCAAGACCCAAGCTTCGCACCAGTCAGACAAGTGGTCTCATATAGATGTTAAATAACAAAGGAGGTAAGATAGCCCCCTGAGGCACCCCACATATAAGAGGGGACCTCTCGGAGATCACCCCTCCCCTCTCCACATGCTGTCCCCGATTTTGGAATAAAGAGGACACCCATTTAAGGGCTGTCCCCCTCACTCCAGCTACGGCTAAGTGGTGGGCCAATAAATTGTGGTCGACCGTATCAAATGCTGCCGTGAGGTCCAATAACATGAGCAGCGCTGATCCGCCTTGATCCATTTGGCAGCGAAGCTGATCTGTGATGGAAACCAATACAGTCTCCGTCCTGTGCCCAATACGGAAGCCAGACTGGAAAGGATCTAGTCCGGCTGTGTCATTTAGGAACTGCTGCAGCTGCTCCGCTGCTGTCCTCTCAATCACCTTGCCCAGAAATGGAAGGTTCGAAACCGGGCGGTAACTGGAGGGAACCAAATGATTTAAGTCCGGTTTCTTCAGCAGCGGAGATACCATGGCCTCTTTCAAACCCTCTGGAAAAACTCCTTGCTTTGAACTGGATTATCTGCTTTGAACTGGATTATATGACAGTGTAGACTCAGGCCCTTTCTACTTTGCTTTATAATCCAGTTTATCAAAGCAGATAATCCACATTACTTGTTTTGAACTGGATTGTGTGAGTCTACACTGCCATATAATCCAGATCTTCAAAGCAGGTGATCCACATTACCTGCTTTGAACTGAATTGTGTGAGTGTACACTGCCATATAAACCAGTTCAAAACGGATAGTCTGGATTTTATATGGCAGTGTAGATGGGGCCTCGTATAATCCAGTTCAAAGCATATAATGTAGATTATATGTTTTAATAATCTGGATTATATGAAAGTGTAGAAGGGACCTAAGTAGATTAAATACAGATTTACATTCCTATTATAATTGGCAGGCATTCCTAGTCATGGCTATTTGGGAAGATAATTGATTTAGGGCCCTTCCACACAGCCATATAACTCAGAATAACCCACAATATCTGCTATGAACTGGGTTATCTGAGGGCCCTTCCACACAGCCCTATATCCCAAGATATAGAACATCCCACAATATCAAAATGTGGGCTCAGATAACCCAGTTCAAAACAGATATTGTGGGATTTTCTGCCTTGATATTCTGGAATATAGGGCTGTGTGGAAGGGCCCTGAGTCCACACTGCCATATATCCCAATTCAAAGCAGGTAGTGTGTGATTTTATTCAGCTGTGTGGAAGGGGCCTTAGGACAATGGTACTGCCTTCTGAACAAATGGACAAAAGTTATGGCCAAGTATCTTATTTCTACACCACATCCACCGTCTCCCTCATTTTCCATTTTGCTTCTTCCCTAAAATTCTGTGCCAATATACCACTTGCTCGGTTAGGCTTTTAGGTCAGTCACCTTGGGACTTATCATACAGTTCTGTGCTCTTCTACAAGAAGTACAGTATGTCCTACTGGAAGCATACTTGAAAAGATATCCATATAAGATTGCTGCTTTAGCGTGTCATATGTATTAAGTAGGTAACTGACAAGTGCATAGGCTGAGCAGATGGGAAGCAGGCATACATGAAAACAGTTGTCAGCTCTAAAGTACTGCCAGTTCAGCTCCTTAATATTTTAGGAATTCCTTCTGTCAGTAGTAAGCACTTAGTAATTTTTTGTATAATCTCTAATCACACAAAGTGGCACTTCTGCAAGATACAACATATGCCTGTGATATGGAAGCATTAATAAACATCAAAGCCCATAAATCAGCATGACTGCAATTAAGTGTCAAGCAGTATAAAAACATAAAGCGGAAAGGTCATACTTTATTATCAAGAGGCCTGTTTATGACAATATATAAATAAGTAGGTTTATGGAAAGCAATGGGGAAGAGTCTAGTCCAGGCGTGCTCACACTTTTTCAGCATGCGAGCGACTTCTAAAGCAACCAAGTCAAAAAGATCTACCGTCTTACCTTATGCGCTTGCGCGCACGCACCCGCACCTTGCACATTTCCTTTCGGACGAGAGACGCTCCAGGCAATGAAGAGGGAAGAAAAAAAAGAGGCGCGCGCAACCTTGAGGAAAACGGTGCGCGCAAGCAGGAAGTCACACCTGGCTCCGCTCCCGTCACTCCCACTCTGCTTCCCCCTCTTTCTTTTTTTTCCCTCGCTCTCAGTATCCGCGGCCAGGCGTGTGCCTGTGGGGTATCAGGCTCCAGCGTTTCCGCTTTGGAGCCACTCTGCCACCAAACGCTCCCAGTCGCCGCTGCCTCGGAAGCAGAAACGCTGGAGCCCAATACCCCACAGGCACACACCTTGCCGCGGATACTGAGAGAGAGACGAGAGAAGCGGGAAGAGAGAGAGAGGGCATGAGAGGCAGCAGTGCCTCGCCCCTGCCGCCCCACGCCCTCCAGGCAGAAGCCGCAGCTGCGAAGTGGCGTGGAGTGAGCCCGGCTCGCCTCTTGGAGCAACTCCCTCGCCGCAAGCTCACCTCGCTGGGGCATCTCCGCTCGCCGCCCGCCTGCCGCGATGCTCCTGGCCGCGGTTGCGCATGCGTCGGAAATGGGCGTGTTTCTTTTGCCGGGCAGAGGAAGTATGTAGAGGGGGGGAGGGAGGAAGCAGCAGCAGAGAGAGAGAGAGGGATTGGTAGCACCTATCAGGGCCCTTTCACACAGCCCATGCTCTCCGCCCGGCAGTAATGCCGTGCGCAGGGAGCGCGTACACAGGGCAGAAGCGCCCCATCTGGCAAAGATCTACCTCAAATGGTCTCAGGATCGACTCGTCGATCGCGATCGACTTCCTGAGTACCCCTGGTCTAGTCCAAACTCTCTTCCAAATTGGCTTTGCTGTATTCAGAATATTCAAATTAACTAGGAACAAACACTTGGTGAATAAGGATAATTTTGTTTTCTAAACAGAGAGCAAGAAGAAACTGGGGCTCTGAGCCAGAACAATTTTCAAGGAATCCATTCCACATTCTATGAACTGGACTCGTTACTAATTTTTACCAAGAAGAAAATTCCTGAATGAGCCCCTCACATGTGGACGATGATGATTAAATAGATTTTCAATGAAGATAAAAATACCTGCCTCCATATGGGACTTTCAAAAACAACAAATAAGCATAGCTTAAAGAGGAACTCACTCTACAACAGCTCAAAAGGCATCATCAGATTGAACTCTCCTATTTGGATTCAAAATCAATTTCAAAAAGATTAATGAAAAGAGTGTTTGCTAGATACCTGAAAGCAAAGTCATTTTCTCTAGGATAATTTTTGTGCGTGCAGAGCTCAAGTCCACTTCTTTGCCAAAGGCAATGTGGCTATAAAACAAGTTCAGAATTTGTTTTGCTAATGGGTCACTGAATTTCAGAAGACTGCTTTAGGAGTCTTTTAATGTCCATGGCCCCATCTGTTCTACAATTACTTTCCAACTTGGATCTGGGATCTGTCGCCTAAAATCCTCTGTGCATTTTGTTAGTTCCATCTATTATATAAAGGGGTTCCCGTCATGGAACGACCGTCCCAAACAGAGAAACCTTACAACGCAGAAACACCAAACTTGCCAACAGAAATAGGCCTCAAGCAAGGTACGTTTGTAGCAAAGAAAATTTCCCCCCCAAAACCTATAAGACCCCCAAAACCACGAGTAAAAAACTAATTTTCCCAGCATCCTCCGGGGCTGCCAATGACTCTCCCAGCCTCTACATTCTGACAACATGATTGGCTGCCAATAAGGGTGGATTTGCATAACTCCTGAACTGGCCAGCCAACATGAACATTCCGACCCATAATAAACTGTCAGAGGAGGATAAGGCAAAGGGCTGAGGCACAAACACAAACACCCAATTCACTTTCCACAGAAATTTTACACCCCTACAAATCACAGACCACGCCCAAAATTGACAGTAAGGCTTCATTAACTTAATTTCCCTGAACAGGCCTCACTTAATGGAATGCTGTTTACGCTCCGAATTGACAGTAAGGCTTCATTAACTTGATTCTCCCGACTACGCCTCAGCTCATTGGACATTGTGTATGGCCTGAATTGACAGTAAGGCTTCATTAACTTGCTGTTCCTGACTAGGCCTCAGCTCATGGGACATTGTGTATGGCCTGAATTTACAGTAACCTACCTTGGCACACAGAGCCCCTATGACCCACGCTACATTCTACTACAGTTTGGAGGAGGGTGGACCATGGATTATGGGACTTGAAGTACCTCCATGGATAATGGGATTTGTACTACTTCAAAACCCATCATTCCCCACAGACCACTGTGGCCCAGAACCAAGACCGATAAAGACCAAACTTGGCACACAATGCCCCCCATGACCCACACTCCACCCGACTGCAGTTCAGAGAAGGACACACCATGGATAATGGGATTTCAAGTACCTCCACTCACTTCCAAAGTACCCCACCCACACAAGCATCAACCTCTACATCAACACAGCAAATGGAAAGACAAATAACATTGTATATCCACAAGCTATGCAGAACGCCAGCAACACCACACACCAACAACTCCCCAGGACTTCAACATCCCACCCACCAGAACAACCCACAACGACACAGCCATGGCCCCAACAACACCATAAATAACAACAATTCCAACCCTTACATACTCAGATTTTCTCGCATCTCCTAAATAGGGCACAGCAACGTGTGCCAGGTACAGCTAGTAGTATATAATGAAATCATGATGCCCTTGTGCCACCTAACAATACACTGCCATATAAAATCTGGATTATCTGTTTTGAACTTTTTATATGGCAGTGTAGACTCATATAGCCCAGTTCAAAGCAGATAATGTGGATTTTCTGTTTTGATAATCTAGATTATATGGCAGTGTAGAAGGGGACAGTGTTTATCAAAAGCAGCGATAGTGTGATTTATAGTGGAGAGCATGAATGTTTTAAAAACTCCAATCTATGCCACACGTGAAGTGTAATATTGAACTGATACCACTTTGAGTTGAGAGCTGTCTGTGTTATACATACTTACCATCTGCCCACCTTTATATTTTTTCATTAAGACTCTATTACATGGGTTTTCAAACCCGTCAGAGGGCACTGAGAGCACAGTTTCTGGATGGAGCCCAACGAATACCTTCACATGATGCACAGCTACTTCCAGCGGGTTTTTATCCAGGAACTGTGCTCTCGGTGTCCTACAACAGAGCAAGGAGAACATGGGAGGCTTCCCGTGTTCTTGTTACCAGCAATGGAGACAGCACATTGAAAAACCAAGCAGCAACACATTTTCCCATGTGATGGGGATGGTGATGCTGTGGGCAATGTGGTGTGCAGGGTGTCGGATTCCCCCGCTGCTCCACAGATTAACCACAATGCCTGGTGAATCCCTCCCCCCCCCCCTTGCTGTCACCCGTGTTAGGGAACAAAATGTCATGAGGTCCAAAGTAGCATACTTCTCAAGTAGTCTCTAACCCTATCAAAAGCTGCTGCTGAAACCACCTACACGTGATAAAATTTGCCCAAGCTTTTTTTAAAGCTGTCAATTGTTGTTGTTGTTGTTGTTGTTGTTGTTGTAAACACAAGTAGAATGATACGAACCTCAGTGACAAGGTTAAATAGAATAAACAGATAATAATATTCCACTTACATTTTCTCTCAATTTAATATGTCCTATTTTCTTACCTTATCAATTCCACACTCATCTCCCACTTGTGTCTGAGAGTTTTTCTCCCCTCCTCCCAGGCCCAGATCAACACCTTTTGGCACCCTAGGCCACAGTTTGGAATTACGCCCCCCCCCCTTGCCTCGTGCTGCCGCATTAGAGAGGCCTATCCCCATTCCCCTCCTCTCCCCCAACATCCATCCACTCACCGCTGAGGCTCCTCCCTGTGCTGGGAACACGCACCCAGTGATCCCAAAGAACTATGGGTCCCAGCATGCCCTGCGGCTGAGAGGCTGGTGCCGCTGCATCCTGGCAGCCCCCGCGGCCTCGAAGGCGGCTCTGCAGCCTAGCGCTGGGGGCGCGGAGGGCAGTGGCTGCAGAGAGTCGGGGCCTTCCTCCGCCTCAGGAGCCAATAGTGACCAGCATGGGCTGAAGAAAGAGGCCTCCTTGGAGTCTTTTCCTTGGAGGAGGCCTCTTCCTTCAGCCCATGCTGGCCGCGATGCTCCTCCTCTTCCTCCTCATGCTGTTGCTGCTACTGCCTCTGCAGCCTCTGCCCTCTGCGCACCCAGCGCGAGGCCGCAGAGCCGCCTTCGAGGCCGCGGGGACTGCCAGGATGCAGCGGCGGTGCCAGCCTCTCAGCCACAGGGCATGATCCTCCTCTTCCTCCTCATGCTGCTGCTGCCTCATGTGGAGCCCTGGTCACATGGTGTGCCCTCTGCCGGGTGACGTGGGGGCTGGCTCCCAGCTGTATTGTCTGCAGGGTGCAGAGGACGGAGACCCCCCCTCCTCCCTCCCTCCTGCCTTCCTTCATTTTAAGTACCAGGCGGCAGGAGCCAATCGCGGCACGATTTTTAAAATTATTTTATAACATTTGGGGGGGGCGTGATCTGCGCCCCCCCCCCGCCCCTGGCCATGGCCTTGTTGGCCCCATGGGTTATCCAGGCCTGCCTCCTCCCCACCTCCAGGAACAGTCGTATCCTCAAATCAAGTAATGTTTTAATTGATCAATCGTGAAGAGAGTATGGTTCAATTCTTGATGTTTTCTTTTTCCTATTACTCTAACTATCGAGATTCCCCATTTCGAATCCCAATTCTTCTTGAAATGACCTGTTGTGTCTCCCTCGACCTGCCCCAGTTCCTGACCGCTCTGAAGACCTGGCTATTTAGGAAAGCCCATGGTTAATGCAGAACCAGGAACTCAAATACCGAGCCTGGCCCCTGCATTTAACCCTGAATATTTTAATCTAGTTTTAAATACTCTATTTTAATTGTGGAATTTGTTGTGTGTAAGTCGCCCGGAGCACTAACGTGGAGGGCGACTCAGAAATAATAAAGTCAGTCAGTCAGTATTTAATTTTCTTTTTGAAAATATAATCCTGAAGCATAAAGTCCACTAAATATTCAAACCAATTTGAATTCCCCCTTTCTATGCTCTTTCCAACCCAGAGCTACAATTGCTTGGGCAGCTTCTATCATATATTTTGTGAGGTCAAAAAAAATTGCCCAAGCTAAGCTGAGAATGGTTCAAAGTTTTTATTAAATCTCACTTAGCTTTCTTCATTTTGCGATACTGTCCACACAACATAATCACATACTATATCACAGCAACAGACATCTTTCGAGGGGTCCCTCTTAAAATAGCACATAAAGGAACTTAAAATCCAGTCCAGCTTTTGCAAGGTTACAGAGTGTTGGTTTTAGCTTGACATTTGTGGGTTCTAATGAAGGTATTTCATCAAAAGAATTTCATTTGTATTTCTTACTATTTTGTCTTAACAAAAGTAGACACCAGGGAATTGCAACTCATCCCCTTTATGGTCACACAATTAGGGTAATTACTATAAACAGAATGCAATCCATGTAAAATAGACATCTAATTAGTTAACCACTTGTTTACTTAATATTTTCTAGCTTGGAGATAACAGTTATGGGTGAAGCATAAAAAATGGTTGTTTTGTTTTCATTAATATTCAGTGGAAAAGTGAGAACTATTCAGTGAAAACAATATGTTAATTGATTTATCTTTTAGTTAACCAGCTCCACTTATCTCTAGTCTCCCAGTGGCTTATTGTCAAAATAAAGTTCAAATATCTTTGTAATTCATGTAGAATGAGTACAGTTCCCATTGCGCCAATGGAATTTTTCCCTTTCCAGATTGCATATCCCACATTACTTCATTTGCTACATCCAAAATGCACATCTTTTTCATGCCACTGCAGACTTAGCAAACACAGCTTGTACACACAACAAATACCTGAAATGCTGTTTGCCATGGGCATTCTGCAATTTGGGCAACCAAAAAAAAGTGGCGGGAAGACAACCAATTCACAAAATGTATCACCGTACACTTTTTCTGTGCTGTCATAGACCTGTAGGATACACTTAAAGAGAGCTCTACTATTAGGTCAAATGAGGTGGCAGCCTTGGGTAGAGGATTCTGGAAGATGAGGCTAGAACAGTGAGCCACTGGACGACAGGACTATGAGTGCTGTAACCAGTTCTGTGGTTCATAAATTATCTTGTCTTTAGAGCAGCTTCTGTAATTAGAATGATGTCCATCGTTTTCTGTTGCATCTATTAGCAAAACAGCTTCAAACAACCCTACATGCAGTTAAATGTATGATAAATCATCTCTAGGAGGTTCTGGACTTCTACAGTCTGAGGTGCATCTACACCAGGCATGGGCAAACTTCTGCCCTCCAAGTGTTTTGGACTTCAACTCCCACAATTCCTAACAGTTGGTACACTGGCTGGGATTTCTGGGAGTTGAAGTCCAAAACACCTGGAGAGATGAAGTTTGCCCATGCCTGAGTAGAATGAATCCACAAATGTGTTTCCATTTTTCTCAGATAGGTTTTAAGACTGCAAAACTGTATCTGTTATCAGCTCTGGATGCTTTAGCTTCCCTTCTTAGAAAAGGTCATGGCCTGCATTCCATGGTTTTAGAGAGGTCATCTGTGGCTACTTGGTTGTATATCATTAACTATTCAGGTCCTACTTATCTGACCACATCTCCTCATGCCAACCTGCCCAAATATTAAGATCTTCCGGTGAGGCCCTTCTGTCGTTGCCGCCACCATTGCAAATGCGGTTGGTGACAACGAGAGAGAGGGGGCATTACAATCCTTTGGAACTCTTTCACTGGCCACCACAACCCTTTGGAACTCCCTCACCAAGGAGGTCAAAACAGCTCCCTCCTTGACATTTCTTACAAAGCAGCTAAAGACCTTCCTGTTCTTACAAGCTTTTAATGAAGAGACTTCATTTTGGAACATCAGGAAGGCTAACATTCACTGTGTTGTGCTAAATTTACTATCTGTATTGATGAGTTTCCCCACAACATTTGTATTTGTATTTGATAAATGTTTTCATTTATGCCATTTATGTCTTATTGTATATATGGTTTTATAGGTTACTAGCTGTACCTGCCATGCATTGCTGTTGCCAAACTTTCCTCCCTCTTTCTCTCCTTTCTTCTCTCTCTCCTTCCATCCCTTTTTTTTCTTTCCTTCTTCCTTCCTTCTCTTCCTCTTCCCTTCTTTCCCCTTTTCTTTCCCTTCCTCTTTCTCACTTTTCTTCCTTTTCTGCAACTCCCAGCAGTTCTCCTGATCGATCTACCTACCTACCTACCTACCTCTATTTATCTTATCTATCTGGAGGATTGCTAGGAGTTGCCGTCCAGGAATAGGAAATATGCAGGGATTGGGATGCTCTCAAAGAAATCCAAGAAGAAGAAAGCTTGCATCTTGGAAGCAGTGCATTTGGATCATCCTCCTCTCCTAAAGGGCCTGGTCTAGGGGATGCTGGGAGCTCTAGTTCAGAAGAGAGTGGGGATATGCTTTTGTGTGTTTTGTTTGCCAGGGGAGTCATTTTTGTGCATGCGCTGTAGCATCTTTTTGCTTGTTTGGCTTTTTAAGTCCCTTCTGCTGTGCTTTTCCAGTATTTTATGAGTGATGGTCACTTGTTGGCCTGACAGGTGTATTGTGTCCAAATTTGTTGTCAATTCGTCCAGTGGTTTTTGAGCTATGTTAATCCCACAAACAAACATTACATTTTGTTCTATTTATGCTACACTAGCTTGGGGACCCGGCCCTGCCCGGATTAATTGAGAAAGGCATTGTGTGCCAAGGTTGGTCCTTATCAGTTGTATATTTGGCTCAAGTCCCATCATCTATGGTCTTCCAAACTGAAGTAGGATGTGGTGTGGGTCATGGGGGCTCTGTGTGCCAAGTTTGGTCTTGATCAGCCAGTGGATGCGGGTTGCAGCGGTCTCGGGAAGTGATTGGAGGTACTTCAAGTCCCATCATCCATGGTCTGCCCTCATCCAAACTGCAGTAGGATGTAGAGTGGGTCATGGGTACTCTGTGTGCCAAGTTTGGGCCTGGTCTGTGATTTGTAGGGGCTTCCATGTTCTGTGGGAAATGAATTGGGTGAAGTTACTGCAAATCCCATCATTTGTGGCCCATCCTGCCCTAAACCGCACCAGATTGTAAAGTGGGCCAGTGGGCATCTGTGTGCCAAGTGTGGTCCTGATCCTTCTATGGTGTGGGCCACAGTGCTCTAAGCAAGTGAGTTAAAATACTGCAAGTCCCGTCATCCATGGTCAATCCGCCCTCAAACTGCACCAGGATGTAGAGTGGGTCTTGAGGGTTCTGTGTGCCAAGTTTGGTCTTGTTCTCTCATTGTTTGGGGTCGCAAAGGGGTTGCAAAGTGTTTTGGCCTTAAACTCCCACCATGCCTGACTGCCTCAGGCCTTTTCCTTACCCCCTCTGCCACTTTAGAGTGTCGGAATGTTTGTGTTGGCGACTGCCTCAGGACTTTGTCTTATCCTCCTCTGCCAGTTTAGAGGGTCAGAATGTTCGTGTTCGCTGGCCAATTAGAGGCGTTATGCAAATACTCCCTCATTGGCAACCAATCATGTTGTCAGAATGTAGAGGACGGGAGCGAATCAGAACGCTGCCACATACATACATACAAACAAACATACAAACAAACATACAAACAAACATACATACAAACATTCCGCTTTATTATATATAGAGATTTGTATTATTTTTCCCATTTAGGGAAAAAAGTGTGATATAAATAATAATAATAATAATAACAAC
The DNA here is from genome assembly GCA_030556195.1 of Anolis apletophallus. NCBI lineage: Eukaryota > Metazoa > Chordata > Lepidosauria > Squamata > Anolidae > Anolis > Anolis apletophallus. Next base: position 143,533,251 of record JARBWK010000004.1, on the reverse strand, counting down.
AACAATAACAATAATACTCTGCAGGAAAGCTATTGGGTATTTCTTCACAATGGCAAACAAAGTCATGCAGCAATACTAGACACAATCTCTGTCTCCATTCCTTGTATTACAGATGAATCCATGCAGCAGCTGTTTGCAGAGGGAAAGGGTGCTATCTACCAGAACATTGGCATATGGCTGACATCCAAGCACACACAATTACAGCTGACAGGAGCTTTGGCCATTGCTAATTTTGCCAGGAATGGTAATGACGTCTGTTTCCCTTATCTGTTATGAAACTATTTTTACTCCTCTATTCAGCTGAAAAGGACTTTACATAAGATCAATAAAAATAATTGCTCCTTTTGTTTAATGTTGTGCTGTGTGCTTGTTTTCTGCTTTTGAGTTGGTCTGAACATTTAAACTAAATGCCAGATAAATATGTATGTAGTATCCTTTAAAGTGTTGCAAGTAATGCTGGCCAATAGCCCAGGGTCTCATCCCAGATTTTCAGTTTATCCCAGATTACCTGATAGTGTAGACTTGTATAATCCATTTCAAAGCAGATAATCTGGAATTGGATCCTGGGATATAGGGCAGTGTAGATCCAGCCTAAGTTTTTCTCTTTGGACCTTCTGTCTCTCCAGATTTAGTTTGTTGCTAATGTTGCAACCAAGCACTTTTTGTTAGTGGGTTGCTATGAGCTTTTTGTTAGATTGGGAATGGGCTCAGGGGCGGTCCGAGCTCTCCCGGGGGGGTAAGCGAACATTATTTTGGCGCCCGGGCGCTCCCAATGTGCGCTCCATTGTGAGGCGCCGTGTCGCCCGCCCCTGCTGCGCTGCGCTCCCGGTTTCGCGGCGCATGCGCAGTGCCTACGGACCTCTCTTCAGGTCCGTAGGCACTGCGCATGCGCGCAAAACCATGGAGCGCACATGCGCAGTGCCTACGACCTCAAGAGGTCCGTAGGCACTGCGCTGCGCTCTGCGGTTTCGCAAGACGCGCAGTGCCTACAGACCTCTTTTGAGGTCCGTAGGCACTGCGCATGCGCCGCGAAACCCGGGAGCGCAGCGCAGCAGCACGGCGGGCGACGCTGCGGCGCCTCACAATGGCGCCCCACCCCGGAGCGTCCAAGATGGCGCTCTACGCGGCCGCGTAGGCCGCGTAATGGCAAAGACCGCCCCTGAATGGGCTCCACTTGGCCTTCAAAATGAAGTGGGGTTGTAAATCCCATCAGCTTTAGGCAGCATTGCCAGTGATGAGAAATACTGGGGTCCCATCTACACTGCCATATAAAATCCAGATTATCTGATTTGAACTGGATTACAGTATATGGCAATGTAGGTCTGGTCTAGGAGATGAAGTTCAACTATATAAGGAGGAATGTCAGATTTTCACCTGTGTCTTAGGCCCCTTCTACATTGCTATATAAAATCCAGATTATCTGATTTGAACTGGATTATATGGCAGTGTAGACTCCCCTAATTCTGTTCAAAGCAGATAATGTGGATAGTCTTGTTTGATAATCTGGATTATATGGCAATGTTCTTTTCTTTTTCCTGGATACATATAAAGGCTACTGCTGCATGTCTGTTTTCTTTAAGATTAAATGATTAAGACATTGTTGCTATTGCTGCTCACAGGTTTGCAACCCATGCTGGATCTACATTGCTATATAATCCAGTTTAACAGATAATCTGCATTTTATATGGCAGTTATATGAGGCCCCAGACAGGGCACGGAGGGGGAAAACAGAAAGGAATGAAACTAGAATCTACTGACTCGTGTTACAGTACTTGAATAATGACAAGTTTAATTTCCTATGTTAAACTTGTCATTATTCCCAAACTCTAGCCCTCCAAGTGTTTTGGACTCCCAGGTACCTCAGCCGCTTTGCTGAATGAACAGGAATTCTGGAAGTCGAAGACCAAAACACCAGAATTTGGGAAACACAGAACTAAAATACTGGCTTTTGAAGTCTTGTCTTTATGCCAGGGGTGGGCAAACTACGGCCCGGGGGCCGGATGCGACCCTTTGGCTAATTCTATTTAAGGGCCCCGGCAGACAGGCAGGCTTGCTCACCTCCCCTGCCTGGTCTTGCTGTCGCTGGTGCTGGGAGAGCCGGAGCGGGCGAGAGGGCGCACGGGCGCGTGGGCGAGGCGAAAGGCGAGTGGGCGGGGCGAGGCGAGCAAGTGACGAGTGGGCGGGGTGAGAGGGTGAGGCAGGCAGGCAAGCAGAGCGACTGACAGAGAGGGAGGGAGGGGGGAGAAGAGGAGGAGGCCAGGGAGCATCCTTAATAAGTGAACTATACATCCCAGCAACTCCAACTCTCAAATGTCTATTTTCCCCAAATTTCCCCAGTGTTCACATTTGGGCATATTGAGGATTCGTGCCAAGTTTGGACCTGAGTTTCCCATCCTTTCAATGGGGTTTGATCTCTTCCTTTTCCGTCACGAATCTCTAATTTATTTATTTATTCACTTACTATATTTACTATATATTACACATCATTAATATTTACATATTAATATATCAAGAAATATTCATATATTATTAGTATTAATATCATAATTATTATATTATAGTATATATATAGACATGTCAGGAGGTTTTTAGAAAGGTGGGAACAGGAAGTCATCGAGAGGGAAGGGACCCCAGGGCCATCCAGCCCAACCCCCAGGGATACGCAATCAAAGCACCCTCGACTGATGGCCATCAAGCCTCTGTATAAAACTCTCCAGAGAAGGGGACTACAAGGAAGCATTATTTTATTCTAGTGGTTTTTATTATTATTGTATAATAATTTGATTATAATAATATAATAAATAATATAATATAATGTTATATTATATTATAATTTCAATATATTAGAATGTCTATATATATACTATATTATAATAATTATGACATTAATACTAATAATATATGAATATTTCTTGATATATTAATATGTTAATATTAATGATGTGTAATATATAGTAAATATAGTAGGTGAATAAATAAATTATGTAGATTAGAATGTAGTTCAGCCTTTAGGTGCGGCCCTCCGTAATATTTTTTGGCTCTCGTGTGGCCCCTTGGAAAAAATAATTGCCCACCCCTGCTTTATGTTATTGAGATTTAATGTTTCCCATTATAATATTTTGACTCCTTTCTCTCTCATTTGTTGAAGACAGTAATTGTGTCCGGATGGTGCAGCTAGGGGTGGTCCATCAGCTTCTCGACCTTTTGGAGCATCATGTCGAAAATGGAGATGTGTCTGTTCAACATGCTGCACTTAGTGCTCTTCGGAATTTGGCTATCCCAGGTACATCAGCTGCCACAAGGAAAATAATCTGATTGAGGGGAAAATTTAAAATAGGAATATGGGATAGAAATATGGTATAGAAATAGAGAGTCTACTTTTAGTTCCTGTCCTTGATAAAACACTGTCCATATTTTATCCAGAGATTGGAATGTTACTTTATAAATTGATTTTTGGTAATGTTCTATTATCTAGATGGAGGCCACTAAGAGGCACTAGAAAGAGAAGAATAGTCTATGGGGGGGAGTTGAAGGAGGAAAAACATTTTTCTCATTTTCGCTGGTCATCTCCATTCGCTGGTCATCTCCATCTCCCCCTTCCCATGCCATAAATGAGGGTTGTTTCCATGATGGGGATATATATGTATGTGTGTGTGGGGGGGGGGGATAACAGGAACACAGAAGGAAATGGCTTTCGTCCTTCAACCCACCCTCCACCCCCGTAAAATGGACTGTCCATCTCTCTCTAGCACCCTCTGGTGGCCTCCATCTGGATAATGTAACAGTACCAGATTTTTATTAATATTTTATCAAAGGTAGATAAGTATAGAGACAGTGATATAACCATATTTCATGATAATATCCATATTCATAACTAAACAGTCTTTCTCATCCTTGTTATTGTAATGTATTAAAATAATACCTTGCAATAATAGATAAGGGGGAAGAAAGAATAGCCAGATAAAGAACACTTTCCTCCCTCATTAGTTTGTGGAGTCCCGCAGGGGGCCATTCTTTCCCCTCTGTTATTTAACATCTATATGCAACTGCTTGCACAGCTGGTACAGAGTTTTGGGCTTGAGTGTCACCAGTACGCTGATGACACTCAGCTCATTCTGAGGATGGAGGGCAGGCCTGGATCCGTCCCTGATAATTTCCAGCGTTGCCTCGAAGCCGTTACTGGATGGCTGCGAGCCAGTAGGTTGAGGGTGAATCCAGCGAAGACGGAGATCTTGTGGCTGGGCTGCCCGGGTGATGGGGATGTCCAGCTTCCGACCCTGGACAGTGTGGCGCTATGCCCATCGCTTTCAGTAAAGAGCCTGGGAGTTCACTTGAACTCCCAGCTGACCATGGATACCCAGGTCTCCATGGTCAGCAAGTCTGCTTTTTTCCATCTTAGACAGGCAAGGCAACTGGCCCCCTATCTATCCCGGAACGACCTGGCCATGGTGATCCAAGCCATGGTCATCTCGAGACTGGACTACTGTAACGCACTCTATGTTGGCCTTCCTCTGTTGGTGACCCAGAAGCTCAAGCTGGTGCAGAACTCTGCCGCCCATCTCCTGTCTGGCACCCCAGCTGGTAGTCACATAACACCCACCTTGCAGGATCTGCACTGGCTTCCAATCGAGCACCGGATCACCTTCAAAGTGTTGGTTCTTACCTTTAAGGCCTTGCACGGCCTGGGACCAGCGTATCTGAGGAACCGTCTCTCTCCATACTGCCCTACGAGATCACTGCGGTCGGAAGGTACCAACCTCTTGGATGTCCCCTCTGCGAAGTTGGCGAGATTGAGAGCAACCTGTAGGAGGGCATTTTCCGTCATTGCGCCCACGTTGTGGAATGCCCTCCCCGCTGAATTGTGCGCCATCCAGGATTTGCTTCCTTTTAGACGGGCTTGCAAGACCTACTTATTCCAGCAGGCTTTTGACCTGTAGGTTTTCCCTGTGCATAGCCCGTCATGCTTGTATCCATTACCTGTGGTGTTGTGCCCACAAACCAGGTTTTTAACTTCATTGTGTCATAATGTGTTCTATTCGCCGTGTTTTAATTGTTTGATATGTTGTTTTATTCTGTTTTATCCGGTGCTTGTGAGCCGCCCCAAGCCACCCGGGAGTGGCGGCATAGAAGCCCAACAATAAATAAATAAAATAAATAAATTGAAGAAGACCCCTCCCAAAAAAAACCCCAAAAATAACTACTGTAATTTAGATATCAAAATAAACTATGTGCTGTAAATATTTTTTAAAGTTTTGAAATGACTTCCAACCTAGAAACTCATTGATAATTCAATGATACACCATTTAATGAAATAGGTAAAGGTAAAGGTTTTCCCCTGACATTAAGTCCAGTCGTGTCTGACTCTAAGAGTTGATGCTCATCTCTGTTTCTAAGCTGAAGAGCCAGCGTTATCTGTAGACACCTCCAAGGTCATTACTGCATGGAGTGCCATTTAATGAAATAAAAAAATGAAAATCTTGATTTCTGCTCTTTTTACATATTTATTATATACAGTCTTAAAATCCCACATGTTTTCTCTCATTTTTATAAATGTTATGAAAGATTTCCAAACATGTATACATTTTATGATCTCTTCTCCATAAAATAAAAAAAAACACCAAATTACTTTATTCTTCTATTATTGCAGTCCAGAAAGATAACTTTCTGATTTAGTCCTTATTAACCAGTAGTCTTTGCCACTGTGTCATCAGGAAATACAAAGCAATGCTCTCTGGTTCCCCAAAGTCAGTGTTTTTCAACCTTTTTTGAGCTGCGGCACATTTTTTACATTTACAAAATCCTAGGGCACACCACCAACCAAAATGACATTCTAACACAGTAATACATATAGTTAATATGTTTTTAAATGTATTTATACACTCAGTGTGAAACCTGGACCTGTTTCGATGAACACAACATAGATATCCTGGCAGGAATGGCAGAAAGACACAAACTTCCTACACAGAACTCCCATAACCAAGAGAAAATACTATAAGAGTTTGGTGGGCATTGACCTTGGGGTTTTAGTGTTGTAGTTCAGGGCTATCCAACTGGTGGCCCGTGGGCCCTATATGGCCCCCAGCCCCTTCCCCATGGCACCCTACCCTCCTGCAAGATATCTGCTTTTTAAGATTAAAAAATATATTTTTATTATTTTTTTGAATTTTTTTGAATATTTTTTGAATATTTTTTGAATATTTTTTTGAATATTTTTTTGAATATTTTTTTGAATATTTTTGCGGTGGGGGTGAGGGGTGGAGCGGGGCAGGGAGGAGGAGCAGGCTCCCTTCCTCCTCCTCCTTCCCTCCCTCCCCCCCCTCTCTCTCCCTCCCTCCTTCACTCTCTCTTTCCCCCTTTCATTCCTTCCCCCTTCCACCACCTGAATGAAAGAGGAAAGGAGAGAGAGAGTGCACCGAGTGAGAGGGGGCGTGGCCAGAGCAAAAAAGGGGCAGGGCTGAGTTCGGAGCGCATGGGGGTGCTCATCCATTCCCTTTCCGGCTTCCTCCTCTTCTGAGGATTCGTGCCAAGTTTGGTCCTGATCCATCATTATTTGAGTCCACAGTGCTCTCTGGATGGAGGAGAACTACAACTCCCAAACTCAAGGTTCAGTACTTTCTGTTGCTCTCATGAGAGTTCAGTCTGCCAAGTTTGATTCAACATGGCTGAGGAATGCTTTGATTGTGTTTTCCCCTTATGGCAGAAGGAGGTAGGACTGGATGGCCCTTGGAGGTCTCCTATTCTAGGAACCCATTGTAATTATTATTATTATTATTATCATCATCATCATCAGAGGCTGAATGGTCATCTGTGAGGAATGCTTTGATTGTGTTTTCCCCTTATAGCAGAAGGAGATTGGACTGGATGGCCCTGGATAGCCCTTGGAGGTCTCCTACTCCAGGAACCTGTTGTTATTGTTATTGTTATTGTTATTGTTATTGTTATTATTATTATTATTATAGAGGCAGAATGAATATTATGCCTTATCATTCAGGGTTATAGGCCTGTGTGGAAGGGCCCTGGCTTCTTATTTGACTTCCTTTCCACACATCTGAATAAAATCCCATGTTATTTGCTTTAAACCAGATTATATGAGTGTGGACTCCGATAATCCAGTTCAAAGCAGGTATTCTGGGTTATATGGCTGTGTGGAAGGGCCCTGAGTCCACACTGCAATATAATCCAGTTCAAAGCAGGTTTTGTGGGGTTTCCTGTCTGGATATTCTGGGTTATATGGCTGTGTGAAGGGCCCTGAGTCCACACTGCAATATAATCCAGTTCAAAGCAGGGACTGGGACTTGAGACTGGGATTTTGGTGTTCATCTCTATGTCCAAGTCAAAGCCCTGGTGTCATCCACAGACACCTCCAAGGCGGGGAGGGGGCGGAGCCGGGGAGGGGGCGAAGCTGGGGAGGGGGCGGGGTGGGGTGGGGTGGAGCTGGGGCGGAGCCGGGGGCGGAGGCAGACCCTTTGGCCCCCCAGGTCATCAGTAACCGGAATTCCGGCCACAGGTCCGGTAGAAGTTGGACAGCCCTGTTGTAGTTCACCTATATCCAGAGAGCACTGTGGACTGAAATAATGTTGGATCAGGACCAAACTTGGCATGAATACTCAATATGCCCAAATGTGAACACAGATGGAGTTTGAGGAAAATAGACCTTGACATTTGGGAGTTACAGTTTCTGGGATTTATAGTTAACACACAATCAAAGACCATCCTGAACTCTTGCAACAATGGAATTGAACCAAACTTGGCATATTGAACTCTCATTACCAACAGAAAGTACTGAAAGGGTTTGCTTGGGAATTGACCTTGAGTTTGGAAGTTGTAGTTCACCTACACCCAGAGAGCACTGTGGACTCAAACAATGTTATGTTATGTTGTTGTTTGTTTTCTATCCAGAATCACAATGTTGGAAGGAGGCTCGCCACTTTAAGGTCCCTAAAACAGGCATGGGAAAACTTTGGCCCTCTGGGTGCTTTGGACTTCATTTCCCACCATTCCTAACAGCCTGAGGCTCTTTCCTGCTTAAATGGCTGAGGGGGGAAAGGAAATGAGCTTGAGGCTGCTAGGAATGGTGGGAGTTGGAGTCCAAAACACCTGGAAGGTCCAAGTTTGCCCATGCCAACTTTTGACAGAGACCTCTTCCTCCCCCTTCCCCTTCGCGCCCTTTCTTCCCCCTCCTGCCGAACACTTACTTTTTCTTCTACACTGCCGCTTCTGCCGCCATTTTGATCCAAGGGGCAGCGTGAGCATGTTCAGAAGGGGAGGGGGGAGGGAGGAAGACGTGACTCGTGTGGGTGCTACTGCGCAGTCTCTCCCCAGAGCAAAGCGAGGCACAGCGAGCAGAGCGTGGCTGGGAAGAAGGGAGCCCGAGTGGAGAACAAAAAGTGTTTGGCAGGAGAGGGAAGAAAAGGGTATTGGAGGTTCCAATTTCCCATGGCACACCTGATGATCGCTCACGGCACACTAGTGTGCCATAGCGCACTGGTTGGGAAACACTGCCCTAAGTAACCAACAGTGATATTACACTTTGGAAAAATACCCAAAAATATGAAGTTGTGTTCCCAGCAGCAGCTCAAGGCAGCCTCTTATTGGACCCTAATTCATCTCCTTTTGCTCAAATTGTGTCAGCATTTTACTTTATGTAAACATTGATTGGATTTATATGCAAACTTTTCTCTGAATAGATTCCAAATCAGCTGACGAAAGCTAAACAGAAGATTAGCTAAAAACCTGATAATAAAAATATTTAAAATGCATTTAAATTATTATATTAAAACACCATTTAGTGACTTTATATACAGAGGCAATAGTGACTAAATGATAAATAAATTGTTCCCATTCCCCTGAAAGTTAGTACATTACAAACATGGTCAAAACTGGCCAACAAATATGCTGTTGTTTGGCTTCTATATAAAAAGTTAGCACAACAGGCAGAGTAGAGCCCTCAGAAATGTGTAGTCGTAACGAGGACAGAGAAAGCTGGTGACTATTAAACAGCACAGTCCCTCTTAATGTATTAAATAGTGGAGGCTTTGACATTGTGTTCAAAAAACAATAAACCGAACATTTTTTTTTCGCATGGTGAGTTATGCCTCATTTTTTGTTTACTGCTGGTGCAAATCCATTTCCTTTTGATGATAATGACAAATCAACTCACTGGTGTTTAAAGGCCATGAAAAATTATAGAATTAATTTTAATTGTTAATTAATTTGCTAATTAATTCATTAAATCACTGAAATTAATACCCCATTTAAAATGATTAAAATGGTCAATAATCAATGTGAAGAATGAAAAATGCTGATCATTAATCAAGAATAATGTTACTGTAATGCAATAATTTAAATTAATTTTTTCCTTTGTGCTTGGGCCTTGTTAGTTCTTAGAGCCGCTTCCTTGAGCCTTCTAATGTCTACTGCTCTGGTCACAACAGGTTTTAAAAAGCAGCCAGCTATACGTCCATCATGCCAGGGACCCAGTAGCTGCTGAGATCCTCTCCCATGTGTGTTTGTGTGTGTCTTTGAGTGCACATCACATAATGGGGGTCATATTAATTTCATAGGGAAGGAATTCTCACTAAGGGAGAAGAAGAGTATCCAAGTAGACCAGGGGTCAGGAACCTTTTTAACACAGAGAGCCATAAAAGCAAAAATATTTGGAAATTTATTTCAATGAGAGACATATAATATATAAAATATATTTTAAGACTGAATTCAACTAAATGTGAATATATACGTACATACTATGAGAAAAGGATTCCCCCGGCAGAATGACAGGACACTTCAGACCTGGCTCTGCAAAAGGCATGCTCAGGACTCTGGGAAGGAAGAGAAGATGGAAGGAAGGGGAAAAGAAAGAAAGACAGAGGAAATAAAGGAGAGGGGGAGAGGAAGAAAGAAAATAAGAACGAACTATGGAAAAGGAAGAAAAGAAAAGCAGGAGAGAGACAAGGAGGGGAAAGGAAAGGGAGTGTGGAAAAAGTGAAATAATGAAGGGGAAAGAAGAAAAGAAAGAAGGGGGGAGAGAGGAAAGTGAAAAGAAAGGAAGGAGAAGGAAAGGAAGACTTGGGAAAAAGAATAGAAGAGGAAGGGAGGAGGAAGGGAGGGAGGAAGAATGGAGGAAAGAAGGAAGGAGACAGAGGGAGGGAAAAGGAAGGAGAGAAGGAGAAGGAAAGGGTGAAGGGGAGAAAGGAAGGAAGGAAGAGGGAGAATGGAGGAAAGAAGGAAGGGGAGAGAGGGAGGGAAAAGGAAGGAGAGAAGGAAAGGGTAAAGGGTGAGAAATAAAGGAAGAGAGAATGGAGGAAAGAAGCAAAGGGAGAGAGGGAGGGAAAAGGAAGGAGAGAAGGAAAGAATGGAAGAATGGAAGAGGGAGGGAGGAAATAAAGTAGGGAAAGAGAGGCAAAAAGAAAGGAAGAGGAAGGAAGGAAGGAAGGAAGGGAGAGGAGGGCACGAGGCCCCGAGAGCAGCGGGGAATGAGGAAAAGGCAGCAATGGCGGCTTGGAAGCAGCAGTCGCGGTGCATTTGCGTCACTCCTCCCTGCTGCATGCTGGGAAACCGAGGCCCAGGCTGCTCTGGAGAGCCAGATGCAATCATGAAAAGAGCCACATCTGGCTCTCGAGCCATAGGTTCCCTACCCCTGAAGTAGACCATAATGCCAGGATCCCCATTTTCTTTTACTTGAAGATATCCTCTGCGTTTGTTCTCACGGGAGTACTTTTTAATGCGAGATCATTACATGGGATTTCTTATATTCTATATTATTCTATATTACAATTTATAAGTAGATACCTCTCAATTCAAAAGGTAACTATTGAATTTACATTGAAAAAAAATGATATAAATTGCAGTTCCTCCCTTCTTGGTTCTAAAGATTATGGTGAAAGAAAGGATTCTATAATGCCCATCTCGGCTTCTCCCTCCAGAACAACATCATTATTATCTTTTGAGAAATCAGGCAATGGGGAATTCACATTACACATTAAATTTCATGTTTTTACACATCTCTACATGGGGAATTTAAAAATAAGTCAACTGCCTAGCAACTTAGGAAGCGTACAAATAATAAACACATTAGAAACAGCAAGATACCTGGAACGCATTTGCACCATGTGATGGGCTCTGTCAATAGCCATTTCTTAAATGTATAGAAACACTGATTTTATTGCATGTCATGAAGTCCTTAATGTGTCCTTCTTAAAATAAGCAAAAATACAGATGAAAAAGTCAATGAATCAATTAGAGGCAGTCTTTTAAAAATATAAGGACAGGCACAAGTGGTGTAATTGATTAAATCTTCAGAGGCCTATCGAGGGAGCTCTCTCTGAAAATGCTTCTACTGTCGAAGGCCCATAGTTTGAACTTTCTGCGACCAAAGCCCAAGGAAATTAAAAACAAGTTAATTAGTCATTAGTCTCACAGCATGATCAAAATGCTGGCAAGGGATGCCTGCCTGCTGTACTTGTCTTTGGGAAGCAAAAGAGTACACAGTCTGTCCAGAAATTGCTTGCTAGATAGTGAACATCTCTTTCCAGGGAGGTGACTCCTCATTTTTAATTGGGATGGATTCACCAAAAGAGTGGTTGGGGGACAGTGAAGAAAGGAGAAGAAAAACTTCCTCCAACTCAGATACGAGTAGATATAAGATAGAGAATTTGAACTATAAGCATATGTTATGGTGTCAAACCCATTTTCACCGAGGGCCCACATCAACTTTATGGTTGCCTTCAAAGAACTGTTTGTAATTATAACACTGTATAAATGGAACAATGTTGTCCTGGTATTGAAAGCCTTGTGTGCCACATGATGTGGTGGGAGGATTCAGCCCTCTGGTCTTGTGTTTGACATGTGTGTGTTTTCGTGTCTAATCATTCAGTTATGATTCATAGAAAATAATCACAGAGATGGAAAGGGCCTTCTGGGTCATTAGTCCAACCTCTTCATGGGAAATCCAGCTAGAGAATCCCCAGTAGATAGCTGTCTAGTTTGAATACTTTCTCTAGGATATTAATTCCATTTTCAAACAGCTCTCACTGTCAATAAATCTCTTTTAATGTTCAATTACAATCACTTAAAACTATTACACTTGGTCTTCTCTCTGTGACAGCCCTTGAAGTACTTTGTTGTTGCTTATTCGTTCAGTCGCTTCCGACTCTTCGTGACCTCATGGACCAGCCCACGCCAGAGCTCCCTGTTGGCTGTCACAACCCCCAGCTCCTTCAGGGTCAAGCCAGTCACTTCAAAGATACCACCCATTCATCTTGCACTTGGTCAGCCCCTCTTCCTTTTTCCTTCCTTTTTCCCCAGCATCATTGTCTTCTCTAAGATTTCCTGTTTTCTCATGATGTCGCCAAAGTACTTCATATTTGCCTCTACTATCCTTCCCTCCAATAAGTAGTCGGGCTTTATTTCCTGAAGTATGGATTGGTTGGATCTTCTCGTGGTCTAAGGCAATCTCAGAACTTTCCTCCAACACCACAGTTCAAAAGCATCTATCTTCCTTCGCTCAGTCTTCCCTATGGTCTAGCTCTCACATCTGTAGGTTACTGAGGGAAATACCATTGCTTTAACTGTACTTAAAGTACATCAATAGCATTCCTCAGTCTTCTCTTCACCAGGATGAACATCCCAATGATCTCAGCTATTTCTTAAACCATCTCTTATTATCCCTCGCCAGCCTGAGCTGCCAAATCATATATGTGTCCTTCAACATTAAAAGCTCTTTTTAAAAACAGAAGTTAAATTGTATTGACTGGCTTGACTGACATTCTTTTTGTGGGACAACAGTGTTGTTGTTATTGGTCGTTAGCTTGATTGCTGTTCTCCCCTTCTTCACAGGAGTTCAGGGTTCTGTTTTCATCTCCATAGTTACACAACGGTTCTAAACCCATGGATTTTAGAAACATGAGTTGTTCTCTACACATTTATGCATGGGTGAATGACTCTCATGTATAAACATTTAGCCCATGCATTTTCATGCTGTTATACGTTAACTCTTTTTTTTTAACCTACAAAACCATCATTTCTCCCTGAGTGGGCTTCTTTCTTTCTTTCTTTCTTTCTTTCATTCTTTCGTTCTTTGTTTGTTTGTTTGTTTTGTAATTCAATGCTTTTTATAAAAATGTGTAACTCTGGGGGATTTTTTTCACAAAATCTTACTTTGAACAATTTTTTGTGCAAGACCTTTTCTGTCTTGTACATTTTCATGGGGTCCTGAAGCCTCTCATGATCTTGCCTGGTAGTGGGGAAAGATCTGAACGTTCTTTATTGTTATATAGAGAAATGAGATAAGTAAAGATTTGTCACTAATATGTTGAATGTGCAGATATTGTAAAAACAATAGCCATGTCTGCTCAGCAGCTTGTTGTTTTGACATTTTGAAACTGAAACTGGTGTTACCAAATGTTTATGCCTAACTTTTTGTTTCATTTTCCAGTAGCTAACAAGGTTCAAATGCTGGACGAAGGGGTTGCCAAGCGGATCCAGATGCTTTTGAGATCAGATATGCCCCCTGTTCAGTTTAAACTTCTTGGAACATTACGAATGTTGATGGATGGTCAAGGTAGGAAAATGCCAAGGTCTGCCACTCTTTAAGGTTCCTTTGTGAACTGCGTAACAGAAGAAACACCTTCTTCATAATACAGCAGGATAAATGCTCTTACGAGTATGGAAAGTTCAATGTTTCAGGCTTTGCCATCAGAGCTAGGATACGCTTAAGGGCCTTTTCGCAGTAGTGGATGATGGATATATAGAGGTTCCAAACTGTAGGCTGTTGGAACATTTGTCAAGATAAAAAAAAGTGGAGGAACTGTTAAAAATTAACTTAATGGTGAGGAGATCTGGTTGGTGAGGGATTGATTGTGAGCCTCAAAGGTTTTGTCTGCAGTGAATAGGCTGCAGAGTGACTACATTGGAAGCCAAGTAGAACACAGTGTTCCGAGTTCTTGTTTCTCTTTCATGAGTCATATTATACCTGGGAACCACACTGCTAAATAAGCAATTTATCTTATATAAAAAGACCTCCTTTATCTCACACAGGATAAGCCAGCAGCCTACTTTTCTCTAGATTCCACAAGTAGTACATCTCCTGCTTGCCTCCTGGAAGGAGCCGCTTTTAAGATGCTTCATCATAACTGGCATCAAGCTCTGAGTCAAAGCCTACCATTGCAAATACTACAGCCACTGATTTATTTTGTGTCAAAAGCATTGCATACATAAGTATAAAACTGATAAAAATAGAAGGAACACAAGCAGGAACACTAAATAATTTTTGATTAAAACCAGGCAACATTGACTGCATTGTATGTAGCTTTAAACCATTCTTCCTCTGTACATGAGACAGGGCATTGTGGACAAGCACACAGGTATGGAATTGTTTGTTCTACTCCACAATCACACAACGTGGAGGACTCTTTTACAGCCATGATTATTCATTTTCAAGCAATGCTGCATTAACACTCCAATGATTTCCAGGAGCTTAATGAATTGATTATTAGAAGTTGAGCATTCTTTATACAGAATTCTTTTACATTGAATCCCATCTCCAAGACAGCTCATTGTGTACATATATGCAAATTTAAGTATTCCAAACTTCTTTTGACAAGTACTTTGAATAAGTGATTTTCAACCTGTATACTACCCATATCTCCTTCAGAACAAGCATGGATAACTTCTCAATTCACATGGGATTACATACTATAGAATAATACACTGATTGAATACAGCAAGGTTTTACAAACTTTTTCATCTGCAGAGCCCTTTTTGAAGCAAAAGTTTCTCATGGAGCCACAATAAATGTTATGTTATATTATATTACCTCTCCATTGGCGCCCCCTTGTTGTGGGGGAGAGGCTTGCATACCCTAATGAAGTCGTGAGCTATGCTGACGGTGGCATAATAGCCACTGGTAGGGCCTCCCATGCCAGACAGGTCACAACTGAAGGGTCTGACAAAGAGCGTCAATGGGCAGGATGGGCTCTCTAACCTTATGGCAACCATCCTAAAAGAAGGAAAACTCTAATTTCAAACCCGGGCAGATGGTGCTCGTTTTAACCCTGTAAGGTCAACCATCTAGAGAAGGGAACTCAAATCAAACCTATGACCTGAGGACCTCGCTGCCACCGTCCAAGCTTGCTAGGCCCCGGCAGATGAACCTTTGGTTTAAAGGGTGAAGCCAGTTCTGTGCACGCTGCACTCCACTAGAAAAATCCATTGCATAGGCTCGAAGGACACATCCAACCTCTTCATCAACACGCTTGTAGAAAGCGTGGGATGCGTCCTTCCTAAGAATCTTCGTTCACGAAGTAATGCCAGAGATATATTACTATATTATATTGCAGTAACCCCCAGGGCCATCCAGTCCAACTGCTTCTGCCATGCAGGAAAAGCACAAACAAAGCACATTCAACAGATGGCCATCCAGCCTTTGTAGTCATAATAATAATAGCGGCAACCTCAGGGGCCATCTAGTCCAACTCCCTTCTGCCATACAGAAAAAGCACGATCAAAGCACCCCCTGAGCGGTGAGAGGAAAATAAGGTTTTAGACAAGGGGAAAAGGATCTGGGCAGCAAAGAAGTGAGGGGGGTTGGCTTTTGGGACAAGGGAGGCAGGGGGAAAGGGAGGATCAGGAAAGAGGAGGGGGAGGAGAGGGGGAAGAGAAGGAAATTGTAGAGCCCCTCAATATGCTGCGTGGAGCCCCAAGAACTCTGCAGAGCACATTTTGAGAACCACTGTGTAGTATTTTGTTATTCTATAGTATAATAATATACTATAGAATAACATAATACAGGATAACGTACTGAAATGATTGAGTGAAGAAAAACATAATTTTGTGTAACTCTATACCACTTATTTTTTGAGCAGAAATCAAGGCTTAGTGAAATCAGTGCTTAGTGTATAGGAGACAAATCTACTGCACAGAAAACATGTTTTTGGTGCAAAAAAGCCATATATTTTTCTCCATAAAGCAATTCCTCTGCAACACTTCAGAACATTCAAATACAGAGCAAATACTGTGGTGAAACATTTGTTTTTTCCCACTGTAAATAATCAACAGCCATTATTTCTCCTTACATGCACGAATGAACTAGTCAAAGATTTACATCCCTATTATAGATTTTCCTGCTCGTATCCCTCAAAGTAAGCTGCTATAAGAATTCAGGGCAACGTAAGTGATCCTATCTAGCAAAAGCCATGGAAGAAGGAGAAACTACCCAATTCCTGGTTCCGATTTACCCTTTTATGGCAAGGAACCCAGAAGCCTCCCACCTCAATTGCCATCTGTTCTATTTATCAGTAAGCCAACATTAATTAACTCTATACAAAACACCCCTGTGGATGTGTGTCTTTTAACAGGTCTCTGCTAAATTAGTCGATTGTGTTGTCTAATCTAAATTCATTACAGCAATTGTTTCCTAGTGTGTTGATGCTTGCTGAATTTAGAGAGGCCCCCTCTCTCTTGAAGGAATCTGAACCTTCACTATTAATAGATTTTCGGCAGCACAAACCAACAGTTCTCATATTCACATCTCTCTCAAAGCAAACCATTGACTGCCTACACATGAACATGGGATCTCTTCTGAGAAATGCATTTGTGTGAATCAAGTTTCCACATGTCTGTTGACTAGACATGTGTGCGAAATTCATTCCTACCATTTCTACCATTTCTTTTGCATCTTCAAATTCTTCGGAAGCACAAAATTACCCCTTCTCCACACAAAAATCTGCTCAACACAAAATCCTATTTTTGTGTGCATCCGAACTTGCCTACTTGCCTTGGTAAGAGAGTGGGTGTTTAGTGGAGCATGCAGGCAGACAGGCCCGAGCTTGGTTGCAAGTGTTCTCCAGGCCCGCCTGTACACCCTGCCACACATGCACTCTCAGAGACTGTGGTGGGGTGTGTGTGGCAGAGTGTGTAGGCAGGCCCAGCGCATGCCTGCAGCCAAGCTCCAGGCCTGCCCAAGGCATGTCTGCTGCTGAGCGTCTCTTACTCTACAGCAGGGGTGCTCATTAGGTAGATCGCGATCTACTGGTAGATTGCGTAGGGCATCCTGGTAGATCGCAGGCAGGGCAGGAGGAAGGCTCAGCCCCGCCCCGCAGGCTCCCGACGCCACCCAGGTGCAGAAGGAGGTTGGACTGGATGGCCCTTGGAGGTCTCCTCCTATTCTAGGAACCCATTGTTGTTGTTGTTATTATTATTATCATCAGAGGCTGAATGGCCATCTGTGAGGAATACTTTGATTGTGTTTTTCCCTTATGGCAGAAGGAGGTTGGACTGGATGGCCCTTGGAGGTCTCCTTCTACTCTAGGAACGTATTGTTGTTGTTACTATTAGTAGTAGTAGTAGTAGTAGCAGTAGCAGTAGCAGAGGCTGAATGAATATTATCATTATTATTATGAATAAATTCAGGGGCTTATTATACTCACATTTAGTTGAATTCAGTCTTAAAATATATTATATGCCTCTCACTGAAATAAATTTTCAAATATTTGGCTTTTATGGCTCTCTAAGTAGTGGGGAGGTAGATCATTTTGACTTGGTTGTTTTATAAGTAGCTCGCATGCTGAAACAGTGTGAGCACCCCTGCTCTAGAGTAAGAGGCACTCAGCTGCAGGCACTGGCAGGTATGTGCACTTTCCAGGCCTGCCTGCATGCCTCACACATGCACTATCTTTCCAAGGAGAGTACTTGTGTGGCATGGCGTACAGGCAGGCCCGGGAAAGCATGCCTGCCTGCCAGTGCCTACAGCTTCTTACTATAGAGTAGAAACAGCAGGAGCCTGGTAAGAAGAATGCATGCTGGGAAGGGGAGCCAGTGGGTGGAAAAAACCCCTCCTCATAATGGTCTAAAATGAAAGAACTGAAAACAACCCTCCTGTCATACCCCAGCCTGCCCCTGGCCCTCAGCAAGACCAACGCCATGTTAAACTCACAGTCACAGAAAGGCCTGCACAGTCTAAAGGCAAGATGCTTCAAGAGGCCCTAGTTCATCCAACGTTCAAGGACAGAAACCAGGCCGCTTCGGCATGGGCTGATAAGAACCGAGGGAATCGTGGAGCCGACTTAACTCCCATTCGACCAGGTTCTGCTGCTAATTGGGCTTACATTCCAATTCAGTGCGGGAGGCTTGAGAAGCCTCAGCTGGACAATTGTTGTGAGAACCCGTTTTGACGCACTGGTACGTTGTAACTTCAAAGCCTTAGAGACCTAGAAGAGTTTGGGACTGAGAGATGTATCTCTCGTCAATGTTGAATTCAAGCCTTCATGAACTTTGCCTGGGCTGCGGAACCTTCCAGCCATTGAACTCTGTTTGCCAAGCCTTGTGCCAAGCCTTCCTTGTGGATTAGCCCGTTGGAGCATCAAGCCTTTACTTTTGTTCCTGATTACTTTTGTTCCTGATTACTTTGGACTATTGCTTTGCAATATTCGGTGCTTGGAAGCATCAAAGGACTATATTTCTATTTTCTTTATCCATTTATTCTAAATAAAGCATTTAACTGTGGCCGGTCTCAAGTGGTTTACTGAGGGGTCCTTCAGGTCTACGATACAACACCTCCCAATTTCAGGAGGCTTACAAAAATGGATCAGGGCCCCCAACAAAAGCCAGGACACGAAATGGGACAAGGTTTATCCCAAATGCATATCTCTACTCCTGACAAAACTACTATTTTGATTGTTGCTATGCCTTTCTGAAACTGTCACCAGTTCACATGTATGCATTTCTCACCTGAGAACTACACTTTTTAAGTGGTAACATGCCTATATGAATGGGCTGTCAGATGGAAAGTCCTCCAACATAATTTCCACACTGGTTCATACTGAATACTTTCCAATAGGAATCCTTCCTGCTTTCACATGAGTGAGTGCACATTTATCCCCTGCTGACTGCAACATCAAAGAATGTACTTATCTGTGAAAATGAATCATTACAGGATTTTCACATCTCCTCACTTAATCTAAAGTGCCAAGTTTCTCAAGGAAGGCACTCCACATATTCATTTGCAAATCAAGAACCACAAGCTATTAAGTGATGAATGTGAAAGCACATCTTGGTTTTCCACATTTCCCCCCATCATTTGTCACTGTCCAGATATATCTCATTGATTTGGTATAGAAGTTAGATAAAATAAATGAATCCTTTCTCAAATGCATGGCTTTCCTGCATCAAAATATGTTCCATTTGAGATGATATGAAAGCTCTTTTTTACAGCGCATAAACTGTTTGTGTCTGCAGATAATGATTTTAAAAGCTGTATGCAATTAAGGTCTTAAAAAAGGGAGAACAAGCAGCTGCCGCATCCCAGGACCTCTTCAAAACATCCTAGTCTTTGTCTTTCAGCTGATGCAGCAGAGGAACTGGGCCAAGATCTCATGCTGCTAAGCCGGCTGGTGCAATGGTGCGATTCAAAGGACCATGCTGGAGTCTGTGGAGAAGCAAACCGGCTGCTGGCTTCGCTCATACGCCACAGTCGTTCTCAAGTATGAATGGGGATGGCTTTTGATCCGTTTGCAAGTATCATTTCATGTGTGGAATTCCTTGTTTACAGATGTGTCGGTAACCACATTCTACACAGGTCTATAGTCTTCATAAAGGGCTTAGATAGCCAGATGAGTTAGCAGGCAAATAAAGCCCTTCCCCATTGCCATCCTTGTATGCTCGATTTTCTCCTCCTATCACCTTTCTTGTTAGACTGATACTTCTCCTTTTATTTACAGTCTCTGAGCACATGGCAAGTCCCTGCGTCCTTGATTTTCTTTTTCTTTGTAAACATGGAGAGAGAAAAATTATGGGTTGCTTACCTGTAACCATAGTTCTCTGAGTGGTCACCTGTGGATTCACACATCTGTACTTCCGCGCCTGCGTGAAGCATTTCTTGATCCGAAATGCTTCGCGCAGGCGCGGAAGTACAGATGTGTGATCCACAGTGACCATGAAAGAGAAATGTCTCCAGAAAACTTGACAGTTAGATAGCTAGGCCCTAACTCCTATATAGATATGTCTTTTGTAACTTTAAAGCTTGATTCTGCTTCTGTATTGCTGAAGTTTAAGTCGAGATTCCACTCTGTGTGTGTGTGTTGGGGGGGGGTCTCCTTGACATAAGAGCCAAGTATGTAGCCCAATGGCTACATGCTTGGGCTGGTCCACGAGAAGGCCTTACTGGTGCATTATTTAAACTGTTGTGTGTATTCATATCATGATCTGATCACTATGCTCAATATATCCCATATGCATGGGGGTATTGGGATAATGATACAAAAAGGTTTGCTAGGGTAGATCCTCTCTCACTTAGACTCAGCCCCACCTCCAATCAAACTCAGCACCCCACCCCCCCCGGAATCAAAATCCTGGCTACGGCCCTGATAAGAGCACTTCGAGTAAAAAGCAGTGGCTTGTTCCAAGTTTTGCTTTAACATACGAGCAGGGTTTCAAGGGAGCAACCTCTGTACCTCGTTCTCTTGTCCACTTTGGGAGACTGCTATCCGCTTTGCAGTCTTTGGGTTAGTTGATTTTGTGTGGGTTTTTTGGCTTCGTTAAGAGAGTGAGGGGCAGACAGTAAGTGAGGGAGGGAGGCTAGAATGAGCATAGTATGAAGAAAAAGATGCTTTTGCCTCTTCACTTTGTTCTTTCTTGCCACAACTTTGTGCTTTGACCATTTAAACTTGATCTTTCTTTCTTATTGTTCCATGTGAATATGCATTTAT
This sequence comes from Anolis apletophallus, assembly GCA_030556195.1. Taxonomy (NCBI): domain Eukaryota; kingdom Metazoa; phylum Chordata; class Lepidosauria; order Squamata; family Anolidae; genus Anolis; species Anolis apletophallus. The sequence continues at coordinate 143,512,552 of JARBWK010000004.1, read as the reverse complement.
ATATTATTTATAATGTATTTATAAAGTACATTTTCTTATTTTAAAATATGTAACAAAAATGGGGGAACACGGTACAGAATAATAGCATTTCAATGGGAAAATTCACTTTGAGATAGGAATATTTTGAGTTAAAAGTTTGGTCACAGAATGAATTCAACTCTTAAGTTAAGGTATTACTGTATATAGAGAGATAAACACACAATTGGGACAGGGGTTAAATCTGTGCAGTTTTGCGGTTGTTGTTAATGGAAGCTACTTTTAAACATGTTACTTCTAAGCATAAACGTTTTAGAGGAAAAATAATATATAAATGAAAATGAAAAGCAACTTTCATTTTCAATGTTGTAACCATTGGTTGGAGGGTGGGGAAGGAAAAACAGAGCTCCTGTCTTATTCATAGGCAAAATTCCTGTGGTTTTCTCTATTATTATTATTATTATTATTCTAATCCCCCTCCCTCTCTCTTTCTCTCATTTTCTAAACAGGAAGTTGTCAAAGCCATTCAAGAGGCTGGAGCCATGAAACACCTGGTTTGCATGGCAACCAGTGAGCATGCTATAATGCAAAATGAAGCCTTGATTGCTTTGGCCATTGCTTCTGCTATCAACTTAGGTATTCATGGCCTTCCTAGACAATGCCCATAAGCAGACTCCCAACAGAAAGTTGTTGTTTATTTGTTCAGTTTCTTCTAACTCTTCATGACCTCATGGACCAGCCCACGCCAGAGCTCCCTGTTGGCCGTCACCTCCCCAGCTCCTTCAGGGTCAAGCCAGTCACTTCGAGGATACCATCCACCCATCTTGCCCTTAGCCCCTATTTATTTCTCCTTCCATTTCCCCCAGCACATTTGTCTTCTCTAAGCTTTCCTGTCTTCTCATTATGTGGCCAAAGTACTTCAACTTTGCCTCTACTATCCTTCCCTCCAATGAGCAATCTGGCTTTATTTCCTGAAGTATGGACTGGTTGGATCTTCTCACGGTCCAAGGCACTCTCAAAACTTTCCTCCAACACCACAGTTCAAAAGCATCCATCTTCCTTTGCTCAGCCTTCCCTATGGTCCAGCTCTCACATCCGTAGATTACTACAGGGAATACAATTGCTTTTACTATGCGGATCTTCATTGCCAGTGTGATGTCTCTACTCTTTACTTATTTTATCGAGATTGGTCATTGCTCAGTCTTCTGAGCTGCAGTCTGCATCTGCAGTAATCTTTGCACCTAGAAATACAAAGTCTGTCAATGCCTTCATGTTTTCTCCCTCTATTTGCCAGTTATCAATAAATCTGGTTGCCATATTCTTGGGTTTTTTTGGATGTTTTAACTGCAACCCAGCTTTTGCACTTTCTTATTTCACCTTGATTAGAAGACTCCTCGGCTCCTCCTCGCCTTCGGTCATCAAAGTGGTATCATCTGCATATCTAAGGTTAATGTTCCTTCCAGCCATTTTGACCCCAGCCTTGCATTCATCAAGCCCCACATATCGCATGATGTGTCCTGCATACAAGTTGAATAGGTTGGGTAAGAATATACAACCCTGCCGTATGTCTTTTCCAATCCTGAACCAGTCTGTTGTTCCACGGCCAGTTCTTACTGTTGCTACTTGGTCATTATACAGATTCCTCAGAAGATAAACTATTTATTTATTTATTTACATCATTTATATTCTGCCCTTCTCACCCCGCAGGGGACTCGGGGCGGATTACAATGTACATATACAGGCAAATATTCAATGCCATAGACACACAACCTATATAGACAGGCACTCAGAGGCAACTTAACATTCCAGCTTCTGGCCACCAGGGGGAGCTGTCGCATTCCTTCATTCTTTTGCGTACTTCCTGGAGATTTTATGGCCTCGAAAATCAGTTAAATTGGCCTCCCCACAAAGTGGTACCTAAATTTTCCTACTTGACAAATGAAACAAGGTGACAGAAACAAGGTGTTTGGTATGCCCATACCACCAAGAACTTGACACAAGTTATTATGATCCCAACAGAATATGTGCCATTAATAAAGTCCCCCAGTCTACTTATAGAGAGAGCCACCAAAGCAGCATGCCTCTGTTTTTAATGGCTGTAGAAAAAAGGGAATTTTCTGCAGATGTTTCTTGTCATACAAACCAGGTAGCAAGCAACACTTGCAGAAATTCCCTTATCTACAAGAACCATGACATTTCCCCAAGCTTCAGCCTTGTAATAGCTGTGATTTCTATACACAAGATTGGCATGGCTATGAGAAAGTATGCACTCCATCCACCACTCTTCGTCATGACTTGGCTGGCTTAAAGCCGCTCAATTAGGTGTTGGCCCAATGCAAGCAGAAATGTATTGTTTAGCAGAACTAACAAGATTTGTGTTTAAAGAGTTATGGTCAAGAGAGTCCAAGGATTGAAGGAACAGTAAGGAGCACCATTATACCTATCTACAGAGGCTTTGATTTTCAGATAAATTATATTGATTATCTGCTTTGATCATCTGGATTATATGGCAGTGTAGAAAGAACCTTAGATAAGAAGTAGCTATAGTGGGATGGATCCAGATCTTAGAATGGATCCAGATCTTATCATCTCATTCCTTTTCTTCCCAATGTTCTTGGTCATGGAATGTAGTAGGGATATCTTTCTTAGATCTTAGCTGCCACTTCTAGGAAGTGACTGAGGCTGGATCTACACTGCCACATAATCCAAACTATCAAAGCAGATAATCCACATTATCTGCCTTGAACTGGATTGTAGCTCCACTCAATCTTGGGTGTGCTTTACTTCTCTGCTCCTCTTTTACCCATATGTGATAGAACAAAGAGGAGCAAAGCCTGTCTCTTGATTAAAGATTAAAGAGAAAACCTACAAACCCCTCCCCCCCGCTCCACAATGATTCCCTATTTTTTATTTACGCCATTTATATGCTGCCCTTCTCACCCCAAAGAGGACTCAAAGCGGCTTACAAGTAATATGCAAATACATTACTACCACAGCACTAGTATTATATATTACTATATTGTATTATATACATTATACAATATTATACTGTAATATTATTAGTAATATTACATGTAATATAAAATATATAATTATAAAATCATATTATTACTATATTGTATTACATTATAATATTGTCAATATTATATGTATATACAATATATTATTATATATTATATTTATTATATTATTAGCACAATGATCCCATAGCAGCAGTTGGTGCTGTAAGGTGGGGCTCCCCACTGATGACACAGGAGACAAGATGGAACTGTCTTCCTGGCCTGCCCCGCCAAAGAAACCATGGAACAGGAACAAAGGCAAGGAGCTGTGCCATTGGGAGACCTTGGGCTTGATAGGAACAAGGCTGATTCTGACCACCAAGTGAAAGCTCAGTTACTGCAAAATCCACAAACTCCATGGCCAAGATATGTATTTCCTGTTGATAAGAAGAAGCGTCTAAGATTTCAACCCAAATGGTTCAGCGGATGTCCCTGCCTGGTCTACTCATGCACAAGGTGCGCTCTGGAAGTATGGTGTGGTGTTTGGAGGAGAAGTTGAGGTCAAAGGTGCTCATCAGAAGCTTGGTGCATGGGTTGCTAAACCCTTGGTGCAATGGAAAAAATACAATACACTTCTTCAATAGACACTAAAACCCAGAGTCCCATCAGACCTCTCAGCCTCAGAGGATGCCTGCCATAGATGTAGGCACAATGTCAGGAGCGAATGCTTCCTGGTCCTTCTCTTCACTCTGGTCCCAGAGCAGTAGTGAGGGGCAAAGTGTGGCCCATGACCAAAGTGTGTGAGAACAAACCTATGACCCTGCTGCCCCACAATATTTTCCTAACCCTGATATTTTTGAACAGTGAAAAGCGGAAATACAAGGAATAAGGTAGGACTTTTGGAGCTCAAACGATCTGTGATGTTCCTAGAAGTCTTGGCTTTCTGAACATTTTTTAAAGTTAAGGCTTCTAGAATTGGATGTCTAGTTAACACAGAAAGCTAGCACATTGGTGTTTTTTTTAATGGCACAAGAAGGTATGGTCTTTATATCTAGAAATGTCTTTAGAGAGCCGATTATGTTCAAAAATTTCTTCTCCTTTACAGAAATCATCAAAGAAGAGTTTAAAGAGGCCAGTCTAGTTCAGAACATACATAAACTTCTCCAAGATGAAAGCACAGGTCCAGAGGTGAAATATAATTCCATAGGCCTGTTGTGCAGTCTCCTAAATTCAGGTAATTTCAGTCCACCTGGTATAGGAATTGCCATTTGCCACGACAGCAGGTGAAAGTCCTTCATATTAGGAAAGATTGCAGTCTTAACACAGCAGCAAGTGCTTTCTCGATATATTTCAAAGCCTCAGTCCTGCACCCAAATAATATCTTTACCTACTCAATTAACATCTGGCAGTGATTGACTTAAACCACAATCTCAATCTTGAAATAGGATCTGCAGCTGTCACAAGATCACTATCTAGACTAAATTCTGGACTTCCCTGTTTCTCTGCATCCCTTCCACCCACCACCTGTGTCACTACTGAACCTATTTTACAGTTCTGAATAATTCAAAGCTTGCACACTGTTATGGCATTTTAATTAATCCCAATAAAGTACTGTCTCATTGTTGCTCTGTTTTTGGTTATGTGTTATGTTCTTTGTTGCAACTCAGTGTTTGGCGCGTGGCATGGCCCCTGGATCAGGCTGGCTTATCGCCCCCCTTGGTTGTTAGGGGGGATAATGCCCAGGCCCCCTGGGGTGCTGAGTTTCCGTGGACAGGCATTGGGCTGCTCGCACCCCAGGCTTGCAAACGCCTTTGGACATTCGCAGGGGCTGTACGACCCTGATCCAGGACCCATGTGTGGCCGCCAGCCGTTTATGTTCCTGTTTTCAATGAATGAGTTGTGGCCATTTTCATCCAACCACTTGTGTCTGCGTATTGTTCTTGGCGCGCGGTGTGTCACCCTTGCACACGCAATGAGCAATCTAAGTGTAACATGTCTCCTATATAATGGATTTACATTCCAATTTCATTTGGGTCCCACTGAGGCTAAAACAAGACACATGTAGCAGCAGGAGAATGTGAATGCGCCACTCTTAACCTACTGAAACTAAATGGGAAGAGGCACATTTTTTAAACAAAAGAAACGGAAATATTTGTGAATTCTGAGATTGCGTTTTAGGACATCAAATTATTGCCTTGTGTCCCCTCTGGGGTGAGAAAGGTGGGGTAGAAATGTAAATAAATATTAACAGTGGCTTTCAGCCTCTTGGGTTTGGAAATTCAAACAGAAGAGATGGGCAAAAAATAAAGCAAAACATCTAGGAGATACAAACCTAGAATTTCAAATTGCTTTAGAATTCATCTTGTTCAACCCACTCCTCAATGTTGGATAAAACTACAGCATGTTTGATAGACAGCTGTCCAAATCTTGTTTGAATGTACTGTCAACAAAGCATAGGCTGTCACTATCCCTTGAAACAGTGTCAAATTATTGAATCGCTCTTATTGCTAGGATTTTTCTCCTACTTGTTTAGACAAATTATATATAAATTGAGTAATCATTTTAGACCATAGACTCATTAGACACACTTTTTGCAATTTGAAAAGCATCAAGTCTTATAGAGGGTGAGATAGATAGATAGATAGATAGATAGGGGTGGTCTTATATATCAGTGCCAGATTGTGAGCTATTGGCTTCCAGTCCACAGCATGTTTCCAGGAAATAAAGTATTCTAGCCAATGGGTATAAATATACTATCATATAAATGTTTGTACATTAGGGCAAACTCCTAATGGTGTTTTATGGTGTTTTCTGGGGCTGAGAGTCTGACATGCCCAAGGTCACTAAGTGGATTTTGATAGCCGAGCATAGTATCAAATCTTGGTCTCCTATGCTCATTCCATGACACCACACTGGGTTCTTTGTAGTTATTTTTTATTTAGGGAATGTTTACCACCTTCTTCAGCCATGAAGGCACTCAGAGCCCCTTACAAAATGTTAATATTCCTCAGGCGTACAATCTACATAAGATAAACAAAATATAATACATAAGACACGATGTAACTGTCTTGCTGCCTCCCTCCCTCCCACTCAGTGGCCAGCGGAATGGCTGTTGAAGGTAGTGAGAGGGACTCCCAGCAGCTGCTGGATGAGACACAATGGAGTTGTCTCATGTAATTACCTAGATATATGTCTCTGCTCCTTTCCACCAAAGCAGAAGAGGCAGCTGGTAGGACTTTTTAATGGCTTAACCAATAAACAGAACATAGTGGAAAATATGGGAATGTAGAAAATGTGTTTCTTTCACAGCTAAACAAATAAATGGAATGGCTATTGCAGAGGACTGGGTGCATCAATTGACTATTTGGGATGATGGTCAAGCCGATAGGTGTTTTGGACTTCTTAAGATAAACTAATGTCAACAACCTATTGCAAGGTACAGAAATAATATAAACCCATTAACCACAGCCCCGAGTCTGTATGCAAATCAGGGCTTTGATTCTCTGCTCCCTACCAGAAGCAACTATTCACCCATGAAAAAAAAAATCCAGATATTTCGTATGGTTGACCCATACACAAAGCTATCCATGCAATTATCTGGATTGCACCACTTTATTAAATCCTCTGATGCTTCATAGTCAGGTTCTTGTATCAGATGTATCATATTGCTTGTTAGCTTGGCTTTTATTGTTGTGGACCAACCTATTCAAGCATTCGGTTTCTGCTGATTGGGGTTCTGTTGTTCTTAAATTGTTTTAAATTGTGTTCATGTAAATTGTTTCTGGTAGTTTTGTAAACCGCTCCGAGCTTTTGGGGAGTGGAAATAATAAATTAAAAAAAGATGTTTCCTCTCTTTTTTAGGTGACCTAAGACAAGAAGCTGAAGGGGACGAGATAAAAGAGACCCTTGAGAAACTATGTGGCCATATCAATGAGAATGTAGCCAAACAGGCTCTAATGGCTCTTCATATACTCAATGGCGAGCAGAGCTTTTTCGAGCAATAAATGTATGGCACAGGTCTGATTATCCAACATAGCTTTCTGCTCATAATGCAGTCTTCCAATTAAAATACTACCATGTCTAACAAGCTGTGCTCGGCGGGTTGATCTTTTGAGCCTAGAAAGTAAATTAATCTTGGAGCTAGTCTTAAATATTTTGAGCACTTTGGTGGTGGTTTTGTTTTTTAAAAGGTTGTTTAAGCAAATGTATAATAGTATTTGTTTCTTGCAATCCCACCTTCACCATATGGCAGTTCTATTTAAGAGATGACAGATTTCCAGTTTGTGTCCTTTTTGATGTTTTCTTCCAAAAATCCATTTCATTTCTACATCTTGTAGATTTTAGCTACATTAAAATTTATATTGAAATATACATTTTATAGTTGTCCCAAAGATATCTGTTTGTACACGACTTTCCTAAAACATGCATTTCCCTGTGTTATGTGAGCAAAAAACGGTCAAATTTGGAGAAATGGAAATTCAAAAGTTAATTTCATTCCAGTCCCTGTATCGGTCCAGGATCCCTGAATTAGTGGAATCTCGGTTAGCAGCTGTTCAACAATGCAGACAGAATAAAAATGTCAGGTATACCTACCTCAAGCACTTAATGACCTCCAGTGAAAATGCCATTAACAGTTCTATTGGGTGAACATAAGATCCCTCTCTATGGCTTTAACAGAATCAGGTCTGCACTCGGGACCGGACGAAGGTAAAAAATAGTAGTAAGCAAGCCTTTTTTTGGCACCTCCTGGGTCTTCAGCGTGATCATGGCGCATGCGCGCACATCGGAGCATGCATGCACGCAAACTAGTTTCACGCATGCGCTATTGGTACCAAGCGCTTCTGGTGGAGCGCTTTTGCAGCCGGAGGCGGAGCCTCCCGCCTCCGGCTGCAAAATGTTCCCTGGCTTGTTCCTTTCAGCCTCTTGGGAGTGCATTTAGCAACTCCCTCCAACAAAAGCACTCTGACTCGATGGCACATGTGTGAAAGTATTACAACAGAGCGCTTCTGGTGGAAGGAGTTGCTAAACGCACTCCCAAGAGGATGAAAAGGACAAGCCAGCCAGGGAACATTTTGAAGCCGGTGTGGGCGGCCGGCATGTGCCGAACCTGGCGGCCGCGGCCGAATGCACCCTTGGCCACGTGGCGCCCTGAGGCGGCCGCTTACTTTGCCTCCACTAAGATCCGCCTGTCTGTACTAAGGAACATGTCCAACAGAGGAGATACTACTCAAAATGGTGGCCTGCAGTCCAGTGCCAGTTGCTAAGTCAGGTGGCTTGGAAAGCCTTGTGGTAGAGCAACTCAAACTTGTATTGCTGCATAATTTACACGTAGTATAGGGAGGGAAAATGTGGGGGCCTCCAGGCGTTGTTGGACTCCAACTATCATCACATTCTAATCTATAGGGTGTCCCAAAAATTGTCATACAAAATAATGGGAAATTGTAGCTAAATGGACCTTTATTTATAAAATATTCATTACAAAATTTTACCTACTTACTGGCTACCTCTTTCTACATAGTCAAATTATTTAAAAATATAAAATAAAATACAAAATATGAGTTTGTTCATTTTCCCTATGTTCAGAGACTTTTGGGGCACTTTGTGTTGGCAACACTGGTTAAGGCTGATGGGGAGTTGCACTATAATGATTCTCAACAATGATTTAGACTCCAATTAGACTCCTGCTAGATAGATGAGGCACTGATGGGTTAAATGGAAACTGCAATTTAAAAGACAGCAAATAAAATTCCATATGCAGTTGACCATGCAAATGGCATAAGACTACCAGGCATGATGGACATCTGATGTGCCATCTTCTTCTCAGTTCCTGTTCCCTTTCGTTTGCTCCAGTGCCAGATAGGTCATGTTACTGACCAAAAACCAATGTGTCTTAGTAATAGGCAGGAAAAACTATCAAATTATCATGGATCCCTGAGGAACTGGAAGAAATGTTTGTGAATACTGTCCCCATCCACTGTTCACATGTGGTTCCCCAATATCCCAAAGCTCAAAATGGTTTTCTATAGTCAACCTCACTCATCCTCCTTACACTATTTATCCTTTACCTATTATCATGCCCGTTTCCTTTAACCACAGATCAGCATTTGAAATCAGCCTCTTCCCATCCAATGGGAACACAGTGCACTACATCTTGTAGAAATCCAGTTCTGCTGTATTTGGAGTTTTTGCACATGGCAGTAAATAAGTAAAGCTTGCCTATTCAGATCGTTTTATAAAGCCATGCTATAGGACTTTGTCAGCAATATAGTGCAGTAAGTTGGGCCAAAATATGTTTCCCCATATATATGACTCTTACTTGGCCCCTTTTGACTTTATCTCCCATCTTCTCCTTAACTTTTTGGATTGTTCAAGTTTGATTTTTGAGGGCACTCTTATGCAAGGCAAGACCTGGGGAGAACATGGTACAGCAGGATATAACTTACTGAAAGGCTGATACTACAGATGATTGTTTTAATGGCTATAATGATATAAAGCAATCATGTGAAGTACTCTGCAAATGCTATAAAAAGCTAAGTAATCAATAGTAGATTGGTTAAATTTACATTGTTGATAGAAGATGCAAGAATCTGTTTGACAGGTATGGGATGTAGAACAGCTTCGGAAAGTGGTACAAAACATTTTGGAATATTTTACAGAAGAGGCAGGCAGTTGTAAAGACTCCTGATGGGCCAGAAATTAAATAACAATATATGTCACAAAGGACTTTACTTGCATTAGCTCTAGAGCAAAACATTCGGTAACATTTTCTTTGCTACCACATCTTCAGATAATTGCTTTTTAAACATTAGGGAAAATAAAAAAGCAATTTCTAAGACTGTTAGTGAGTTAAGTGTGCATGTGTTTTTAAGGTAAGCACACCACTTACATTCTTGAGATTGGTTTCAGGGAAAACTATCAAATAAAACCTTACTGAATATAGCCTAATAATATTTAACTGTGTGGCAAGGCACATTACCAGGTTTTAAGTAAAGGCCTACCTACAGTAGGTATCCTCAAAAGTGGCTGCCCATTGTCCTTCTATCTGCATGAATAAGTAAATCATCCATGATTGCTAACCATGTTGGCTGATGCTTATATGACTGAAAGTTCTGGAATATTTGGAAAAGTACATACACATTTACACACACACACATACACACACAGTTACCAGGAAACAGACAAAGTGTGCTTCTGTATTTGATGGCACTGAGGGTGAGAATTCTTCCTCTATAATCCGGTATTTTCATAGTCCACGCTACTGGACAAGATCAGCAAAAAAGGACACTTAGTGTATACAATGTTCCCTCACTTATTGCTGGGGTTAGGTTCCAGGACCTTCCACAATAAGTGAAAAACCGAAATGTAGGGATGCTCTATTTAAATATTTCTACATTATTTTAGTAGTTATACACTATTTTAAGTCTTTATAAACTTAAAATAAAGTGAAGGAAAGGCCCTTCAAGGCTGGAGGGAGGGAGGACTGAGGAGGGAAAGCGCCTCGGAGAGCAGCGGCGGCAAAACCCCACCGATCAGCAAAAATGCCATGATATATATTTTAAATTTTTTTTTTTAATCCACGAAACAGTGAGTTTACAGTAAGTGAACCGCGAAGTAGCGAGGGAACACTGTATACTTGAGTATAAGTCAATCATATGAGCAGGCATTTGCTGATGAAATATGAGGCTTAGATATATGGAATGACGACGATGCGATGGAAACCGATTTCAACATGACGCTGAGACTATAATTGTATGTTTTCAATTGTTAATTTGTTATTATATGGTTATTTTTTTTGCCTTGTTGCTTGTGTTGTATTGGGGGCAGAGACTGCCTGTGTAAACCGTCCCGAGTCGCCTTCAGGCTGAGAGGGGCGGTATAGAAACGTGACAAATAAATAAATATGTATAGGAGTTTAGGTACATTGCTCACATTAACCAGTATATAAGTTGACCCAGGTTTGGGGGTTGATTTTTTAAACTAAAATTTCTAGATTTATACATGAGTACCTCAATTTCCTTGATTTTGCACCATTCCCATTCACTATGATGGAACTGTTCAAGTAAAGTTTCCTGAAGATTGTATATCCGGATGGGCCTTTGAGCAAGAAAGAAAGCCAACTGGGAAAAGACTTCCTTAGAAACACTGACTCGTTGCTAAACATACAGCCATACTTGATGTTTATCAGGTGAGGAATTTGCTTGCCATCTTTAACCCTTATAAGGTGGTTACGGCAGTCGGCAGGTGCTGCTTCACAATGTTGAGACGGGATGACTTTTGAATATTAGCATTTACCAGCATCCCTCCCCAAGCCTCAAGTCACAGATTACTTATAAGAGTTAGAGCCAGAGAGGGTTTGCTGATATGAGGTTATTACCAGGGGCAAAGTGAAGGAGTCCTCCACAAGTAAATAAATCTGTAACCAGAAAATCCTTGGTTTTCTAACAGGAGATTCAGCAGGAAGTAATTCTTCTGACTGCTCCTCAGGGAGAAAAGGGTAAACACATAGCAGAGAGCCTTATCACCTCTCCGTAGGATGAGTTGCAATTCTCTTGAGCTGAGAAAAAAATATTATACATACATGGGGAGAGGTCTTGCAAGTAGACAGGATGGTGAACTCAAGACTCAGATTCAGAGACATCCTACAAATCAGAGGGTGAGAATGATAGAAATAAGGTGCCAGAGAAAGGATGTATAATCTCATAGGTATCAGCATGCACCCGCACATGCTGATACCTATGGGATTATATATCTTACTTACCCCACCTAAAAAGACATCAGGAAAATGTTATCTACATATTCAGCACATCATACAAATACTAGACACTAGACACCAACACTAGACAGTCACACTTGTCTTTTCTACTGTGTTCAGGCAGGAGGTCATTCCTCAGGCTGATAAGGTTTCTGTTTAGTCTCAATTCTTGGAGCAAACGCCCAGGAAACACACAGAAGTTGCTCATACCCATCAAAAACATTAATATTGCAGGAATGGCTTGTCTTTAAATTTTAAAAAATCAACACAGGCTCAGTTTTAGATCTCGACACAATAGTTTCATCAGTCCATAAACAGGCTCATAAATTCTGGAAGTAACTTTAGTTTTCAGAACCAGTTTTCTATCAAACAAGATAGCATAGCATTTCTGTCAGAGAAAGCACACACACACATTTTTGTTTTGTTCTTACTGCTTATTCTATGTACAAAAAGATACAAAAGTATACAAATACAGACTTTTAAATGTGTATTTAAACAGTAGGAAAGCCCGAAGTCCCTGAAAAAAAGAAACATGAAAAACAGTGACACTTTAGCCAGAGTTAAGCACATTGAGAAACCCATTACATTTAAGAGACTCAAAGTGATTCCACTGCTGTGCAATCCTGTGCCTCTACTCTGAAGTAAATTACACCGTATTCAGTCAGATTTACTACCAGATCGGTGTGCACAGAACTGCAACCTTGGCTACACTTTGTTAGGAAGAAGGCCAATGCAATGCTATTCTAATATTCTGAAACGTCTCTGTGGCTTCATTGTCAAAAGTTATGTCCTACAGAGGCATTTAAATAGGAACAACCTACAGGATGGTCCAAAAATATGAAGGCACATGACATCCATTTCAATGAGGGCTACTTTAAACTACATGCATGAAAGAAAGATTGCATGTCCCCACAAGGTCAATAGCAATCCTGCTATAAAGAAGAAAGGCAACACTTTTCAGAGAAATATCAGTTTCGGAAACACTCTAGAGCAGAACTTGAAATCATCTGACCCTGCAGATATTGGTGAACTCCAACTTTTAGTTGCTCTATCTATGACAGCTAATGATGGGAACTGTTGTCATCTCGGGGATGAGCAATTCCTACTCTTGCTATGGAACGTATCTGCCCAACTTGTGCTCCTCCACCAAGAAGAAGGCAAGTCAGCTAGCTACCATAGCTGTGTCTATGCAGTTCTTATTTTTTCAGTAGTCTTGGGTAAACAGGAAAAGCATAAGATATCAAACCTCATGGGCCACAAACTCTGCAAGTCTGCCCTAGAGCTGTATCCCAAAACAGATCAAAATATGACAAGTCTAAGCACATATACCTTCCAAGCAGACATATGAAGACAACATTTTACATTCTGTTTTTGAAGAGTCTTGCATCACTTAAATGCCACTGGACCTTTACATAACCCCCTTAACTTGCATATATATGTTGGGGGGGACGGACTTAAGCATATACAGAACAGACAATGTTCTTTTTGAGGTTTAAAGCTGGAGGAGTCAATAAGCAAGAAGTACCTGCCTCTCCTTTCCTTTTTTGGCGGGACCCCCCAAACTCTGCCAGAAAAATTGCCCATTGACACTGAAATCTAGCGACATTCTAATTGCCCAAAACAGCAATTTGCCTTTAAGATAAGGAAGGCTTCATGGAACTGTGATAAGGTTTGTAAACAAGAGCTCCTTTGTGCTTTGTATTAAAGGAGAATTGCCATATTTTGCCACCAAGGGGCGGGGGAGCATTACTTTTTTGCTGGTGCTGTTACAATCTGGCAACACATGGCAACACAATGTACAGCCCTCAGCAGAGCCAGAGGAGCTAAATGGCTCCCCAATCCCCAAAAGCTGTCCACCCCAAGTTTAAAGGTTTCTTAAGTTGGTTAAGATATTCTTGAAAAGCAGAGAACAGGAGGAATGGAAATGGAATTCTGGACATTTGTGATACACTTCCACAGAACTAGCAAAACAAGCAACTTATCGATCCAGCAGATAAATGGTTTTAGAAGTGAGTATTATATCAAACAATATTAGAAAAATCGTAAGAGAAGATATATTTTTTGTTCAAACATCTATAAATAATGCCATATCACAAATGTCTGAAAGGCAGTAGGAGCATCCAGTCTTGAATTTTCCAAACAGTTCTGTGGACCAATGCTTCTGAGTCTACACATCACTACTACTTCATAAATCCACGTAGGTGAGGATTTTCAGTATAATGAAAAATCTCCAGGATTCTCTTCTGATCCCTAACACCTGAAATGGATACATTAGATCTGGTCAAAATAAACAGAACTCGCCTTTTTTACAAAGGCGAAAGTTCCTATTAAGACTTTAGGCAACTTTAGAAGCCAACCCCACCCTAGTTCTACCATCTGTATAAATATGGCTCTCATTTAAAAATCTCGCACAGTGAATGTTTCAGTTTGCCAAGAGGCACAATATTCCCTGAACAAGTATTTCAGCTATTAAAGATATTTCACATATACCATTGCTGTCCCCAGGATGTAAACATTTGGCATCATAGGACTTTCTTCTAGGCATTGATCAACACTGGAAATGCAACAATTATAAGATATCACTACTGTAAAAGGAGAACTAAGACAATACTCGTTTTAGGGCAGAAATTTCTAGAAATGTCCACTGCTGCCCTTTTTGAATCTTCATCTCTGGGTACAAAAGACCAGGAATACACAAGTTTCCTTCAAAAGATTACAGTTGAAAAACAATTCGTGAGGTGGATGGAAGAGGAACAGGATTCCCTGGTTCTTGCTTCTAGCTAAGCAGTATGGTATCCAGCTACACATTGTTTTAAAAGGAAATATTATGGCTTTAAGCTCTAGATGTATTAAGCTGTTTCTCGATCTCGGGTTTCATTTCCTTTCCTTTCTTTATGCTGTAATGATGATGAAGAGCCATGAGATTCAGCTTATCTTCACAGTCAATCTGTTTTTATCTTCAGAATCGGAAGCCGGCCTTCACAGCTTCGATATCAGAGATCAGGGTTCTCGCCAAGAAAATCCCAAATATCTAGCAAAGCAAAAACAAAGTGTGCACGTGAACAAACAAAAACAAACTCTTCTTGGAAAAGAGATACTGTTCCGCAGATTGGGCCTTTTTCCTAAAATAACAATGAAGAGATAAATTCTGTCGTCTATGCTTTTCTCTTTGAAGCTTTTCTCTAGTGCTGGGATGATAAAGAATCCAGATGCGAGGACTGTTCAGCCCTTGTTTTTTTAAAAAAAAGAAAGATCCAAGTCTGAGTCTTCAGTGATTCAGGACCAAAGCAGCTTGTTGTGCTTAATCCACCGAGAACCATGAACACTCATTTCAAATTGGAACACTTTTACAACTGCATTGTAAGATTCATGGGCTTAACTTTGAAATGAAGTGTTTTTCTATTTCAGCACCTCCAACAAATTTACTATTCTGTTCTCTCTATTCTATCTCAGAAGGCATTAGCAACTGCGTAAATCTTCAGTGCGGTATGTATGTGAGAGGAAAAAGAAATATTCCCTATAGAATATGGTTCCAAGGGAGATTTATTTATTTATTTATTTATTTATTGTTCGTATTTATATACCGCTCCATTCCCTTAGGCTCAGGGCGGTTTACATGGATAAAAACAGGGCAATAACAATAATAAAAAAGTTTTAACGCTATACATTAAAACACTATACACTACTAAACAGCTGTCCCAATTTATCATAATACAGTCAAGTAGGACCATTGATGTTAAACGCCTGCCGGAACAATGTTGTTTTACAGGCTCTTCTAAATGCAGATATTTCTGTAAGAGCCCGGGTGCTATCCGGCAGGGCGTTCCACAGTGTTGGAGCTACAATAGAGAATGCTATTTGCCTCGTAGAGGACAGGTGGTAGGTTTTGACTGAAAAGATCTCTAATAGGTTTAGATTTCCAGACCGTAGTGATCTCTGGGGAGTATATGGGGCAAGACGGTCCCTCAATTACACAGGCCCCAGGCTATGTCTGGCCTTAAAGGTTAATACCAACACTTTGAACATAATCCGGAACTCTACTGGGAGCCAGTGCAACTGCTGCAGAATAGGTGTTATATGGCATCTCGCCGGAGTACCGGCGAGCAGATGGGCTGCAGCATTCTGAACCAGCTTGAGTTTAAGGATCATGGACAAAGGAAGGTCAATGTAGAAGGTGTTACAGTAGTGTAGTCTCAAGATGACTGTCGCCTGGATCACCATGGCCAGGTCTCCATTTGACAGGTAGGGTACCAGCCGTCTAGCCTGCCGCAGATGGAAAAATGCAGATCTGCTGACCATGGCGACCTGGGTCTCCATAGTCAGCAGCGGGTCCAACTGGACCCCCAGACTCTTTACCAAGGGCGACGGGCAAAGTGCCACTTTTTCCATGCACTTGTTTGATTTCCCCCCTTTCCCCATGTATCGCATATAAGAACAACTCTCTGAACAATTTTGTTGACTCAGTAAGAAACAAAATGATTTCGTCAGGATCACCAACCAGTTATTATTTTATTGATCCAACCAATAAATCCTCCGTGCATGAGTGTGTGTATAGCAGACATTATTAAGAAGTCCAGACAACCAATGCAATTTCCCTATGCCAAATTCTTCCCCTGAACATCCAGATGCTACCCTGGCTCCAAAAAACCTGGTATTTTTAAGACCAGAATTTAGCAACTATGCATCTTCAAATGATATTTGCACGGGAAAGAGGCTTCTGCCATCATCTCAAGCTTTTAGGTTTGGCCAGATATGAAAAAAGCAGCTCTGCGTAGCACAAAGCAAAAGCAGGGCATACTTTATGAGTGTTCCTTGACAAGAAAAAGTCATCCTTCCCCAACATCAATGCCATTCATCTGCTCAGTGTGACCTCCGTTTCTCAGTATTCAGGAGGTGTATGTCTGATCCAAGTAATTTCATTTTTTTTCTAGGTGGGAGTGGAAGATGTATCAGTGACAGTGCACACACCAGGCATTTATAGTGATTTGTTTCGCTCACTTCTCCAAAATAAACTGGAGGAATTAGATCAACTGAGACCCCTTCCACACAGTTGAATAAAATACATTTTCTGCTCTGAACAGGAATATATGGCAGTATGGACTCATAACCCAGTTCAAAGCAGATATTGTGGGATTTTCTGCCTTGATATTCTGGGTTATATGGCTGTGTGGAAAAGTCCTGAGTGTACTCTTGGCTTCAGATTCTAAAATGAATTTGCTAGGGAAGGGGTGGTACACTCCCCACTCCCCCAATAAATACATGCTGTTCAAGGTTCATGGGATGAAAGCAAAAGACAAGGGTTGGGTTTTGATTCCCTAAACAGCTGGGCAAACAACTCTCACTTACAAACTCACTTGTGAATTCCGGACTAATGGGTTACATCACTATGTAAGTTGTTTGATGTCTAAATCTGCTAGAAGCACATTTCAAGAGCAGGGATAGCAAGGAAGGAGAAAACATAAAGGCTGAAAATTGCACTGTGTATTCCAACTTCAAGAATTCCAAAATCACATATCAAATTATGCTCTAATACTAATATTATTATAATACTTGTATCTCACCCCATCTCCCCGAAGGGACTCAGAGCACATTCCAGCATACACAAACACAAAGGCAAACATTCAATGCCTAGAAACAACAAACCAGAGATAAAGGTAAAGGCTTCCCCTTCCGGCCCTGAAGGGTGGTGCTCATCTCCATTTCTAAGCCAAAGAGCCTGTGTTGTCCATAGACATCTCCTAGGTCATTTGGCTGGCATGAGTGAATGAAGCACTGTTTACTTTTCCGCCGAGGCAGTACCTACGCACATTTGCTCGTTTTTGAACTATTAGGTTGGCAGAAGCTGGGGGTAACAGCAGGAGCTCACCCTGTCCTGTGGATTTGAACCGGCAACCTTCCAGTCAGCAAGTTCAGCAGCTCAGCGGTTTAACCCGTTGTGCCACCGCGGCCCCTTTCTAGGCACAATTCAAGGCAATTATCAGCTCTAATAGTGATAGACACCACTGAAACTAGGAGATATAGTAGATAGAGGGTGTCACATCATCCTCAAGGCCCTTTCATTATACTCAATCATAGTAGTAGGATTCAACTGCCATGCATGGAAACCTGGGATTTGTATCTTGGACAAAGACACTACAGGAACTTTCTGGCTGAGAATTTTAAGCCCTCCCTTAAACCGTAACTTCTTAAACTTTACATGAATCCAGGAAATGGGTATATAAAGTATAAAACGAAACATTAACTAATAATAAATCAGCATTTGGAAGGCTTGCTAAACAGGCTGATTTTCCTTTTTATGAAGTACTGCTGAAGCATCTTCTGCAGATTTGTGTAAATGTCTAAACAGCCACTAGGTGGCATTCAGAAAAAATTGAGCCAAGAGGACCTCATTTGGGGCTGGGACCAACATTTCAAGAAGCAATGCCCTAAACTGCAAATCTCTGGATTCCATTGTTTGGAGCCACTGAAATAGAATCAGAGAATGATAACTGTGCACGGTGAAATGACCACAGCTTAGAAGGAAGGCTTACTATCCCATCAGGTCACTCACCTGCAATAAAGAAATTGCCACAAAGACTCCTGCCACAATGTAAATATTCCGGGGCAACCAAGCTTCCAGTGCAGGGATGCAACCTTTAGTGTAGATTTTTTCATCCCATAAAGATACTGACTGAAGAAAGAAAGAGCAGGCATTACACACATTTTTGTTAGTTGTTCAATTTCAAGGAAAACAATTCAAACAATATAAATGGGAATCTGTTCACTAAAGACATGACTATGTCAAGAACAGCTTAGCTTCTGCACCAAAAATTGAAGAATGAATCACCCGAACAGATGTCACGATTTATTTCTGAAATTTAGTCTACAAATTTCATTACCTGGTTTTGTTTACGCTCTGGCCTCTACTACTGGAAGTCTCATTGCAGCCAGTTCTTCAGTGACTGGGTTTCAACAGACATTAGCCTCACTTTTTAAAACAACAGTCAAATGCCTGTGCACTGGCCACATTAACTAGAACATCTGGGAATTGGGAGTCCAAATAATTTGAATGATCAACGACTGAGAATCAACAACTAGCATTATTTTTAACAGCTAATTAATATCAAGTAGTGCTATTTAACAGCGGCCAGTTCTGCTATGAAGGCCTGTCTCAACGATGCCTTGGCAAACACGTAATGCACCATCTCTGACTATTAGTTTTGTAAGGTATCCAGAGAACACTGCAGGCATGGCATTAATAAACATGGAAAAGATAAATAAAGCAAACCACAAACAAAATCTTAAAAACACTGAGGTGCTTTCTGATTCAATTTCTTTCACATATGAAGCTGCCTATCCTCAAAATTATGGGCATTTGTTTCCTATATGATTCCCAAAATTAATCCTGCAATGAAGTGATAGGGGGATAGAACCCTTACTTTTGTGTGTATCGACGGGGAGCATTCTCATTCATTAGCAATCAAAACTAAGCTTGTGCAATTCGACCAAAAGGCATGCTGTTTTGGGGTCCATTGTCGGCTGACCCCTCATTCTGTTTACCGGGAAGTTACTCAAAAGGGGAGGGGTAGTGCTGTTTTCATTCAGCAGAGATTCTGCCCATTGGCTACAATAGGAAACTTTAAAGGCGCAGTCCTCAGCCATTTTAAGGCCTATCTGCATGAAACCTACCTCGGGTTTAGATCCCATTTACAACTGTAGGCCTGCCAAGATTCAAAACAATTCACCAATCTACTGATTTTATAGAATTGTTTTAAGTTTTAACCATAACATTTAAAAGAAGAAGATAGAGAGTTCTGGGAATTGCAGTCGCCGATTGTGTCCATTCTCAGCCAATCAGAGCATGAACACAACCAGGCTTTTTATTGGCTGAGAAACAGAGAGAGAGAGAAAACTTCAACTCCCATCATGCTCCGAGAGGAACTTTTCAATGGCTACCACAGGGCTGCTCAGGAAGTCGATCGCGATCGACCAGTCGATCTCGGGACCGAAGGAGGTCGATCCCCGCTTCTCAAAAGGGGGGCGGAGCCAGGCAGCGCCAAGCCCAGCCCCCTCCCCCGGCTTCGGCACTCCCAGCAGCTTCTGCAGGCTTGAGGAGGGCAGGGCCAAGCCAGCCTTGTGCTAGCTATGCCACCACTGGCTTGGCATTGCCATCCTCAATCCTGGAGAAGCTGCTGGGAGCGCCAAAGCCAGAGGGAGGGACGTGGCTTGGCGCGGCCTGGCTCCGCCCCTCTGGCTCCGCTCTACCAGCAGCTTCTCCAGGCATGAGGATGGCAATGCCATGCCAGTGGTGGCATAGCAAGCACAAGAATGGCTTGGCACTGCCATCCTCAAGCCTGGAGAAGCTGCTGGTAGAGCTGAAGCCAGAGGGGGGGGCGGAGCCAGGCCACACCAAGCCCCGCCCCTCCCCAGCCTTGAGGAGGCAGGTAGATCTTTCACACTTGGTTTTATTATAAGTAGCTCCCATGCTGAAAAAGTGTGGGCACCCCTGGGCTACCCTATGCAAGTAATGCTGGGAAAGCAAATTCCTAGGGCTCTCTCTGGAGGAGAAGGGAACTTTCCAAGAAAAAAAATGGACAGAGGCTGCTTCTGCCAGGAGAGAAAAAGACTCTGCGGATTTGACTCTTTCCTCTCCAGAACCAAAAAATCTGGCTCTCTGAATCTGTTTTGCTGGGCTTTTCATCTTCCTCTTCCCCATTCTGTTTTTGGATATTACCCAAAGCAGCCCACCAAAAACTATAAATCTTTCTAGTTAACAATGATTCGGGTCCATGCCTAATCAAAACTACTGCCAGACACTAAAAATAAGTGATGAAAATGTTCCAAGTTCTAATCAGGTACATTTATCAATAAAGATAAGTCTAGGAGGAAATCAGGTGAGTGCTAGAGACAGTGCAGCTAAAAATGGCAGACCACGGATGAATGCCAGTTCACAAGCCATTAGCTGTCGGTCAATGGATTGTCCAGAAAACAATGTGGGTACACATTTTGTTTCGTATTGGTTCCCAGTACATTGGAAAGCCAAAATTCTCAGTTATTCACATCAGAAAGCCTGTGAAGCACTGAGTTGGTGTAAGAGATCTTCTCCCACTGAAAATAACATTCATAATTTATTTGTATCCATAACGATCAAAATGTCAACAGCAGGCAAAACACTGGCAAACTTGAAATACAACAATTACAGGCAGTCCCCAAGTTACAAATAAGGTAAGAACAAAAACCTATAGAACCTAAGTTGAATTTATATGCAAGTCAGAATACGTACATGTTTGAAGTGTATTTCCTGCCAAATATATTATTTAGTTTTGGATAGTATATGGAAGGGCTAACATTGCTGTGGAGCTTGTTTTGCAAATTGTACCCCTATTCAGAAGACTTCACCTCACTTCCTGTCTCTGGGATAATTGGATTTTGAAAAAGTTGGCTTGTTGTGGAAATAAGGATTGGTGATAAAGCTTCAGTTAAGACACCTTTTCCCCATGATACCTCTTTTCAAGAGCAAATTTCTCTTTATAGGGATAGATTTCTTTCACTTTTTGTTGTTCTTAGCTATGAATCATTTGTAAGTCCGATTTTTGTAACTCAGGGACTGCCTGTACATATTTTGAAGTATGATTGTCTGCCACCATGAGTGACTATTTAATCTTTTTAAAGAAAATCACATTACATGAAGATGAATTCAACATTTGAAGCTTAGCTTTGGGAAAGTGGATGTGGAACGAGGCCTTCCCAGAATAAGCTGAGATTGATTTCAGTCTGAAATGGGTGACCACTTTTATAGACCCAGTTGAATGTGGTTTTAATGGCAATGTGGTTGTAATGTATCTCTGTTTTTATGTATTTTAATATGCTGTTTTAAGATATTTTAAATTTGTATGTCATTGAATTTTGCTGTAAGTGGGTCTGAGTCCCGCTATGGAGGTGAGAAAGTCGAGGTACAAAAATTTTAAATAAATAAATAATAAATAAAGTTTCCTTAGGAGGAAGTGAAGGAGAAAAATACAGACCCACACTGTACATACTACGAGTCAATAAGTCAGTGACTTTTTGAATGAAACACAGGTTTTTGGATAAAAAAATCAGTGTAGTCTCCTTTGAGCTCTATACACTTTGTTCAACGTTTCTCCAATTTTTTTATCCCTTCCAAAAAATAAGACTTGTCGAGGTCATCAAAATAGGTATTTGTTTTTGAGATGATTTCATTGTTGGAGTCAAATCAATTTCCGTCGAGCCATTTCTTCAGGTTTTGATACAAGAAATAGTCACTCGGGGCTAAATCCGGAGAATAGGGCGGATGAGGGAGCAATTCGTATCCCAATTCATGGACTGTTGCCATGGCAACTGCACATGTGTGCACCCTTGCATTGTCCTGGTTTAAAAGAACTTTTTTCTTGGCCAAAAGCGATCATTTTTTTCTCCAAATCCTCATTAAATCGACCCAATAAGTTGGCATAATATTCGCCATTGATTGTTTTACCCTTTTGAAGCTAGTCAATGTGGATTATACCGCGTGCATCCCAAAAAATGGTCACCATGACTTTATTGGCAGACAAACCCTACTTGGCCTTCTTTGGTGCCGATTCACCCTGAGAAACCCACTGTTTTGACTGCTGTTTGGTCTCTGGTGTGTTGTGGTGGATACATGTTTCGTCCACAGTTACGAAACGGTGCAAAAACTCGTCCATATTGCAGTTGAACAACGGCAAACACTCCTGCGAAATTGTCACTTGATTGCATTTGTGGTCGATTGTGAACAAACGCAGCACCCACCTTGCGGAAAGCTTTCTCATACCCAAGTGATCAGTTAAAATTGAAACCACTGAGCCATGTGAGATGCCTATGGCTTCCATAATCTCTCACACTTTCAATCTCCGATCGGCCAACACCAGATCATGAATTTTTTCAATTGTTTCGGCTGTAGAGACCTCAACTGGGCGTCAAGAACGTTCGGCATCTTCCATGCTTGTACGGCCACAACAAAATTCAGTAAACCACTTTTTACCATTGAAATTAATGGTGCAGAGTCCCCATAGTATTTATCAAGCTTAGCCTTGGTTTGAGTGATGGGGTTTTTTTTCGCAAAAAATAATGCTTAATGAGCACACGAAATTCACTTTTTTCCATTTTCTCCTCAAATCACGTGGCAGTCTACTATCAGTGGCTGTCAAACACAAACTAAATGATGCAGCTTGTTCAAATTTTGACAGGAGTCAACTGACAGATGCCTGTTGACAGGAGCAGTGTTGCCCTTTCAGTTAAGAGATTCAAAAAGTCACTGACTTATTGACCCGCCCTCGTATTTAAGGGAGGTTGATGGAAGGATGACTGCCATCTTCCTAAATCCTTCTACACTGTACATCCAGAAGAGAAGCAAAAAGCTTCTGCCTTCAATAGGAGTTGGGAAAGCAAAATCTAGGTGTAGGCTTGGAGTGAGAACATATAATACCAAAACCATAACACAGAAACTACTCACCATATTTCTGACATCATAGCCACATTGTGTGTTCAAAACATTTTGCTAAAGAGGAATGGGAGAAAAAATAACCATGATGAAATTTCAATACTATATATTGTTTTCAAATACAGAATTAGAGGATGAAAAGTTTTTTAGTGAGTACAGTTGGCCCTCCATATCCATGGATTCTGTATCCACAGATTCAACCATCCATGGTTTGAAAATATTCCAAACAAAAAATCCAAAAAGCAAACTCTGATTTTGTGAGTTTTATATAAAGGACACGGGCACATATAAAGGGCACACAAAAGACTGGGCGACTTGGAAGGTGCTGAACAAACTGTGCTCTGGCACCACAAGATGCAGAGTCAACCTTAAGAAATGGAGCTATGGAGTCCACGACATGCGAGTGTGGAGAAGAGCAAACCATTGAGCACTGACTATAATGCAGCCCAAGCCCTGCCACATTCACAATGCAGGACTTCCTTATAGCAACACCAGAGGCACTCCAAGCGGCCAGCTTCTGGTCAAAGGACATTTAATATAATGCCAAGTTTTTTAACTTGGTGTTTTCAAAATACATTACAACTGTTCCTTTCGCTTCTGATATGATAAATGATAAATATATAAAATATAAAGGACACAATATTAATGTACCATTGTGTATAATGGGACTTTATCATCCATAGATTTGGGTATCACAGTTGCATCTTGGAATTCAACCCAGCAGAAACTGAGGACAATACTGTATTATATATGTTCATGATTTTACAATGTTTTGCACTTGCTTGCTTTCCCCTTCCCTCAATCTCTCAGTATACATACATACTGCTCAGAATATATTTCCTGTCCCAATTTCCAGCATTAACATAAACCAAAGAATACAGGAAACAACTGTACACCGGGAATGTGGCGCAGCTGGCTAAGTGTCAGCTGCATAAGATCTCTCTGACCAGTAGGTCATGAGTTCAAAGCCTGCCCGGGTCGAGGTGGGTTCTCGACCTTAAGTGTAGCCTGCTGCCAACCTTTGCAACCTGAAAGACAGTTACAATTTTCAAGTAGGAGATAAAGGTTAAAGTGGGAGGCAAATTTAGACTGATTTATGAGGCCATAAAGGATCGCTGAGGAATGCGGAAGAAACAACAAAGTGACGCTGGAAGGAAACGCTGAGAGTGAGGAGGAATGCGTCAGCTCCCCCTGGTGGCCAGAAAGTTTGCCTCTGTTTGTCTAAAATGTCAAAATGTATGTACTGTTCTATATTGTGATAAATGTTACATGTTTATATGTCATATGATGAACTGCAGGGGTTGTCTGCAAAGTATTTGTACTGTAATCCGCTCTGAGTCCCCTTCGGGGTGAGAAGAGCGGAATATAAATAAAGTAAATAAATAAATAAAATAAACTCACTGCAGGATCTTGAATGCAACAGGAAAAGGGGACTCCACACCTCTCACGACTTTTGCTTGAACTGCTGCAGTTGAAGTAAATGTTAAGGTTCCAATCATTTGGATCCTGGGCACCACAACACTGATTCTGTAAAAGAAATATAATTACTGCCTGCTACAACAGAAAGAGAAATGCCCAGATGTATTTACATTGATTGAAGTGTGTGGTTGTTAGCCAACTTGAGTCCCCTCGGGGAGAAAGGTGGGATATAAATAAAGAAAAAACAATAATAATAATCATAATAATTATTTCCTGAGATGGGGATCTAACAAGTGTAATATCATATATTTGAGTTAAATTCATGTAAGCTGCATGATATAGATCTACACCAGGACTGCCCAGGAAGTCGATCGTGATCGACCAGTCGATCCTGGGACCGAAGGAGGTCGATCCCAGCTGCATGGGGCGCTTCTCAGAGGGGGCGGAGCCCCGCCCCCTCCCCGGCTCCGGCACTCCCAGCAGCTGCTCCAGGTTTGTGGAGGGCAGGGCCAAGCCAGCCTTGTGCTAGCTATGCCACCACTGGCTTGGCATTGCCATCCTCAAGCCTGGAGAAGCTGCTGGGAGCTCCAAAGCCAGCAGGAAGGGGGTGGGGCTTGATGCAGCCTGGCTCCGCCCCCTTCTCACCAAGCCCCGCCCCACCCCCTCCCCAGCCTTGAGGAGGTAGGTAGATCTTTCTGACTTGGTTTTAATATAAGTAGCTCGCATGCTTAAAAAGTGTGGGCACCCCTGATCTACACTGACCACGTAATGCAGTTTCAAACTACACCAGTGCTGTTAAAAATTATCCCAATGCCTTGTTAGATTAAATAGACAAAGATCTACAGGTGTTTCTGGACTACAACTTATTATTCCTAAGCTCACTGGGGCTGCTAAGATGTACAGTCCAAAAAGAACTCGGGGGCTACCCTCAGTTTGAAAAAACATCCTGTATTCTCAAGATTAGGACACAAATTCTGGCTCTATTTCTGCTTTAATTGGTTAGGCCAGTGCAGCTGCATGTGGGACAAAAAGATCTACTACAACAAAAACAACATGAAGTATTTTAAATAGCTGTAAAAGCAGAACAAAGGCAACAGCTGCAACAATATAAATCCCCCATGCATTTTAATACGAGTCTCTTCAAAAAGAAAGAAAAAATTAGTGGATGAGTTTCTACACAGAGCTGGTGGTGTGTAATGTTCTGTCCCATGTTGTTCCTCTGACCGAAGATTTCAAGCAGTGGAAAGGAAAGGATGCTCCTGCTGCTTAATGGAGGGAAGGAGGGAGGTAGACCAGCAGATAAAGAAGCCAATGGGTTTAACTCGCAAGCTGACGAAACAAGGTTATAGTGGGATGTTGTATGGTCGTTTTCTGTATGGCCGTTTTCTAGCAGCATTTTCTTATGACGCTTCGCTTGCCTCTGTGGCTGGCATCTTCAGAGGATGCCAGCGAAAAGTCAGGAGAAAATACTGTTGGGATACAGCCATACAGCCCAGAAAGCACATAACACCCCGTGATTCCAGCCAAGAAAACCTTGGACAATACACTGAACAAGGGTATACTCAAAGATGGAGTGCAGCCCTCTTTTTCTTCCTCTCTTAGGCTCAGGAGGGGCCTACATCATCTTTTTTGCCTGAAATGTCTCTTTCTCCTCACCAATAAACACCACTTGCAATGGCAGCCCTTTTGGGGGGCCTGACAGTTGTGGGAGGAAGTTTTGGACAGGGGCTTGAGAACCCATTCAAAAGAGACATGGGCACACATAAATCACACATTTGTACTTATATATTAACAGCACAATACTACCCAGTAAATTTTAAAAACATTCCTAAATAGCTGCTTAGGACTCTTTGCTCTTTTAACTCATCATGGAAGATCTACATGCAAAGAGACTAGACATAAAGAGAGATATGGCTCAAGTGACATATCTGTTGCTGAGGTATATACATTGTCGTCGTCATCATCTTTATTTATATCCCGTCCTTTATTGATTTATTTTTATTTAAATCCTGCTCTATCTCCCCAAGGGAACTCAGGGCGGTTTCCAACAAGTAATGGCAAAGGTTCAAACATTTATTTATTTATTTATTTATTTATAATTTGTATACTGTCCTTCCGAATTTGGCTCAGGACGGTTTACAGTGTATCAACCAATAACAATTAAAACAATCCAGGTATACAGTAAAATCATAAACGATTAACATAGATTAACACTGGGTACTCAACCAAAATGGTTAAAGATTAAATGCCTGACGGAAAAGGGCTGTTTTACATGCTTTCCGAGAAGCCAGCAAGTCAGTGGTTGCTCGGACTTCAGATGGCAGAGAGTTCCATAGACTCGGTGCAACCGCGGAGAAAGCTCTTAGTCTTGTTGAAGACAAATGGATGTTTTGGAGGGATGGAATCTGTAAGAGGTTGTGATCCTCTGATCAAAGCGATCTCTGGGGAACATATGGGAGTAGACGGTCCCTCAAGTACACTGGCCCCAGACCATACAAGGCCTTAAAGGTCAAGACCAACACTTTGAAGATGATCCGGTGCTCAATTGGCAGCCAGTGCAGTCGCTGCAATGTTGGAGTAATATGAGCCCTGGCCGGTACTCCAGCCAGGAGTCTCGCTGCTGCGTTCTGCACCAGCTTAAGCCTCCGGATGACCGACAAAGGAAGACCAATGTAAAGGGTGTTACAGTAGTCTAGCCTCAAGATGACCGTAGCCTGGATTACCGTAGCTTGGTCACATTCGGTGAGATAGGGAACTAGCCGCCTACACTGCCGTAGGTGAAAAATGGCAGATCTACTGACAGTGGAGACCTGAGCCTCCATTGACAGTAGTGGGTCCAATTGGACCTCCAAGCTCTTTACTAAGGACGGACGTAATGTCTCGCTGTCCAGCATAGGTAGCCAGCACCCACCCCCACCTGGACGACCCAGCCAAAGGATCTCCGTCTTCGATGGATTCACCCTCAACCGACTGGCTTGTAGCCAACCAGTCACAGCTTCAAGGCATAGTTGGAAACAATCGGGTACAGAATCTGGCCGGCCATCCATCCATCCTCAGCACAAGCTGGGTGTCATCAGCGTACTTATGAAGGTGGGGAAGCAATGTCTGAATTCCCTCTATATATAAATAGCTGCTTGCACATGGAAAAGATAGCAAATAAGGACAAACTCTCTCTAAACACCCTCACTTGACATGCTAGTTTCTAATGTGCAGAACAGCAAATTGACAAGTAGAGATTGCTGATTGTGTTACTGTTATTTGGAAACAGGGATAGGAAAGAGAGGTTCTCCAGACTTCCATGATCCCTAACCAATGCCTTTAAGCTCAGCAAAGCTACAGTTTAACAACATTTGGAGGGCCAGATGTTCTTCATCCCTGATTTAATATATGCAAGAGTGACATGCTGATGTGCTCCATCACTGTCACAAACTATTTGGAATTCTCTTCTGCCTTCCATGAACATAGTTCTTAAATAATGGCATAGAATTAAGGAGGAAAGCCTTTTCTAGCTTTTTCTCTGCCCCCTTTTTCTTCTCTTCCCTCCACATTTTTTTCCTCCACTGATGTCTTCCTTTTTGTATCACTGGCTGCTAAGGGAGAGAGCACAGATTACTTTTGCCAAAAAAAAATGAACCACTTATTAGAAAGACTTTTTGAAAAAGGCAGAAGACTACATGAAATTATTCTGAAGGCCATTGGTTGCTGACCTCTGCCTGAAGAGAGAGGTGTACAAAACCAAAATAAGGCAGGACAAAGCCCCCAACTTCATGTCTGGTTGTTTTCTCTGACCTCGGTTATGTTGTCGATATTATCTCTTCACCCAAGCCACTCTTACTCAGAAACAATATACAAACAGACCCAGTACACAACGTGTTTCACAGTTTTAACAACCCCTGGCCACATCCATAAATCTTTATTAAAACAGCTTACTATTTTCTGCAATGAATCTATGAGGTTCTGCAGGTCAATGTCGTCTCGGTAAGACCTAATATTGTTCTTGAAAAACGTCTCCACGCGGTCCCTCACCCAGTCCTGGAACAGGAATGCCAGAACAGCCACCGCCAACTCCATGAGGAAAATTAGTACAATTGTGCCACAGAACTGTAAAACGGGGACAAGAAATTGCAAACAAAAAGGTATACAATCATTATAAAATAACAACAATAACAACATTTTAAAAAAAAATATGGAAAGAGAAAAAAATGGCTAGGTATTTTCCAACTGAATTTCAGGCTCAAGAGATTTCTCAAGAACTTCCCAAGGGTTCTTCAACAAGCTCAGTAGCCGCAATCAAATTTTCTCTCAAAGACAGCTTTTTAACCTCTTTTATATAGGAATATGCGAGCATTTGATACATTCTCAGGCATACTTTCAATGTGCATGCATTTGACTAATTCCCTATAGGTATCGTAGCAGCTGCTTCTATGACATAGACAAGTTCTTTGGTAGATGATGCAATATGGAATGGGCTCCCTGAAGCTTACAAGTTGGAAAACCAGGGAAGTATACCAACAAGTCTTTTCATTATGTAACTCAGGGATGATATTCCAGATGTGGCCAAATTGCAAATCCCAGCAATCCTAGCAAGCATAGCCAATAAGAAATGCTGGGAGTTGTATTTATTTATTTATTTCCGGTATTTCTACCTCGTCTCTATTCTACCCCTGAAGGGGACTCAGGACGGCTTACATTTGGCAGCGATTCGATGCCATTACATATAAACAATTAAAAATACACTAACCATTAAAGTACATAAGGAGGGATGGGGCCGATCGTACCTCATTTGGAAGCACGTTCCACAGGCCCTGTCTCTCGTCCCCGCCAGCTGCGTTTACGATGTTGGCGGGAGAGAGAGAAGGGCCTCCCCAGATGATCTTAAGTTATGAGGTGGGACATAGAGGCAGATGCGTTCGGACAAGTAAGCTGGGCCAGAACCGTATAGAGCTTTATAAGTCAAAACCAGCACTTTGAATTGAGCTCGGAAGTGGACCGGCAGCCAGTGGAGCGGACACAACAAGGGGGTGGTATTCTCCCTGTATGTAGCTCCTATTAGTAATCTGGCTGCCGCCCGTTGGACTAGCTGCAGTTTCCGAACCGTCTTCAAAGGCACACCCATGTAGAGTGCATTGCAGTAATCTATTTTGAAGGGGGTTAAAGAGAGGAGATGCTCCAAGTGCCCGTATGTTAGCAATAATCTGCCCAGAGACAGCAGAACAGAGAAGGAGCCATACAAAGGGAATCAAACTGAGCCTGTGCAGGAATGCAAGAGATAAAGAAACACTGTATCTCCAAGAATGAAGCGTGGACAGTCCGTGTTACATTATGATAGGCTGCAATTTTAGCTGCGACATAACTTTTAACCAATAATAAGATTTTGGGCAACCATAAGTTGAACCCTGATGCTTGTATAAATATGTGCCTCACAAGGGGGAGGGGCCGCTCCCTTGAAGCACCATGTTGTGCAGGGACGGACTCGCAGCTGTGGAAACAAAGTAAACTGAGCTTTCTGAGAAATACTGTTGTCTGTCTTCTCCTTCTACTGCGTCTGTACGAGCAGCCTGCCTTGTGGGAGTATGGTAATCTGCTACAATTTGGGATATAACCAGAGCATGGACGACCGTAGTCAGATCAGACTTCCCAAAGTACGGGCGCAGATGCTCGTGTTACATCCTCAGAGACTGCTGTTAAAGTGGTGTCGAAGTTGGAATGGATCAGAGCGACTTTGTCTGTGAAGAACCGAGCAAATGCTTCACAGCAATCTGCTGAGTTGTCAGGGATCTTGCTCTGAGGTGGATTTAATAGTCCTCTGACAATTCGAAACAGCTCAGCTGGACGGTTCTTAGCAGACGTAATATTGGCCTCAATAGATGTTTTCTGTGCGGCCTTTATTGCCACGTCATAGGTCCTTAAATAGGAATCCAGATGTGCTCGGGCAGATCGGCTACGCTTTCGGCGCCACACACACTCTAGCCACCTCTTTTTTCGCTTCATCGCTGCCAGCTCCTCAGTAAACCAAGGAGCTGGTTTAGCTCAGTTACTTGAGAGGGAGCATTTTGGAGCGATCGTGTCTATTGCCCTGGTCATCTCCCTATTCCAGAGAGAGACCATAGCCTCAACAGGATCACTTACCGAGGAGGTGGGAAAGTTCCCAAGAGCCATCAGGAATCCATTTGGATCCATAAGTCTCCTGGGGTGGACCATTTTAATGGGCCCACCACCTCTGTCTAAACCTGATCAGGTGGTAGTCAGTCCATGGTAACGGAATGATGGTCAGCTCCTTCACCCCGCCACCTTCTTCCCATCAACAACATCTGGAGAGCCATACTATTTCCATCCCTGATGTAGACCTTACCAGCTAGAAGTCTGGCTTGGCCTAATTCAGATGATTTGATAGCCAGAGGATATTACAGCTGACCCTAGTATCTCCAGATTGAAAGAGTCACCTCTCCTTGCCCAATGCTGGGCCCTGACTTTGGACAAACCAAAGCAATAAAAGCTCAACTGTACAGACACCCATACCCACACAACCTTATAGGGGAGAAGCTGAATACTCTTTCACTACAGCAATCTATGAAACGCAGTAAGCCCCCATGCCACAATTCAGCAAACTTGGCAAAGAAACAAGAAAGCTAGGCAGATGAAATGACGTCTTCCAGAACTCACGTACCAGGTTGATCTGAATTATGAGAATTGTTTGGAGATGTGTGTTTTCCCCCGCAGTGTTCAAGAGTTAACTGATTGTAAGTTAGCACAGTTTTCCAGAGTTCAATTTTGAAAGTACAACTCATTCTCCACTGAATTCAAGCTGGCTATTTAATGCATTACATATAACAAGCCCAATATTTAATTTAATGTGGACATAGTACTTCTGGCTGGTCATCTTTTTATTTTGCAGTCTCACAACACCACCCAACCTACCTTTCCCCAAAGCAAATGTCGGACATAAAATAGGCACACCACAATCCAACAACTTACGAATTTCAGAAGGCAGATGTTCTCCCGCAGGGCTCCTACACAGCCGGCAAACCCGAGAATGAACATTATCCCGCCAACAAACAAGATAAGCACCACTGGATCAAAGCCATGGAGTCGTGTCATTTTGGATAAGTCTGACAACACACCCTTTAAAAAAAAGGACAAAGAGTGAAGATCTGCTCCATTTATAAAGTTAATCCCAAATATCTCAAGAACTACTCACAGTCTGTAACGTGTTTCCACAGAAATGTGTTTGCTAGCAGACAGAATTTCCCGAGAGCATGAGGAATGAAAATAAATGTGAATCATAATGGAATTTGCTAATTCTGATGACCTCGAATATGTGCTTGAAAAATGTATGGGGATGAATGGGAGTATTCAGAAGGCAGAAAAGGGCTTGAGTAAGAATCCTATATATATACATTCAAGTCTATATATTCAAACCCCTAAAATGTAACTGTCATCAACTTGTTTGGAAATATGTGGACCAGGAAAGTAAATTGCTAGGGGAACAAGGAGAGGTATCATCTGTAAGAACTAAAATTGTTGTGATAAAAATATTCACTTTGCAGCCCATGTGAAGATCTTGTAGTTAAAACAGGCATCCACTAGATGGCACTAATATGTTGGCAAGAGGTGGTCTACTTTTTATTTCAATTTGCCCTTATTTTGTGACAAGCTCAGGCTTTCCAAAACCAGTATCCTCCTTGTGTGACCAATCACAACTTCCTCCATCCTCAGCCAGCACTGCTATACTGGACAGGATAATGGGATTTATAGTCCAAAACAAACCCTGCATGCAGCAAAAAGTAAATAAAAACATGTACAGTTGAAGGTTTTCAAGGCTGGAATCACTGGTTTGTTGTAGGTTTTTTGGGCTATATGGCCATGTTCTAGAAGCATTCTCTCCTGACGTTTCGCCTGCATCTATGGCAGGCGTCCCCAGAGGTTGTGAGGACCTTGTACATTGTAGTTCAATATAGCAGGAAGCTGCCGGGTTGTGTATAGCAGTGTTTTTCAACCTTTTTTGAGCCGCGGCACATTTTTTACATTTACAAAATCTTGGGGCACACCACCAACCAAAATGACACAAAATGACACTCTAACATAGTAATACATATAGTTAATATGTTTTTAATGTATTTATTTATAGAGTCCATATGTTTCATAGATTTGTGTGGCCTCTTTCGCTGCCTCCCTCCTCAAAAGCAGAGCACTGGGCGGAAATGATTGAGTTGGTGTTTTCACGTTGGCTTGGATTTCTCGTGAGAACAGCCAAAGCCGGAAGCTCCACGTTGGTGAATTGGGCAGTGAGCGAACCTGGGAGCATTGGGAGGCTGAAGCAGCCCTGAGCAGGAGCTGGAGCCATGCTGAGTCGAGGCTCCTGAAGGCTTCCTCAAGGCGGGCCTGGCATTTGGCGGAGCTCTTCCTTTGCCTCAGGGAGGATCTTTGGGGAGGGAAAGCGGGAGAAAGAGCTGCTAGGAGGGGGAAGAGTGGCAATTTCCCACGGCACACCTGATGATCGCTCACGGCACACTAGTGTGCCGCAGCACACTGGTTGGGAAACACTGGTGTATGCTACTAAAGGAGCATTAGCAATTTCCTATATTTCAAGATAGAATTAGCAGCCACTTGCATATTATTAAATTCAACGGCACCTAGAACATATTTGATAATTTATATTTCAGAAAGTGTTCCTATATGGTCTGTTCAGGCACATTCCCTTAGAATATCATTTTTTAAAATTTGGAAGAAAAACATTTGGTGTGTGTGTGTATGTGTGTGTAGGTCATTGGCTGCCAAGAAATGAAAAGTCAAATATAAGAACAAGCGGTTAAATATTTCAAAAATTGTTTCAGAGCACCAAAGATAAGCTGCTTCAAAGGAATGCTATTTATCAGAAGTATATACTTTGGCATCAACCTTGCATTTTCTTTTAAAACTCATTGCACCAGCTATCAAAACGCAAGAGAAAGCACTAAAATTCTTATCCATTCAAAAAATAAGCTGGAAGTGGTGATAGATGTTAAGGAAGGAAGAATGTGATTTAAACATGTGCAGGCAAGTGTTGGATACAAGGCAAAGTGGGCAGAAGACAAATATCTGCAAAGCTTTGCACAACCATTTGTAGCTATATCTGCTTAATCTATATTAATAATAAACCACTTCAGTAGCATATATATTCCTATGTTCCACAAGTTGAAAAACAATTTCAAATTCAGTTTAACAGTTGCCAGACAATATTAGTCTAATGAACCATTCAAGCAAGTGGAGAATCTAAACCACTAGCTATCAGCAGAATGTAGTTCTTTCTGATGTTACATATTAGAGATACACATTACGTGTTGGATTTTGGAAAAATGATGCCATAACCTTTTGTGAAATGGAAATTTCCATAATTTTTTGGGAAATTGCATTTACCATAACTTTTTAAGGATAATCAGGAATCTCCCCGAGAAGAGTTAAAAACTTGAGTCAACCTTCTCCCTAGTGGAAAATATCCACCAGCATTCATGCAAAGCAATTAGATTTCTCAGCTATTAGACTGACAAACCTAGATAGATGTCTCCTTGAACTGTCAGAGACAAAGATATGCCAATGCACAGAAAACATATATAGCAGAGTTTCAGAAGTGTTTTATCATTCCCCTCCCCCACCCCAAATCTAATCTTCCTTAAAACATCTTGGTTTAAATCATGCTCTCAAGAGACCAAAAATAAAGCAGATTTTTTTTTTAAAGTAGCATAGTTGGTCTACTCACAAACTTCATGTATTCAGCGTACAGGTACATTGCTTATCAGTCCAGTTAAAGATAGAATTTGAAATAGTTTCTCTGTGCAGATAACACAGAGCATCTTTCTCATAATCAACAGTCTAAAGCATCTCTCTGGTCTGAGAGTCTAATAGAGTCTCATGGAGTCAGTTCTCTAAAGCAGTGATTTTCAACCTTTTTTGAGCTGCGGCACATTTTTACATCTATAAAATCCTGGGGCACACCACCAACCAAAATGACACAAAATGACACTCTAACACAGTAATACATATAGTTAATATGTTTTTAAATGTATTTATACACTCACTTAGTGTGAAACATGGGCCTGTTTCAATGAACACAAAATAGATATCCTGGCAGGAATGGTAGAAAGACACACATGAAGGTCTTGCTCAACAGCTGTCAGTCTCTCTTTGTTTTTAGTTTTTATCGCATTGCCTCGAGCTCACCGTCTTTTCTTTTTTCTTTTGTCCACCACTCATATTAGGGCCTTCACCTGTGTCATAATTTTGTCCAGGGCCCTGTTCAGCATTTGTATTTTCCCTTCTCAAAAACTTCTCCATCACTGTCACTCGCTTGTCTTGCTGTGATCCCAAATTGCCACTGCCACTGGACGCCCAGCTGCAGCACTAACTCTAACTTTGTTTACTTAGCCGTGTCTGAGCGAATCCAAGATGGTGCAACCATAGCACTCTCGCATCACTTCTTAGGTGACACGAGAGTGCTATGGTTCCATTTCTTAAAGGGACAGATGTGCCTTATAGTTTATATATGAATGAAGTTCAAAAATAATTTCCCACGGCACACCTGACGATTTCTCATGGCACACTAGTGTTCTGCGGCACACTGGTTGAAAATTACTGCTCTTAAGCATACTGTTTCTTCTGCCTTCTACACTGTACTGCTTCTACATTGAAAGTCAAATGGCTTCTGCCTTTCTAAAATGGAGTCTGAGTCCTGAACAATGTAAAATAGGTGTAGTATCAAGTACTAGCAAAAGGAGCTCCTGAACAATCCCAGATCTGATCACATGGTCTGCAGCCCCTCGCACAACATAGTTAAGGAAAACTGCATACCAATATACACATATACAATACAGTAAGCAATCAGAATTATATACATAACAAATAACTACTGAGGGCTTGAAGAAGGTTGCTATTTCTCGCCTTCGGGCTGAGAAAGGTGGCATAAAAATTCAGTAAATACATAAATATTTCCGACATGGAATTATTATATTTGACTGTCCGAAAAAATAAGGAACCAAAATTGTACAGGCAATATCTAGTTACAAAAATTAGTCTTAGTATGATGCATTCTCACCAGTTTTTTCTTGCTTTAGGAAGTTCAGACTTGTACATAGAGATATATGGGGTAACTGCAAAAGACCTCATAAAACGTAATGAGGAACGCACAATTTGGCCACAAAATTCAGTGCATAACTTGGACCCTTAGACCCATCATGAATTCAAACCCATGTGTAAAACAACAAGAGTTTGGAAAAGCTGCTTCCATCAGCATCATCTCTGAACATGGTGTCTGAGCTTCGAGAAGTGTTAGGTAGAAAACTTTTCTTCTCTCTCTCCAAGGTCAGGGCAGTGGCAGTTGGGAGGTAAACAAACTCTTTCATCTGGACCTAAACATGATCTTCGGTTTATCTTTCATCAGCCCACTCCTAACCAGTTGGATAAATCTCCCAGATGGTTACAAGATTTCTGTTTGAACAATCCACCTTAATTCTGGCTCAGTTATGATCTTAATTTTGACAACCTTGATATCATCCCCATAGACTTTTAGGTATATTTTTCAGCATCGCAGGATATAAAAAGGATGGGAACATGCGGTCAAATGTCTCTGCTGGCTACAAACATAGGGAATCCATATCAGTATAACCTCAACCATTGTGCTGCAGGGATATTGCTTTTCAAGGGAAAGGCCCTGTGCCATTTCAGAAACACATCATGAAAAAGAAAAATATGAGGATTTTACGGAGATCGAAATCTACAACACAGACTGGGCAAGAAGACAAGCGTGGCTTTCAGTTTCTTCTGAATTCCAGGCAGCGCATTCCTATACATCTCTTCAGACATAGATCCAACCAAGTTCAATAAGATTTACTTCGAAGTAAATGTATATGAGACTGCAATTTTGGGGAACCTACCTGGGAATGAGTCTCATTGAACTCAGTAGGATTTAT
Source organism: Anolis apletophallus (assembly GCA_030556195.1). Taxonomy (NCBI): domain Eukaryota; kingdom Metazoa; phylum Chordata; class Lepidosauria; order Squamata; family Anolidae; genus Anolis; species Anolis apletophallus. The sequence continues at coordinate 143,476,006 of JARBWK010000004.1, read as the reverse complement.
TTCTGAGAAGACATCATAAGGCTGTATATCAAATCTCTTGGCATCACCTGAATGGAAATCTGGTTTTGCAGTAATTTATAAAAATAGGCATGGGTGCAGAATAGGTCAGAATTAGAACGTATTTACAGGCATTCCAGTGATGAAAAGAATGTGTAAGAGGGAAGGAGAAAGAAAAGAACCCTCACACCTCATCAATAAAAAAGACTCAATTTTGTATAGTATTTCAAACGCCACTACTGCCTTACCTTTTCACTCCAGGCCCAAAGACCAGCTCCTAGGAAGGCAACTCCAGCTAACTGAAAAAAGAAAAACAAATATATTATTTGCTAGCAAGCACTGCCTGAAAAATTCTTCTCTCCCAGAAACAATCACACTCTGAGACAATCTGCACCTCATGATGTACTTTTTTTATTTTTTTGGATCGTGTCAGGAGTGACTTGAGAAACCACAAGTCACTTCTGGTGTGAGAGAATGGCCGAGAAAGGGCTGTCTGCAGGATTTAAAAAAATGTTTTTACCATTCGTGTGGGACGTGTCTCTGCATGGGGAGCTTTGAAAAATGTTTTTACCAGATTTTGTGGGAGGCTGGTCTTCAGTGTCTCTGCATGGGGAGCTGGGGGGCTTATGTTGACTGAAGGGATGGGGAGGTCTCCCGGATTTGAACCTGCGAATTTTTTGGTCTTCTAAAGTCTTGAAAAGCACAGTGGGTTTGTGTCCCACTGCGTCACCGGGGGCTCCTATGTTGTACTGAAGGGATGGGGCAAGAGGCACCAGCATAAAACTCTGGATCCAGGACAACTGGTATAAACACCACATACATCAGGGGTGCTCACACTTTTTCAGCATGCGAGCTACTTATAAAACAACCAAGTCAAAATTACCTACCTACCCACTACAAAAATGTGAAACATATAACACAGTATCTGCTTTGAATTGGGTTTTCTGAGTCCACATTGCCATATAACCTGATTCAAAGCAGATAACATGGGATTTTATTCAACTGTGTGAAAAAGGACCTCAGATAACCCAGGGCCGGCAACACTTGGGCAGTGTCGGGAGCCTGCAGGGTGGGACTGAGCTTTCCTCCCGCCCTGCCTGAGATCTACCAGGATTCCCTACGCGATCTACCAGTAGATCACGATCTACCTAATGAGCACCCCTGACATACATGAAATATTAATCTCCAGGTAATGTTTTTTATAACGGCATGAAAGGATGAAATGAAGGTAGAAACAATGCATATCTCCCTAAAAACAAATCCCAGCCACAGAGGCATTGACAGGTTTTTGCGTTGGAACCGACTACCTATTTTTAAAAAATGCTTATGGCAGGAAGCTTAAGCAAAAAACAAATGTGGTATGTGCAACAAGGAAAACAAGGAAATTCCATGTTAGGGAGTACTGGAAGAGGGCTTGCAAATAGCACTGCACATACATCTACAGTGCAGACGAATTTGGAAGGCTGCCTCAAAAAAGATTATCTGCTCTGAACAGACTCCAAAAAAGAAACAAGGGAGTGCCATCATTACATGTATTATGGCTATATTTTAAACTGTTTTTTAAAGTGGATCCCATGGAATGAGGGTGGAAAGAGCAGGGGAAGGGTTCTTGCATGGTGATGGAGAGGGCTCAATTTATCTCCGCAGATAGGTTAAAAAAAATCATTATTTTTAAGCTGGAAACCATCAAAGATCAAGATTATCATATGCTGGTAAAAAGTACACCACCAGCTGGCTGAAGGCAAAGCCATCAAAACAAAGAAAATGGCAAGTTCAGATCTATTCAAGTCTATATTTAGTTGCTTTCGTAATTATTGCAAGGGGGGGGGGTATTAAAGTAGGTAGATTTTTACTAAAAGGCAATAGTTTGTAACATGTGAAAACGTTTTAAGGTGCCAAAAGACACACATTCTTGCAAGCTTGTTGTTGTGTGCCTTCAAGTACTTTCTGACCTATGGTGACCCTAAGGCAAAGTCATTGCCCAAACTGTTACTTGAGTCTACTGTTCTCTTGACCTAAGGGATGCAAGGAGGCTTCTAAGGAGGTAGACTTAAGACTACCACTAAAAGCCCTTTTGTGCTATAGAATTATGGTACAGTAATCCCTCCAATTTTGTGGAGTTAGAAGAGAATGATTCCTGTGAAAGTGAGATAAGTCATTAATTAAAAACACTATTTTTAAACCTAAGAGTATATCTCTAGGAATCTCTAAGTCCACAAGGATGACTCTACGCTGTCTTCCAATTTCTGTTGAAAGTTGACCACTGAATTGCAATAGAGAACCTTAAGAGAGAGAATGTATGAATCAAATTTGTGAATAATCAGATCTGCAAAATGAAACCTGCAAATGTGGAGGGCTGACTACAATACGATACTGTTGTGGCATTTAGCATTTTCGTCCAGAAAGTTCCTCTGATGCCCCAACCAAACTAAAAACACTAGATCCATAAGATGTTGCCATAGTAGTTAAAGGAGAATCACAATTTATAATTATGTGATGTAAAAGGGCCTCAGATGTGGCTCCATGGAGTATGCATAAGAAGAGAGGGAATAAAGATTCTTCCTCTTGCCCTGCCTCTCTTCTCACTCTTTGGAATGAGGAACCGTGGATCTGTAGTCATCGGGTCTGAGCCAAAGGACATGATGGCATTTCTCCTAGTTCTATATCAGTGGTTCCCAACTTTTTTTTTTACCAGGGACCACTTGACCAGGGACCACTCTCCAGCATTAGTACCAAAATGGTTACGAATCTGTTTTTGGTCAACTTTAGATTCGGCTTGGTTATTTGGGGTTCAGATTCAGAAAATTGCATTGGATAGACCACATCAGCTCTTGTTTCTGATACAGAACATATAACATCCAGTAGTTGCCATTTGCTTGCCCACTATAAGAGAGTTTCGCAAGACCAGTTGCTCTTGTTGCAACAGTGTAGTAACGGTGAGGCCATGGACCGTATTTTCTTTCTTGCGGACCACTGGTGGTCCATGGACCACATGTTGGGAACCACTGTTCTATATACAAAATACAATCAGACTGGAAGTTGACTCTTTGAATGCATTCAATCTACATAGTTTGAAGGCGCAGGTTTGCAGTCTGGGAGTGATCCTGGATTCATCGCTGAGCCTGGAGCCCCAGGTCTCGGCGGTGGCCGGGGGAGCTTTTGCACAGTTAAAGCTTGTGCACCAGCTGCGCCCGTACCTTGGGAAGTCTGACTTGGTCACGGTGGTCCACGCTCCGGTTACATCCCGAATAAACTACTGCAATGCTCTCTACGTGGGGTTGCCTCTGAAGACTGCTCGGAAGCTGCAATTAGTCGAACGTTCGGCAGCCAGGTTACTAACAGGAGCGGGGCACAGGGAGCATATAACTCCCTTGCTGCGCCAGCTCCACTGGCTACCACTTAGCTTCTGGGCACAATTCAAAGTGCTGGTTTTAACCTACAAAACCCTATACAGTTCTGGCCCAGTTTACCTGTCCAAACAGATTCTCCCCTACGAACCAGCAAGAACATTAAGATCCTCCGGAGAGGCCCTGCTCTTGGTCCCGCCAGCTTTGCAAGCGCGGCTGATGGGGACGAGAGACAGGGCCTTCTCTGTGGTCGCCCCTCGGCTGTGGAACTCTCTACCAAGTGATGCTAGATCTGCCCCCTCTGTGTTGTCCTTTAGAAGGCTGGGGAAGACCTGGATGTGGAACCAAGCCTTCCCAGAATAGGCTGAGATTGGCTATTGTCTGAATGTATGACCACGTTTACAGATTGAGTGGAATTGTTTTAATGGCGATGTGGTTTTATGCTGGGTTTTTATGTATTTTAATATGTTGTTGTAGTTGTTTTTCAAATTGTATAGCATTGAATTTTTGTTGTTATGCCGGTCTGAGTCCCTCGATAGAGGTGAGAAGGTCGGGGTACAAAAGTTTTAAATAAATAAATAATAAATAAAATAGTTATAGCAGTGTGAAATGTAACCGCTTCTAGAGGGAGCAGTCTAGAAGCCGAAAGAATACATAAAAATAAATATAAATATTTGCTGCCAAATGTAATGTGCAGTGGCAATAAGTGCATTAATTCAGCTTAAAAAGATGTGCATTACAGTTGCTGTGTGGTTAGAATTCCTTCTTTAAAAACAAAAGTGTTAAGAGCACTAAACCTTTCCTCGATGGAAGAGAAGACTTTGGGGTGCTTCTATGCTATAGAATGAAGCCACTTTAATTGCCTTGGTTCAATGCTATGGAATTGTGGGGGGGGGGGGGCTGTAGTTTTACAAGATCTTGAGCCTTTTCTGTCAAAGAATGCTGGTGCCTCAACAAACTACAAATCCCAGGGTTGCACAGAATCGAGCCATGTCACTTAAATGAGAGATGGCGTCCCTCAAATAGGAGCTCCAGGTGCTCCTGAAGCAGCTTCCTCTTATGCTTTGGCTCAGCACTAAGGACTTCATCACATGCAAGACACCCCCTCCCTTTCCACACACTTCTAAAACAGTTCATAGATAAAGTAACACAAATCCCTTCATACAACACAAGTAGATTTCTGCTTGTCACATGGAAATGGGGGAAAACAGTAATTAACATGTGGGATGGGACCTTTAAGGCCTTTTGTCTCCTGGAGCACAAGGGGTTAGAGAGGGAAAGGAAATGAGCCCATTGAAGCGGTGTCTGTCTTAAGAACAATGCCTTGTGTCTCTTCTATGGATGGGTGAGCAAGGGGTGGGTGGAAGCGATCCTGTGATATGGGGGAAGTAAATTCTCCGTCTTTTAAAATCCTACGCAAAGAAGATGATTTCCACTGCTTTTACTTATTTTCCCCAGGTGTCTGATGAAGCTTTAAGATTAACAGATGCACACATCTAATGCGCACCCTAATTTTGGCAAAGTAATTTAGCCCAAAAAGGTAAACATTCGATTTGAGTAAATAGGGTACTTTCTTTGGGCCCTTTCCTCCTATTGAGTACAGCAACCTAGGGCTTGTCTAGGTATCATAGACTTGCAGCTAACACACTGCAGCATGCTTCTCCAAATCCAGATAGATTGCACTCCTTAAAAAGTATGCAGGAACATGCTAATAACACACTAAGTCATGCGAACAGGAAAGCTAACAGATACTGAGACTACAGATGGTTTTTTGTCTGCTACTGACGTGCCATAAAGAAAAAAAACAGAGAGAATGGAATGGAAGCAAGTGCCTGATATATACTTTTGAAATGGCGAGCAGGGCTACCACTAAAATGTATCCTTTAGAGCAGTGGTTTTCAACCAGTGTGCCGCGGAACACTAGTGTGCCGTGAGAAATCATCAGGTGTGCCGTGGGAAATTATTTTCCAACTTCATTCATATATAAACTATAAGGCACATCTGTCCCTTTAAGAAATTGAACCATAGCACTCTCGCGTCACCTAAGAAGTGACACGAGAGTGCTATGGTCGCGCCATCTTGGATTCGCTCAGACGCGGCTAAGTAATAAAGTTAGAGTTAGTGCTGCAGCTGCGCGTCAATTTGGGATCACAGCAAGACAAGTGAGTGACAGTGATGGAGAAGTTTTTAGTTTAAAGTCAAAATTTGATGATCTTCCTTTGGGCAGTTTTTGGTTATCTGTTGCCAGGGAGTTCCCCATTCTGGCTAACAAAGCTATTTTGACATTGCTCCTGTTTTCAACCACATATATGTGTGAGATGAGCTTCTCAAGCTTCACTGCGACAAAAACTAAAAACAAAGAGAGACTGACAGCTGTTGAGCAAAGAGATGTGTGTCTTTCTACCATTCCTGCCAGGATATCTATTTTGTGTTCATTGAAACAGGCCCAGGTTTCACACTAAATGAGTGTATAAATACATTTTAAAAACATATTAACTATATGTATTACTGTGTTAGTGTGTCATTTTGTGTCATTTTGGTTGGTGGTGTGCCCCAGGATTTTGTAAATGTAAAAAATGTGCCACGGCTCAAAAAAGGTTGAAAATCACTGCTTTAGAGCTGTCAATACCCCCAAATTTGAATCAGCAGAGTTTTGAGTAATTTGCTCATAAATCAGCAATTGACTCACAAGTGATTTTTTTTTCCTCCCAACAACCCACCCCTTGCTTAGGCTTGCTCCTTGTCCAACTCTGGAAATTTGCTCTTCTCATCGGGCTCCCATTTTGCATCCCATATCAGAACTATTTGTTCCACCTCTAGGAAAAATAGACATCGATTTCTTGATAGCGGTAGTGTTCATTTTTGTTTCCGCCGTACGAGGCTGTGTTTCTGCTTCCTGCTTTTCCAAAGGGAGTTGATTTAGAGCTGCCAACAATTAACACAGCTGGATACCATTTCAGCTCATTTGTCTTCCACAACACAGAGGAGGGAAACATTTAAAGATTTTTACAAAAGAAATGCTTCAGTGGACTCAGAATAAAAACTGTAATATTTAGGCATGCTTCTCTAAGATGGAAAACAGGCCACTATGACCAAAATACTATTACTGTACCCCTGGTAAAGCTAACCTCAGATGCCCAGGACTTTTATGTAGGCTAGATGCCAGGTTAATGGTCTCATGGGATATTCCAACCCAGACATGACCCTTCAATGTCTTTTCACCTCTTTGCTGGAACACCATTCTTACCTATTGTATGTAACATTCCCTAGCTTTGGGAAAGTGTATTTCATTACAGAAAAACAGGCAAAGCTTGTGTTTTGTTTAGGGTCTAAAGAGAAGACTGATATGTTAGTATTTTTTTTATTTAAAAAAAATCGAAGCTTTTAGCAGCCCCAACCCCAGTAAATTTGGAGGACTGGCTGTAGTATTATATAAACAAATTCATCCTCTATATGCATACACATTTGAGTGCTGAATTTAAATTCTGCAGTTTCCTTTTATGGTATACATTCATGCATAAGTCTTGAAAATTAAATCAAATAATAAACTCAAAAATTCTGAATCAATCTATCCATTGGTCAATAGGTATAGAGGAATATCAATAGATGAACCATTCACGACTCTGAATAGAGTGGCAAAAGGCAAATGCTTAGTCTGCCTCAAAAGGAACTAGGTGAATCCAACGAAGATGGAGATCCTCTGGCTGGGTCGTCCGGACAGTAGGGATAACCAGCTTCTGACCCTGGATGGCGTGGCGTTATGCCGATCATCTTCAGTAAAGAGCCTTGGTGTTCTTTTGGACCCTCTGCTGTCAATGGAGGCACAAATCTCAGCTGTCAGCAGAGTGGCGTTTTTCCACCTTCGCCAGGCTAGGAGGCTGGCCCCTTACTTGTCTCGGCACGATTTGGCCACGGTGATCCAAGCCACGGCCATCTCAAGGTAAGACTACTGTAATGCTCTCTACATTGGCCTGCCTCTGTCGGTGACCCGGAAACTCAAGCTGGTGCAGAAGGGCACAGCTCGGTTGCTCGCAGGAGCTCCTGCTAGCTACCACATTACACCAATTCTGCAGGAACTGCACTGGCTTCCTATTGAGTACCAGATCACCAGATCACCTTCAAAGTGTTAGTCTTGACTTTTAAGGACTTGTATGGTCTGGGGCCAGTGTACCTAAGGGACCGCCTAACCCCATACTGTCCCACGAGAACACTTAGATCTGAAGACTGGAATCTTCTAGCCGTGTCCAATGTCAAACAATACCACCTAACTTCAACACGGAGAAGGGCAATCTCCATCATCACCCCAGTTCTCTGGAACGCACTACCCCCGGAGGTTCGGGCCTTGTGTAATCTGTTGGCTTTTCGAAAGGCCTGCAAGGCGGCCCTATTCCGGCAGGCCTTTGAGTTGTAATGTGCTAGGATTTGTGTTATCTCTTAGGAATTGTTTTATCCTTGTGGTTTTATTGCTGTTGTAGATTTGTTGTTTTATTGTGGTGCTTGATGTAAGCCGCCCGAGCCGGCTGGGAGTGGCGGCCAAGAAATCTAACAAATAAATAAACTGAAAGAAACACAGTCACCTGTTTCTGGTCTTTTTGAATGTCTAGGTGTAAAATGACAGTGACAGTTCTTTGGTGCCTCCCCTTAAACAGCTGAAAGACTAGAAGAGGCTGGTGTTTATTTTATGTTTGCCCAGAATGACTCTTGACTTATCCACGGGGCATATCAAAATCCATATTTTTGGCCTCAAAACCTACCCTTAACTTATACATGAAGTTGGCTTATACAAGAACATTTGTAGTACTTTTATAAAATTCTCTATTCAATTTATATCATCCCCCATTCACATAATGGGATCCCCTCTCCAAAACCTACCACTGGGGCTTTGCCACAAAACTATCAGGAAGAGGGTCACTCTTGACAGTGAGACATATTGATGTAACAAAAAACACTATGGCTTTCATAGACATTTAGTGACCTCAACACGTGTCACGATGCACGGACTTGACCGGCCCCTTAATCACACACACAGAGACGGACTGAAGGCTAACTACTTTATTGTATATAAAAACAGTTCAAAAGGTATAATGTCCATAAGAATAGCAAAACAATCCAAAAGGCTTGAAGCAATCAATGTCCAAAACAACTTGGCAAAGTAATCCAAAATCTATAGCAAGGCTCCGCGCAGCAATGCGGATTCAGGAACAAGACAAGGTAAATGCAAGGCAAGACTTGATGGCCACTAGCCAACTTAGTTCCGTGGACCAACTTCGCTTCACGTCTGCTCAGAAGAGACGTGGCCGAAGCACTGAGGATTCGTTCCCACGGATCCTATACTTAATCTTTCGGCCGAGGTCCCCGACGCTCTAGGCTTCGTCGTCTCCAATCCTTGCTGACGGACCTCGGCCTGTCTAGGCTGCGGTACCATCCCCTTCTCCTGGACTCGATGTTACTTCTCCTATCAAAGGTTCGGCCTTGTCTCCCAGCACCTGGGTCCCTATCTCCATGAGAGCTCTCCTCCCTAGAATCTTCCCAGCCGCTTTCTTCCATGTTTTCACTCAGAAGCTCCTGTGAGCCTCTTCCCCCCCCCCCCCCGGATGTTCATAACTTTCGCTATCACTGCTTTCCATTTGCACCTGGTTATCATCTATGTCTGCATAAGGGTCAAGCCAACTTTCATCCAAGCCAAGCTTTCAGTGGGGGAAAGAGGCCCAGTGATGGGAAACGCTCCTTCAGGTAACCCTTCCAAATCCTCTTCAGAATCTATCTCTGCTGATGCAGGCCCTAATGCTAATGGAACCCCTGGTCCTGTTTCCTGGCCCCCAGGCACAAACGAGAACTGCTGTGCTACAACACGGCAGACTGACCAAAAAGCTGAATTTTCCTAACCAAAAGCTGAATTGCTGAGGTTTAAAATGTGTTTTTTTATATAGTTGCAAAATTAATAGTTTACTTGCAAAAGCACAAAATATACCTTCAGCTGCCATGGATCATCTCCATTTGTATAGTAGAGCATGCCTCTATACAGATTTTTTTTTTAAAAAAAAAACATCAAACCAAAAGATACATGAATTTTGTTACTATTCTTACGTGTTTTTGAGTTTACTCCAGTTTATGAAAATCATATCATAGGGTTTTCTTGGCTGGGTTTATTCAGAAGAGGTTGCTCACCACATTCCTCCAAGACTGGCCCCAAGGTCACCCAGTGAGTTTCTGTGGCTGAACGGGAATTTGAACAGTAGTCTACTAGAGTCTTAGTCCAGCACTCAAGCCATGCTGACTCTCAAATGTGATTTAGATTGCTGTTTTGGCTTCTGTTTTTACTGGAAATACCAAGCTGCTAGGCCTCAAAACACAAGTAAGGAACCAAGGCAACCTATGGATGGTCAAGAGAATTCTCACGTCAACTGCTCAGTTCTTTAGGATCTTCTCTGTCCTCCATATTCTTAGAATCACTACCCTAACTGTCAATGCCCCTTTCAAAAACCAACAACACAATGTTGCTTGTAGAAAGGAAGCCAGAACAGCTATCAGGAACATTTTTAAGCTTTTCTCTTTCCTTCACATGTTTTCCAGAATGCACAACATACCAACCAAGGAAGGAGCCAATCTGAAAGGAACAGGTTTTATCAGCAAAAACTGGAATCTAGAGATAATGAGAGCAAACTGAAGACTTTTCCCTTTTCCTACCCATCATCAAGCTCAACTGTAAAAGGGAGGGAGGATTTTTCACCATTGGATTCAATAGTATTTACTCACCTCTATGGGGAAAATGTATCCACTTAAGAATATTGTTGCACGAGGATCAGGTAAAGGAGACTCATTGAGTTACAGAAGAAACGTCAGGAGAGAATGCTACCCAAGCATAGGCATAGAGAAGAAGGCAGAGTTAGCAAGCACGCTAGAGAACAGCAGTGATTGGTTTAGAAGGGACGCCACCTCATTGGTTGTCTTGGTGCATTACAATTGGTTTAGAGAAACACCATGTGCTCAGTGATTGGTCTAGGAGACATCACATATGTTAGCCTAATGAAACACCCATTTGGCCGGTCCGTGGGAACACTTATCAGAAAAGTAACAATATAGGGACAATCTACGCACATAGACAAAGCTTTAATAACTGGTCAGGAAAATAAACTGCGCAATGTCTGTTAGCCAATGGATTATTAGATTACATAATGCATTGTTAATTGGTTAGAATCAAAGCACATCATAAGTGTTAGCCAGTGAAATGAATGAACGAGGCGGTGCTTAAACCGACTCCATTGATTGTATAAAAACTGAATGACTGGAAGGAGGAGGGGTTCTGTCCCTTGCGTCTTGTTGCACCATAGGGCAGACCTCTACAGCTGTGGATTCGAAATAAACTGTGTTTCCTGAGAAGTAACCCAGTTGTCACGTCTTCTCGTTCCTGCGCCCGCACGGAAAGCAGCCTTAAGAGGAAATGGGTATTGTTTAGAAGGATTTTTCCTGCTTCAGTGGCAGTACTTGCATTACGTACAACTACTCCCTCACCCCAATAACAACAAAACACTGGGTGGCCTTTGCCAATATACATGCTCAAAATATGCAAGAGACATCGCACAAATAAACTCCCAATACCCAACCCAGTGACACTTTCACAACATACCATTTTACCCTCCGCAAACAGACCACACACATTTTGCGGAGGTTCAGATTAATGCTGATCCCTTATTGAGCTCTTCACCCAATAAAAGATGCATGTGAAGCTTTGTAACCCAACCAAGTGTATTTTCCAGACAGAGTCATCATTTCCCTGAAACTTTGGTCATCCGAGCTTCTCTCAGCAAGGACAAAATTCTCAGAGATGCCCTATTTTCATGCCAGAGCTTTACTCTACTCCACATCTGAGAGACAATTTCCCCTAGTCTTCTAACCCAGTCTTTCTCAACCAGTGTGCCGTGGCACACTAGTATGCCATGATGGACCTCCTGCTGTGCCGCAAGAAAAGCTCTCTGCCCCCCTTCCTCTCCCCCTCCTGCTGAACTCCTGCTGCTTGGGGGAGGAGGAAGGGCCAGGCAGTGGCAAAGAAAAAGAAGAAGGGACCGGGGCGCCGCCTCCTTCGGCCGTTTCCCCAGCCAGCCTCCAATCCGCCATGACTCCCACCATGACTCTCGCCCCTTGCTCGCTGAAGCCACATGGAGGGGGAGCCCTGCCCTCTGTAGGAGAGCTGAAGCTGGGAGGGGCGGGGCATGGCGCGGCCTGGCTCTGCCCCTTCCCTGGCCGGCACTCCAGCAGCTGCTCCAGCCTTGAGGGGGACAGTGCCAAGCCAGCATTGTGCTGGCTCTGGCACAGCTGGCTTGGCACTGCCCCTCAAGGCTGGAGCAGCTGCTGGGAGTGAAGCCAGGGGTAGGGGTGGGGCATGGCGCAGCCTGGCTCCGCCCCTCCCGGCCTTGGCACTCCCAGCAGCTGCTCCCAGCAGGCCACCAACCCCCAGCCGTTCTTTACTGTGTTAGAGTGTCATTTTGTGTCATTTTGGTTGGTGGTGTGCCCCCGAATTTTTTTAATGTTAAAAGTGTGCCGCGGCTCAAAAAAGGTTGGGAAACACTGTTCTAACCCAAACTTATTTCTGCCTGTCTCTGCCAGAAACAACAGAAAGACCAGAAAAACAGCAGGAAACTCTGTCAGTGTGATTTGTCTGATAAAGCTACAAAGGAAACATAACACACATCTGCTTGTCTTAACCCAGGAAACCTACTTTCAATAAATGCATAGGAACACAGGAAACAGGCATATACAGTATGGGACCAGCTGTCATTTTCCGGGAGTGAGAATGAGAGCTGGTGGCTTCTATTGTCATTGGAGGAGTGAATTCATTCTGGGGTTTAGTCTATTTATTTATTTATTTCAAATATTTGTACCCCGCCCTTCTCTACCCCCGAAGGGGGACTCAGGGCGGCTTACAGCCGGCAGTGATTCGATGCCCCACATATATAATCAATAAAAACAACAATTACAAATAAATAACACATTAATCAGATTAAAACTAATTTTAAAAAGTACAAATACTCTGAGTTCTACAATTACAACTAATCCGAAGCCAGTCCACAGTCCGTTTTCCATATCATTTCTATAATTTTATTGTCCGCCTGCTATCCAAATATCTAACCAAATGCCTGGTCCCATAACCACGTCTTCAACTTTTTCCTAAAGTCTAGACCAGGGGTGCCCACACTTTTTCAGCCTGCGAGCTACTTTTAAGAAAACCAAGTCACAACGATCTACCTGCTGCCGCCGCCTTCCTCCGCCCGCACGACTTTGGAGAACGCTTCAAGCGTTGGCGCATGCGCGCTGGGCGGAAACAGAGGTGAGAGACCTTCAGCTTGGCCAAGGAAGAGAGGCGGACGGAGGCATTGTGCGGAGCCCTTGAGGTGCGGGCTGGGAAGGGCAGGGTGGCGACGTAGGAGGAGGAAGCCGAAGCGGCCCGAGGGGGAAGAAGCAGGAGTTTGGGAGTCAGCCTCAACAGGGGAAAAGAGCCAGGCCCGGCCCAGCCTCTGAGCGCTCGGCCTCCTGAGGAGTGTTGTGATTGACAGCCGGCCAAGAAGGAAGAAGCCGCGCAGGCGGAGGAAGGCGGCGGCGGTAGAGCGGCGGAGGCGGTCAGCAGCTGGACGACAGGCAGGAAGAGGGGCGCTTGCCGGAGGCCCTGCCTCTCTCACCGCAGCTTCTGGACGAGAGGCAGGGCAGAGGCCCGGTGCGCTCTGCCGGTGCGCTCTGCCGGTGCGCTCTGCCACCGCCCGCGCGGCTTCTTCCTTCTTGGCCGGCTGTCAATCATAACACCCCTCAGGAGGCTGAGCCTGCCCTTCCCAGCCCGCACCTCAAGGGCTCCGCGCTCTGCCTCCGTCCACCTCTCTCCCTTGTCCAAGCTGAAGGTCTCTCGCCTCCGTTTCCACCCAGCGCGCATGCGCCAATGCTTGAAGCGCTCTCCAAAGCCACACAGGCAGAGAAAGGCAGCGACAGGAGCAGAAGATCGATCTCAAATGGTCTCGGGATCGACTCGTCAATCACGATCTACCTAATGAGCACCCCTGGTCTAGACTTTAAAGGAGTGATCCTACCTGCTGAATCCTATCTCCAAAACAGCATTTTGGAGAACCTCATTTAAAATTCTGATGCAGACGCTTTTAACTCCTGACAGCTTCAGCCCAGACACACAGAAGCTATCACCTTCTGACTAACAGGGTTTCAGGAAGGATTCCTTCCCAGTTCAACCAAGATATATCAAGAACTGCATCTTTTGCATGCAAAGCAGGTACTCTAACAGCGAGCTACACCATTATTACCATGCCACCATGGATTAAAATGTATCTACATTATTTTACAGGCATGAGATGCTCATTGCTGCACATTTTGTCCAACACATTTTGCAACAGCCTTAATATACTGAAATATATTAACATATTTTCCTGGCACCACGGAGAAACTGTAAGATTTGACCTTCTTAAGTGCCTGAAATTTTGTTGCATGTTTTAAATAAGTAAAAGCAATCATGCACACTTTATTCCAGCTTTGTAGCTACACAGCTCCTTCTACATCTCACATGCCCCACATGAGGAAAACCTCTGCAGTGGGACCTTTTCGCTATCAATATATCCCCCACCTCAAGTAATTTAGGACTCTTCTTATACCCAAGGGACTTGGAAGAGCTGTAACAATGGCTCATGGCAGGTTACAACATTGTTAAAAAACATATAAACATCATAAACACATAAAATGCACGTATTAAAACATATTTCTATAAAATTCATATATTAAAATACATAGAACAAAGATTAACATATAGTGAACATAAGACGCAAGTTTAACATTCATGGATGATCCACTGGTAAGGGCCCCCTGGTGGTACAGCAGGTTAAACTGTTGAGCTGCTGAACTTACTGACTGAAAGGGAGCAGGGTGAGCTCCTGTTGTTAGCCTCAAGCTTATGTGAACTTAGTAGTTCAAAAACATGCAAATGTTAGTAGATCAATAGCTACCGCCTTGGTGGGAAGGTAACAGTGCTCCATGCAGTCATGCTGTCCACATGACTTTGAAGGTGTCTATGGACAATGCCGGCTCTTCAGCTTAGAAATTATTTATTTATTTCTTCAAACTTCTATACTGCCACTCCCTGAGGGCTCGGAGCGGTTTACAAGCTTGACATGGAAATGGAGATAAGCACCACCCCCCAGAGTCAGACATGTCTAGACTTAATGTCAGGAGAAAACTGTACCTTTATCTTATGATCCACTATCCAGGTAATGCTTTATATTCATGTTAACCATTGTGAAAATGGTAGAATAGGACTAAAATGCAATTACAGTAAAGTGAATTGTGCGCCGCCGCCCTCCCACCACCACTACGCACAATGTTTACATATACAGCTCATAACATGGATTTTTTTCTTTGACAAAAGATATGGCCTTTCAAGGGCGGGGATAACTAAACTACAATAGACCACACACTGGGCATTTTCTAATCAGACTACTGCAATGAAATCTACCTGGGAAATTGCAGCTAGTGCGAAATGCTAAAGCTAGATTGCTCACATATGGACAGCATAAAACAGTGACAATATTTCAAGCCCTAAATGGCTTGGGATCTCAATATTTGAGAGTGTGCCTGCCTAAGAATTTATATCTATTGGCAGGGCCTCCCTTCTCATCCAGCCGAAAAGGGAGAACATAGAAAAGGCCTCTGTGTTGGAATCCTAGCTGTGGAATTCCTTCTGCATGGAGGCCCAATAGATATCAATGCGGGGATCATTGCAGAGCTAAGTCAAAACCTCGCTTTTTAGTAAAGCCTTCATTTTATCTGCCCTATGGTTACATGATTTAAAATGGCATTTTTAAATTGTCTGGTTGGTCATTTCATATGTTTTAACATTGTAATATAAAACGAAGAAATAAATAAATAATATATTTACAATGAGATCTTTGATATAGGCTGCCTAAGATCTTTGAATATGGGATGGAATAATTTAAATGAATACATAAATGAATAACTAGAACAGCCAGAGGGATAGAATTCACATAAATGTCTTCTTTTTGCTATTCTCTTTCTAAAACCTTGGTTCACACAGCCATGGAGTTCGTGCAGTGTGTCTAACCCTTTCATCTAAAAGGTAAAATTTTAAGTGGATTCAGCGAAAAACAGCTCTGAAGTGGCAAGAAAGGTCTCTCTGGGGTAATAGACTTGCTGTTGCCTTGTCAAACAAGCAAATGAAAGGATGATTTCCACGATCACTGGAAAGCATACCTTCAAGTGGCCTGTGAAAACTGTCAAACGCACACAAGACTCCGATTCAAAAAAGAGATGAGGCTGAGCTGTCTGAAGGTCACACTTAACCAAATAGAAGGGGAATGCCAACAGCAGGTGAGTCAGATGGGATGTAAGAAAGTTTTATTTTCCCACTGAGTCAGGAAACTCACCAAGTGACCCCAGTCCAGTCATTCTACCTCAGCCTGCCTTATCTTACAGCAGCCCTTTTCAAGCCTGACTGCCCACATATAGATTTTACTCCCTAGGATATTGCCTTATGTTTTAAAAGCCACTGAAGAAATTACAACTAGTTTCTGCTGCATTTTATGTCATGCAAAGAAACACTTCCTTTGGTCTGTTAACCCAGTGTTTCCCAACCTTTTTTGAGCCGCGGCACACTTTTTACATTTACAAAATCCTGGGGCACACCACCAAATGACACAAAATGACACTCTAACACAGTAAAGAACGGCTGGGGATGATGACCTGCTGGGAGCAGCTGCTGGGAGTGCCGAAGCTGGGGGAGGGGGAGGAGCCAGGCCGCGCCATGCCCCGCCCCCTCCACGCGGCTTCAGTTCTCCCACAGCTTTGCCAGCCTTGAGGGGGCAGTGCCAAGCCAGCGGTGGCAGAGCCAGCACAATGCTGGCTTGGCACTGCCCCCTCATGGCTGGCGAAGCTGTGGGAGCGCTGAAGCCGGGGGCAGGGGGGGGACCAGGCCATGCCATGCCCCGCCCCTCCCCCGGCTTCAGTTCTCCCACAGAGGAGAAGCATGAGGGGTGGACAGGCTTCAGAAGGCGGGCTCCTCCTCTGCGAAACTTCAGCGAGTCGTGGCGGGAGGCATGGCAGATGGGAGGCTGGCTGGGGAAACGGCCGAAGGAGGCGGTGCCTCGGCCCCTTCTTTTTCTTCACCGCCACTCGGCCCCTCCTCCTCCTCTCCCAAGCAGCAGGAGTTCGGCAGGAGGAGGGGGGAAGGAGGGGGGCAGAGCTTTTCTCGCGGCACACCTGATGATCGCTCATGGCACACTGGTTGAGAAACACTGTGTTAACCAACCCTACGTATATCATTGCACAATAAGGGAAGATGGATTTCCCTGGTTAAGTGCAATGTTGCCCAATGGCCTAATCCGGTGTTTCCCAACCAGTGTGCCAGGGCACACTAGTGTGCCCTGAGTGATCATCAGGTGTGCTGTGGGAAATTGGCACTCTTCCCCCTCCTAGCAGCTCTTTCTCCCTCTTTCCCTCCCCAAAGATCCTCCCCGAGGCAAAGGAAGGTCTCCGCCGAATGCCAGGGCCAGGCCCCCCTTGAGGAAGCCTTCAGGAGCCTCGACTCAGCATGGGTCCATACTCTATAAGTTTCATAGATCTTTCGCTGCCTCCCTCCTCCCTCCGCAAAAGCAGAGCAGTGGGTGGAAGTGATTGAGTTGGCGTTTTCGCGTTGGCTTGGATTTCTCTTGAGAACAGCCAAAGCCGGAAGCTCCACATCGGTAAATTGGGCAGTGAGCGAACCTGGGAGCATCAGGAGGCTGAAGCATTCACAGGTTTCCAAGAAACAATTTGAGCCTCTCCACTTGGAAATGTGTTGTTTGGTTTGTTTGTTTTTTACTATTTTACTGGATTTTTCAGAGTTGCTCTCCCCTGCCCCCCAAAGGAACTGTTTATAACAGCTTCATGACATCCATAGTTAACTGGAAGCAAGTTTCACTCAGGGTGAAATTTCACAATGGTCTGGAGAACACGCCCTATGAGGAAAGGCTTGAAGAGCTGGGCATGTTTAGCCTGAAGAAGAGAAGGCTGAGAGAAGACACAAAAATTCCAGGTTATAAACTGTACAGGAAGGACAGGAGAGGGAAAAACGGTGGCGGTGTGGCCTTGTACATAAATGAAGAGCTAGAATCTCATGAATTAGAATATCAAGAAAATTCAAACTCACCTACAGAAACATTGTGGGTAAAAGTCCCAGGACAAAAAACTAATCTAGCATTAGGGATCTGCTATCGCCCTCCCAACCAAACTCCAGAGGCAGACTGCTATCTGGAAAATGAAATTAAACAGGCCTCAAAAAGCAATAAATTAGTCATAATGGGGGGACTTCAACTATCCCCGAATAGATTGGCTAAATTCTTGTTCTACGCATGAAGGAGAGACAAGGTTCCTCGACATGCTAGCTGATTATTCCCTTGAGCAGATGGTCATGGAACCAACCAGGGAAAGGGGATCCTGGACTTGGTGCTAACTAATGAACAAGATCTCGTTCAAGATGTCCTTGTAACTGAGCCCATAGGTACCAGTGACCACAACACAATAACCTTCAACTTAAGTTTGATAGCAAACTGTCAGTGAAAACTAACACAGAGACCTTAAATTTTCACAAAGGGAATTTCACCAAAATGAGAAAAATAGTAAAGAACAAACTAAAAGGAACAGTAAAAAAAATCAAATCCCTCCAGAATGCTTAGAAACTGTTTAAAAATACTTTAAAACAAGCCGAACTAAAATGCATTCCTAAAATAAGAAAGAGGCCGGGAAAGTCCAAGAGGACATCGGTATGGCTTACAAATGAAGTAAAAGATGTGATTGGAAAGAAGAAAAACTAATTTAAGAAATGGAAGGCTCTTCCTACTGAGGAGAACAGAAAGGAACACAAGCTCTCGCAAACTAAATGCAAAGCAACCGTCAGGAAAGCCAAGAGAGATTTTGAGGCACATATAGCTAAGAACATTTTAAAAATAGCAAAACTTCTTTAAGTACATCAGAAGTAGAAACCCAACTAGAAAAGCAGTCGGGCCACTTGACGAAAATGGTAAGAAAGGGACAATAAGTGAAGACAAGGAGATTGCTGAGCGGCTAAACGATTTCTTTGCCTCCGTTTTCACACAGGAGGACAGACAACATATGCCTGCAGCTGAGTCAGTTTTTTCAGGGAGGGAATTAAATGAATTAAACCAGATAGAGATAAACAAGGAAGATGTTCTCACATGCCTTACCAAACTAAATGTCAACAAATCACCGGGGCCAGATGGCATCCATCCCAGAGTTCTTAAGGAACTCAAGTGTGAAATTGCTGAAATTCTAGCCAAAATATATAACCTTTCTCTAAGATCAGGCACCGTACCCGAGGACTGGAGGGAGGCAAATGTAACTCCGATCTTCAAGAAAGGATCCAGGGGTGATCCAGGAAATTATAGGCCAGTTAGTCTAACCTCAGTTCCAGGCAAAGTGATGGAAACCATTATTAAAGAAAAAATTACTAAGCACATAGAAGAACAGGCATTGCTGAAGGAATATCAACATGGTTTCTGCAAAGGCAAATCATGTCTTACTAACTTGATAGAATTCTTTGAGGGTGTAAATAAACACATAGATAAAGGGGACCCAGTCGATATTGTTTACCTTGACTTTCAAAAGGCTTTTGACAAAGTCCCTCACCAAAGGCTCCTAAATAAGCTCTTCAGCCATGGAATCAGAGGACAGGTCTTGTCCTGGATTGGAACCTGGCTAAACTGTAGGAAACAAAGGGTGGTAATAAACGGACATTTCTCTGGGTGGAAAGAGGTGAGAAGTGGCGCACCCAAGGTTCAGTTTTGGGTCCGTTACTTTTTAATTTATTCATTAATGACCTGGATGTAGGAGTAAATTGTGAGGTAGCAAAGTTTGCAGACGACACTAAATTGTTCAGGTAGTTAAAAATGAAACTGATTGTAAAGAGCTCCAGAAAGATCTCTCGAAATTGAGTGAATGGGCAACAAAGTGGCAAATGCATTTTAACCTAAACAAGTGTAAAGTCATGCACATCGGGGCAAAGAACCCCAAATACACTTATCAACTGATGGGATCAAAGCTTTCTGAGACAAACCAGGAAAGGGATCTTGGGGTTTTGGTGGACAGCTCAATGAAGATGTCAACCAGTGCGCAGCAGCAGTGAAAAAAGCAAATTCTATGCTTGGCATGATCAGGAAGGGAATCGAAAATAGGTCGGCAAATGTTGTATTGCCTCTCTACAAATCTATGGTGAGGCCACATCTGGAGTACTGTGTACAATTCTGGTCACCGCACCTCAAGAAGGATATAACGGAACTGGAAAAGGTACAAAGAAGGGCAACAAAAATGATCCAAGGGATGGAGCAGCTCCCTTTATGAAATCAGGTTGCAACGCCTTGGTCTTTTCAGCATTGAAAGACGGCGTTTAAGAGGTGACTTGATCGAAGTGTATAAAATCATGCATGGGATAGAAAAGGTGAATAAAGAAAAAATATTTTCTCTGTCACACAACACTAGGACTAGAGGGCACTCCCTAAAGCTCCAAGGTAGGAAAGTTAGGACTAATAAAGGGAAATATTTCTTCACCCAGAGGGTCATCGGGTTATGGAACTCACTTCCAGAGGAGGTTGTGACAGCTGTCAGCCTGGACAGCTTCAAGGCAGGATTAGACAGATTCATGGAAACCAAGGGAATCAGTAGCTAATGAAATGGACATCCAAGTGCCACCTCTGTGTTGATGGAGGCAGGCAGGATTTTCCCCTGGTTGTGGGGGGTCGGGAGCAGGCGAGGGTTTTGCCCTCCTTTCTGCTAGAGATCCCTGTGTACAACTGGTGGGCCACTGTGTGACACAGAATGCTGGACTAGATGGGCTGAGGCCCGATTCAGCATGGCTCTTCTTATGTTCTTATGTAAGACATGATAGCCATGTATAAGTATGTGAGAGGAAGTCATATATATGTTGTGTTCATCGAAACAGGCCCAGATTTCACATTGAGTGTATAAATACATTTTAAAACATATTAACTATATGTATTACTGTGTTAGAGTGTCATTTTGGTTGGTGGTGTGCCCCAGGATTTTGTAAATGTAAAAAATGTGCCGCGGCTCAAAAAAGGTTGAAAAACACTGGCCTAATCCATTCATAGGGAAACTGAGATCCCTTACACGCTCACATACTTCTTGACTTGCATGCCTCTTTCAGGGAGGGGCCCTTTCAGTTTCTGAGCTAACTACAGACAGCACTTTTTATAGTAATGGACATTTTCACTTACTGCAATCAAGTCAATCCATGCTGTTTGCAACCATGATTTAAAGTAGTGCTGGCTTTGATGGCAATTATAGTTGTGCATGGAATTCGTTTCTCCCATTTCCTTCATTTCTTTCATGTCTTTCGTTTCTTCGGGAGCATGGACTAGGAAGGCCCCTCCCTGAATGAAAATCTCAGCACGAAAGCAAGGAGGAGCAGGAGCAGGTATCGGCTCTTAAGTCAGTTTTTTGCATTACAGAGTAAGAGGCGCTCGGCTGCAGGCACTGGCAGCCACAGGTGCTCTGGGCCTGTAAGCCACACACGCACCCTCTTTCCAAAGGGAATGTGTGTGTGTGGCATGCAGGAGCGCCCGCGTCTGCCAGTGTCTGCAGCCGAGCGCCTCCTCTAGAGTAGAAACAGCAGGTAAGAAGCTTCCTTAAAGCACGGACTGCAAAGGGGAGTCTGAGTGGGAAGCCCCACCACCACCACCACATATAATGGGCCAATAAAAATTGATCTTTCATAACTGAAGAGCAAAAACAGGTATCTGCCTTCCCGATTTTGGGACGCTCCCAAAAACAGATCAAGGGCCCCTCCGAAAACCAGGACATGAAACGGGTCAAGGTTTACCCTGAATGCACAACCCTAATGGAAATAGGGTTCTGAATCCACTCTGGGGTTTAGTCTGAAACTTAGGGCCCTTCCAGACAGGCCATATGTCCCAGGATCTAATCCCAGGTTTTCTATTTGTCCTGGATTATCTGGCAGTAGGGACTCATACAACCCAGTTTAAAGCAGAAAACCTATGATGAGATCCTCCGATATAAATCCTGTTTGGAAGGGCCCTTAGAGGGGCTATCCAAAGTGATTAACCAAAACTATTAATAAACTTTATTTATACCCCGCCACCATCTCCCCAAAGGGGACTCGGGGTGGCTAACTTGAGGCCAAGCCCAAAAATACAATACAGCATAAGAAAGTGCAAAATACAACAACAAAAAATTACATTAAAATAAAGTACATACAGTGGCAAAATAAAATAAAGCAAAATAAGCATAATAGAAAATCGAACACAATGGGCAGGCCAAATGGACAAGATCACAGCTGCCAGGGACTGGTCAAGGACCCGAGGGGCTTCCTTGGAGTTTGGTGGAAATGAGTAATAGAGTTAATTGTCATCCGCATAGAGATGGCATCAAACTCCAAAACTCTGGATGATCTCGCCCAGCGTTTTCATGTAGATATTGAATAGCATGGGGGAAAGAATGAAACCTTGCACGACCCCACAGGTCAATGGACAGGGGTCTGAGCAGGCATCCCCGAGCTTCACTGACTGAGTGCGGCCCTCAAGAAAGGAATGGAGCCCCCAAGACTCATTCCCGAGAGATGACCCAGAAAGATACCATGGTCGATGGTATTGAAAGTCGCTGAGATGTCCAAGAGAACCAACAAGGACACACTCCCCTTGTCTAGTTCTCTACGGAGATAATCCACCAAGGTGACCAAAGCCATCTCGGTGCTGTGGCCAGGCCTGAAACCTGACTGAAATGGGTCCAGATAATCAGTATTGTCCAAAAATCCCTGGAGCTGAGTAGCGACCACCTGCTCCAGAACCTTGCCCAAGAATGGGAGATTCGAGATTGGTCAGGAGTATGTGAGTGGTTTGGGCTACTAATATTTTGAGGAACAATTGTAGGTTTTGCTAAATCAATAGTCTGCCATCCCATGTCAAGGCAACATGCAGACTACTCTCCAGAATTTGACTCACCATGTCCTATACATGAAATGGCAATGACAAGAATGCAGACACACTAAAGAATACACACACGTCATCACCGTTTAATACCATGGGATGTGCCTTTTTTTGCATTCATGGGGAAATGAACCCCCATTATACATGACCCTACAAGTGCAAAGCATCTCCCTTGCTACCATTTTTGTTCCGTCTTTTGTAAAATCTTTGCTTGATGAGTGGACCAGATGGTCTTGAATGCATGCACATAGTTGTGCGTCTTTTTGGTTGACATAATAAAGATTTTATCTCTTGATGTGGTAGCTATATCTACAATTCGGTAAAATTTCAGATATTGCTTAGGCTAGAGCTCCCATTATCACTAATAGACATGACAACTGACAAGAGTTGGGATCAAACATCTGGAGAAATCAGAGGTTCGCTATACTCATCTGCTAACCCAACACATTCAACAAATGAGAGAGGACTACACTAATATTCACAATTACAAAAAGAAAGCTCCTGCCATGCTATTTATTTTGCTCAGCTAAACCCCACCAGATTAACTAGGATTCATTACGCATGAAGAAATGCACACAGCCTAATATTTTGGGATCAGAATTGTTACTTGCTGAACATGACGATTTCCACTTTTAGTTGAAAGAGGGATTTTTAGACTGCACAGTTGAAAAATAGAGATGGGTGTGGATAAATGTTAGATTCCACTGACATAATTTTTAGCCACTGGCTATGCTGGGTAGGAATAATAGGGAGTCCTCCATATCATCAAACAGTCATAAAGTTCCCACCAAAAGAACGTTAAAAAGGAAACCAAAATTTTGAAGCCATGGAGGAGAGAGGAAGAAGGGAATTAAAAACATCAAATTTCAGGTGGGAAAAACTTTGAAAGTGATTTTTTTGTAACTTTAGGAACATCTATTTCATTTTGTATTGACATGTTTTGGCATTAAAATGTTATATTTGGTGTTTTAAAAGCAAAGATTTTTCTGAAAATAATAGCATTCTGCGTTATGTACTGTATCTTTGTCTGTTTTATTACTGTTCTCAATAGAGTTACTAATGTTATTGAACTTTAAGAAATCTTTGCTTTTGCTCATTTATGGTGAACCAGCAAAAACAAAAAAGCAAACAATAGAGAAAAATGCATCAATATTAGCAAAACAAAAAAAAAGAACTTTGTATCCTCTGGTCCTCCATAGCACCAAGTCAGAAAGTTCCCACAAAAAGAACTAAAATAGAAAGCCACGGTCAAGAATTTAATAAAGTGAGATACTGTACTCAATTATACATAAAGGTTTATCTACTATATAGCTTGTTGAAATAACTGAGGATATGTAAATGAAAAAACATCATGTTTTATTCTTCATTCTGAATTTTTTTTACAATCCATTTTTTCATGTTTTATTTAAAACTGCACTTGTGGGGAAGCCCCAGAACAAAGTCGAAAGAAGTTTTTCTCTGATCTTTTTAACCCCCACTTCAAGGGTCTTCACATCTTAAATGCAAGCATCAATATTTATTTATTTATTTATTATTCATTTTTATATACCGCAGGCTCGGGGCGATTTACACAGTACATATAAAACAATCACAACACAATTTAATACAACAATACTAAAAGCATAAAAGACATAAAGGTTGTTAAGACCTGACTGTTTAGGCAGGCATTCGGCTCTGACCGGTGCCCGCCATAACCTGCCACCCGCCGCGTCACTGCCGCTACATCACTACTGTCCTGTTACAGTTTTACTGGGCGGGGGGGGGGGGGGGATTGGTTTTAATGTTGTTATGTGTTTTTATTGGTATTTTATTGTTGGAAACCGCTCTGAGCTTCGGAGTGAGCGGTCTACCAAGCTGAAATAAATAATAATAATAGCGTAAAACACATCAACAATGCAAGAGCAAGCAACTGCAGGGCAACTGCAGTTTAATTCTAGGCTTGGCATCAAAGCTTAGGGGACAGTCAGATTGAAAGCTTGTCTAAACAAGGCTGTTTTGCAAGCTCTCCTGAATGAGGCCAGTTCTTTGATGGTGCGGACTTCGACCGGCATAGAGTTCCATAGAGATGGTGCTGCCACAAAGAAGGCTCTTGATCTCGTAGTGGACAGCCTACAGGAGTGGATCGACTGGACTAAGAGGAGGTTCTGCTCTTCTGAACGCAGTGATCTCGAGGGAATATATGAGGTGAGGCGGTCCCTCAGGTACGCCGGCCCTAGACCATACAAGGCCTTAAAGGTCAGTACCAGCACATTGAAAACAATTCGGTACTCTATTGGAAGCCAGTGCAGTTGCTGGAGGATAGGTGTAATATGCTCTTGTACAGATGCTCCCATCAGTAGTCGAGCAGCAGCATTCTGCACTAGCTTGAGTTTCCAGGTTGCTGACAAGGGAAGGCCAATGTAGAGGGCGTTACAGGCGTTAATATGAGAGGAGAATGTGGCGCACAAGCCCCTTCCACACATTGAACTGGATTATATGCCAGTGTGGACTCAGATAATCCAGGGTCCTTTCAGACAGGCTCTATATTCCAGGTTCTGCTCCCAGGTTTTCTGTTTATTCCAGATTATCTGGCAGTGGGGACACATATAACCCAGTTTAAAGCAGAAAACCTGGGATCAGATTCTAGGATACTGTATAGAGCCTGTCTGGAAGGGCCCACAGGTACTTGAAAAAACGTTAATGTTACAGGGATCTAACAAGCAGCCAGGGCAAACATCTGTTTGAAATGTGAAAGGACTTCTTTTACTATACTTGACAGCAAAAGCTTGCCACCTAAGCAATTGCATATTGGGAGGCAAGGCCAAGGATTCACCCCTTTTGCAATGGTGAAAGAGAGGGTGGGGTGTGTGCTTGCAGCAGGGACTAGGGAGGGACCATACTTACACAACTTCTGAGAATATCAAACTGTTTGCACAACTCTGCATTATGTGAGCAAAGTTTCCTCACAAAATGTCCCTAAGCGCAAGTTTTTAAACCAGGGGACTTCACTGCAGATCTTCTTTCTGTGACAAACTTAAAATATGGCCTCAGGAAACCCCAATGCTATCTAAGCTCCATCTCTCTCCATTGTGTCTAATACGGGAAAACTGAAAGCATTATTAAGGTGATGTTTGAGAAGTATTGTGGCAATTCTCAAAATTAAAACTGCTATAAAAATATTATCTTAAAAATAAATATTCACTTTCATGCAATGACTTGTTTCCCAAATTACAGAGTCGTGTTTTCTTTCACCTGTTCTACCAATCTTACTATTTATTTATTTTATTTATTTGTTTCGACTTGTTTGTCGCCACTCCCGTGCGGCTCGGGGCAACTCACAACAAATTGTGATACAAATAAACACGAATAAAATACATATATATACCAGACCGCACATACTACCTATTACACCTTATAACCCAATTTAAAAGCAGATAAAAACATTACATATCTAAAAACTCCTTGCATTCACAGTTAAGAGCTAGGTCATACCACGTATGGATTACACTTGCTGCAGTAAAGTGCCCGTAAAGTTATTCAACAATCAAATGCCTGTTTGAACAGTAAGGTCTTACAGGCCTTCCTAAAGGCCAATAAACTAGTCAAGGCGCGGATATCGGGTGGGAGAGCATTCCAGAGGGTTGGCGCAATTACGCGGAATGCTCTCCTCCTTGTTGCGGTTAAGCAAAAACTTCTACAGCTCGGGATCTCAAGGAGGTTGTAAGTTTCTGAACGCAGTGGTCTGGAGGGACAATATAGGGAAAGGCGGTCCTTTAGGTACACTGGCCCCAGACCATTCAAGGCCGTAAAGGTCAACACCAGCACTTTGAAAGTAATCCAGAATTCTATAGGAAGCCAGTGCAGTTCGCGCAAAATGGGAGTAATATGGCAGCGCATTGCCGAACCTGCCAGCAAACACGCTACAGCGTTCTGCACTAGCTTGAGTTTCCGGATCACAGTCAGAGATAGGCCAATGTACAGCGCGTTACAGTAGTCCAGTCTCGAGATGACCGTGGCTTGGACCACTGTGGCTAGGTCGTTACGGGACAGGTAGGGGGGCAGCTTCTTTGCCCGGCGGTGATGGGAAAATGCTGCTCGACTGACGACGGAAATGTGTGTTTCCATCATCATTCGAGAGTCCAAGGTGACACCTAGGCTTTTTACAGCTGACGACGGGCAGAGTGCCATGCCATCCAGGCTTGGAAGCTGAGCCCCACCCGTACCCAGACGGCCCAGCCACAGGATCTCCATCTTAGCCGGATTCACCTTCAACCTTCAACCTACTAAAAGGAGAGGGGAAACCTGATAAATACTAGGCCTATTCCCATTATTTGAACACACATATACACAAATATGGAGTGACTTAAATCACTGTTTCTTAAACTGTGGGTCCGAATCCCGAATGGGATCACAAATAAATTGGCTACAGTAAAAGGTTTCTGAATGGAATCCATTTACACAAATCTGCTAAGCAACCATTTTTGGGTGTTAACAATGGGCTCCCCAGAAAATGCTTCAGCTGTACTCTACAAAAGGGAAAATCAGCCTGTTTAGCAAGTATCACAAATGCTGATTTATTTGCAGAAAATGATTGTTTTTTATTCCTATTTTTTAGATCTAAATACCTGGGGGTCACATGAAAATTTATTGCGTGGAAAGGGATGACGAGTGTGAAAAGGCCTAAATAGTCTTTGCTCAAAAGATTTTGTTGGGAGCCTTTTTGTTACCGTATTTACTTTACTCTAATGCTCACCTTTTTTTGACTAAATTACCTTCCCAAAATTAAGGTGCACATTTGATTTGCATAATATGGTAAACAATTTTGGGGGTTTCATGGTTTTGAAAATTGAGGTGCGCATTAGATTCGATGGCGCATTACACTCGAGTAAATATGGGTATATTGATATGACTCCACTTTAGCTATGAAATTCTGGGATTTGTAGTTTGGTGAGGCACCAAAGACCTCTGGCTGGGAGTTCCAAATTCTCCTTTCCAAACTCCACATCCCAGGTTCCCACAGGATGAAGCCATGGCAATAAAATCAAATCATTGCACTACAATTGTCAAAGGGCCCTTAGACTACCTGGTGTCAAAATTAAGCATGCCACAAAAGATGGTCACCAGGAAAGACTTTATTGTTAAGTCTCTTACTGCATGAAAAAAAGAAATAAATTATATGTTCAGTAGATCAAAGGAGGAAAACAAGTACAATGATGTAAACTAAGTATTTGAACTGTTGCTACAAGAATTAATTCAATGCTGGTGCTGCAAAGTTATCTTCTTTACAAGAAAGGAAGTGAGAGTAGACTGTGCTCTTGAGATTATAAATAGTTGGCTTTGCTCAGAGATAAAGGATTTGGGGAGAAAGGGGTTAGTGAGGAAAGCAAGATAATTTTCTAGGTCACAACTGTACAACTTGTGACTAAGTCCCAAGATGCTGGTAAATTTCCTAGTTTTGCAATTGACCAGGGTAGCAAAACTAAAAACATTCTACGGCAGGGGTGCTCACTTTTTCAGCATATGAGCTACTTATAAAACAAACAAGTCAAAATGATCTACCTACCCACTACTTAGAGAGCCATAAAAGCAAAATATTTGGAAATTTATTTCAGTGAGAGCCATATAATATATTTTAAGACTGAATTCAACGAAATGTGAGTATAATAAGCCCCTGAATTTATTCATAATAATAATGATAATATTTATTCAGCCTCTGCTGCTACTACTACTACTAATAATAGTAACAACAACGATAGGTTCCTAGAGTAGAAGGAGACCTCCAAGGGCCATCCAGTCCAACCTCCTTCTGCCATAAGGGATAAACACAATCAAAGCATTCCTCACAGATGGCCACTCAGCCATATAATATATTCTGATAATAATAATAATAACTGAAACAACAACAACAATGGGCTGCCTAGAATAGGAGGAGACCTCCAAGGGCCATCCAGTCCAATCTCACAGATGGCCTTCTGCATCTGGGCTAGAATAGGAGGCAAGGGCCATCCAGTCCAACTTCCTTCTGCATCTGGGCGGCGTCGGGAGCCTGCGGGGCAGGACTGAGCCTTCCTCCCGCCCTGCCTACGATCTATCAGGACGCCCTACGCGATCTACCAGTAGATCGCGATCTACCTAATGAGCACTCCTGTTCTACGGCATGTGGCAAAGCTTCAGGAGTGGTTGATGGGCTAGATCAAACTTGATGAGCTGCAAACTAAACAGGATGACAGCAAAGCAAGTAAAGTTTGGTACCAAGAAAAATGTATGTGGGAGAAGAAATAACAAGTCAAAGTCCTGAGGCATCATTATCACAGAATCAAGTTTTTCAGACTGTCTTTTAAGATGCCACAGGACTATATATTTTTGCTGCAGCAGACTAATGTTTGTACTTTTGAGACTGTTAGAATACAATATATTTCACCAATGTCACCATTTGACCATCACAAAGCATTTGTGAAATGGAAAGTTAGCAAGTCACACATATCCTCATCCAAAGAGATACAAGGGCAGAGGAACCACAAATACAGAGAGATATGTTTTAGTAGTATTTCCTAGAGCCTGGAGATTTGGGAGTAGAATTGCCGATCTTATTCTTTCAGCGCCACAAGTCAGGACTTGTACAGGGAGTATGTTAATAGTAGACATCTTTCACCTAGCACTAAAGGCTCCCTAACATACCTATCAGTGTTTACAATCATAATGGGAATAGGCAGACAGAGTGAGTAACACAAACAGAGGGCATAGGGAAGAAGGTATATTGCTGATAACACAAACTTTTACCAAAAGAAATTATTGAAAGACAGAAAGGAGAAACTCCAGGAATCCAAGCCACATTCACACAATAGTGGAAAGGAATTATTCAACTGACATCACATATTTGGAACATGAGTGAGCCATAACTAAAAGATGTGTCTTTTGTGGAGACCCTCCAAATACAATCAGTTCCCAAGTTATGAAGTAGATAGGTTTTGTAGGTTTGTTCTTAAATTTGAATTTGTTTGTAAGTTGGAACAGGAGCATTTTGAAGGGTGTTACTGCAGCCAAAAATATATCTTTCTAAAGCTCTGGATACTATAAGGAAGTGTTAATACCCCTGTAGTACTTGTTTTGCTCTCTGTGCCCCTGTTCAGAAGATTTCACCTCTTTCTTTCCCTGTGATAATTGGATTTTTTTAATGGCTTGTTGTGGAAACAAGGATTGGTGATAAAGCTTCAATGGAGACATCTTTCCCCCCATGATAACTCTTTCAGGATCACCTTCCTAGGGGTAGATTTCTCTCACTCCCTGTTGTCTCACCCGTTCTTAACTAGGAGTCATTTGTAAGTCGGATGTTTGTAATTCGGGGACTGCCTTTATGAGATACCATTCTCTCCTCTGTTATTGCTTCTGTTCCTCACTTGGCCTCTCTCTCCTTCTCCACAGGGAACCAAAGTGGCAGTAAGTCACGATCATCTTATTTATTACCACCAATCCAGCCAACTCAATGAGTTAAAAAGTGACTAGATGAGCAGCACCAAGAAGGAACAGCAACAGTCATAGCTAGCACCCAACACCGAAAGAACAGTGCTATCTCAGAACAAAGGCTTATCTTCTCTAGCCCACTGTTGCTGTTATCACACTGTAGCCAACCAAATACCCAGGCTAAAACTCCAGAGAGAGCAGACGCACAATATCAATTTCCCATTAGTAAGAATACACCATGTTATTGTTGTCATGATTTGCAGATCGCAACCTACTCATAGAAAGAACTGTCTATCTCAGAACAAATGCTAATCCACTCCAGAATACTATTGTTTTCATACTGTGGTCAACCAGATGCCCAGGGGAAATATACAACGATGACATGAACACAACATCTCTTTTCCACGTGTAATTGTGGTTTTCAATTGATAATTTTCAAATTTTTATGAAGTGTCCCTTATTTTTGTGAAAAATTCCGTATTTTTAGATAAATGTCCCTTACTCTTATCTCAAAAAGTGGCAACCCTAAGTAATAGCTTTGTAGAAAAGGATGTCGTTGAACAATTTTAAGACCTAGTGGTAAACTCTTGGAGGAAATATTTACAAGTATGGTTGTAGAGCGGAGCCGGAAATGAATGGGTTCAAAACATCCAAAGCTTACTGGAATAGGATCCTACTGACATGCCATTTGACAAATTTGTGCTGCTCACAACAATTCATATTCCAATATTCAATGCATTTACTTGGAAGCAAATAAGAGTTAATTGCTTTTAAATTAAGCCATAAGTACTATTTAAAGAATAGAACATGGCTCATTTGGCAAAAGTGAACATTCTCTGTAAAAAAAAAATAAAGAAATGAGTCTCTGTACTTACCCAGAATACTATGTTGTAACTAAAGAGCAGGTACTTGTACCAACAGCTGATTTCAGCAGAAGAATACCGGTAGTAGTGCATCTTTTACGGAACAGTAACTGTATAGAATCCAGAAGAAGAAAGAAAGGTCTGTTAGCAAAAGGAATGCTTTGACATTCCACTTACTTCAGTGCAACACAATCTTAGGCTAAGCATAATTTCCATTGCTTAAGTTCAGTTGGTTTCACAAGTATAGCAACTGACTGATGTCTATACCATTTTCCCTGAAAGAACTTCCCACTAAGTTCAATGGTACAGATATCCAAACAAGTCTTTGTGGAATTGTTACCAAAAGTGCATTCACAACTTGTTCCAAGTAGGAACGTGAAAATCCATTTCAAGGTATCATTTTTTTAAAGGAAAGACTGCCCACTGTTTGCATTTAAGTTTTTTTTTCAGCTGTCAAAAAACAAGAAAAATTATTTAAGGCACTCAAATTTAAACAAACTGGCAGTGCAAAGGTCCAAACTATCCGCTACTGTTCTTATATTTTCCAACCATCTTATACCAGAAAGGATCATCATCATAGCAAAAAAAATCATTGTAACTTTTCTACAGTATTTGCACTTTTTCTCTGTTATCTCCTGTCTCCAAAATACTTGACCAGTATTTCTTGTTACTGTTTTCTCCCTTTTATTATCCAGTTCACTCCTCTCTCAATAAGGAAATGATAATTGATACTCTTGATTTGCTGAGCAAGTAGGACACATCCTGCTTTGGGATACACAAGGCGGCTTGCACAGGTCGCAATGCCACACAAGTTCTTAAATGACATGTCAGTGTCATGCTATACTGTGCTAGATGTAGTGTAGATCTTCACATGCTTTTGTACTGTAACTCTTAGCATTCCTTATTCTTGGCAGTGTTGTGGCCCTTCCACACAGCCATATAACCCTTGTACTGGATTATCTGTCTCCACACTGCCATACATTCCAGTTCAAGGTAGAAAATGTGGGAGTTTATTCAGCTGTGTGGAAGGAGCTTTAGTTAACACTGAAGGAAATTGCAGTCCAAAATCTAAATAACTATGTTTTGCTCCCTCCTGATAGACCTTATTATTCAGGAACAACATGATTGAAAAGATATAAAGTATGTTTTTCAATCTTATGGTGGCTTGCCCTTTAGTCTTTAAAGGTACTGTTCACAACTTTTGATCAAGGTTCTATTTATTGTGGTGTTTTCTAACAGAGAGAGCTCTATAGAAAGTGTATGGCTTGTGTAACTCTTTTCTTCTCCTTGCAGGAGCTCCCTACCAATGAACTTTTTATGATTATGTGACCTTGCACAATTTGAAATGGCAACAAAAATTATGTTTGTCTTCAAAAATTATGCCCCACTTTCTAATTAAAAAAGAGATTCCAAGTAGCTAGCAAAAATATTTAAGGATTCATTAAAAACACATCAAAACAACTATGGACTCCATACTATCCATTGCTTCCCAAAGTCATGACGTAATCCTTAACTTCTCAAGTAAAGAGATTGGGAATTATACTGTCAAAGTGGATGGCCTCCTTCCTGAATCTTGTCCAATAGTGAGATAATTCTATTCTGCGGACATAACCAAATATGTTTGCCTATTCAAAGCATAGCTCTCAGACACATACAATGGGCCCTTGGTATCTTCTCGGGGTTTGCTCCAGAACAAAATCCATGTATATTGAAGTGCCATTTGTGTGTGTGTGTGTGTGTGTGTATGTCTGTATATGTGTAAAGTAAAGCTTGATTTTGCTGTTTTTTAAAATAAGGTACAATATTTTACCATGCATATATGTGTGTGTATGTGTGTGTGTGTACACACACACACATATATATATACATACACACACATACTGTATATGCATGGTAAAATATTGTACCTTATTTTTTTAAAGAACAGCAAAATCAAACTTTACTTTTGGTATTTTTAAAACAAATATATTCAAGCCTTGGATGGTTTGATCTGTAGATGCAGGATTCATGGATATTATTGACGGCTAACAACATTTTGCTCTTCCCAAACATGTTCATTTCCAAACATGTTCATTTGTCCAAAGCAGAGCTTGCACAAATTATAACTTGCCATACCATTTGGCTCTTCCTAAACACGTTTTCTTCTGCACAGATATTTATGGCACAAAGTGTCTTTCTTGTCTAGCATCAGACAGCCACAAGCTCACTGTCAAATCCTTTTCTCTCAGCTTTTAACTCCCAATCTGCATAAGACAACTAAATAATGCATTCAAAGATCAGATATATGGCTTTTGGAAGCCACCTTTTCAAAATCTGAACAATGAATGCTCACTGCAAAAGCCTTGAAAATTGTAAGTTTATTCTACATTGTCTTTAAAATATAGCTTTTTTAAAATAAAAAAGAACAAAAATAACACAAAACTAAAATATACATCAAATATGTGATTCAAGAAATTCTTGTTCTCTGTCTACACCCATTATGAACCCTCCACCCACCAAAACTATAAGGCAGAAAACAAAACTACACTAAAGGCAAACCAGAATTTAAAACCACTGTCCTTCTGTTTCATATATGCTCTATTTTTGTATGTGGTTTTGTTTTTGTTTGTTTGAGTACAGCTTTTTCTTTGAATTCAACACACTTACTTTAAAAATGCTATTTTAAAAATAAGTAGCATATATATCATGAGTCATCAGACATATCTGGCCATGGAGTCATCTTAAATTGCCTAGATAAGCACTAGCCTACCTTCCATCTGTGCAAGCCTGATAAGACAGAGAGGTGATTAGAGAAACTTCAAACAATTTATGTTGTGTAGATCACCAGCTACATCATGACACTTCCAAAAAACTAAAAAATCTAAAAAGAGAGCCCACCGGTAAGAACAAAAAATGTGAAGACATTCAGACACAATGAAAGTGACCAGTGGGCATATTCTAAACTCCCACAAAGAAATAGTACTAATTTTCCAAGGGAACACCCAGATATTGACTCCATGAATGCAGAAAGGAATCTAAGCTATAGTTTAGTGTTCTTGTAGGAAATGCCTTCCCCAAGAAGCCCACTCAAATTAGGACATGCCAGGGACTGCTGGTGATGTTATGAAAGCTTGCAAACAGCACTGTAAGAATACGTAATAATAATAATAATAATACACCTTACCATGCACCCTGCATTACCATTCTTGCACATTATTATTATTATTTATTTATTAAGTTCAACTTAATATACCGCTCTCTCTGGCGCCCAGAGCGGTTCACAAGATTAGTGCAAGTAAAAACAAGTAAAATACATAAAATACAGTAAAACAGTTAAAACACCGAATTAAAACATATTGCCAGCCAATAGCAGTAATTAGCAATGGCATGCTAGCAGCAAACCCGCAGGTACAGATAGTGGCAGTTGGCTATGGGCCGAATGCCTGCCTGAATAGCCATGTTTTTACTGCTCTGCGGAACGGCAGAAGAACCCGGATGGCCCGGATCTCTTCGGGGAGGCCGTTCCACAGAGCTGGCGCGGCTACGGTAAACGCCCTCCGGCGTGTAGTAGCCAGTCTGCAAACCCTGGTATTAGGCACATCCAAAGGTTGAGCCCTTCTGAGCGCAGTGATCTCCTGGGCACATAAGGGGGTAAGCCGCTCCTTCAAGTACACTGGCCCCAAACCATATAAGGCCTTAAAAGTTAGAACTAACACCTTGAAGATTACCCGAAGTCAACTGGAAGCCAGTGCAGTTCGCGCAGGAGTGGAGTCACATGGTCGGATCTTAAGGCTCCCGAGAGCAGACGCGCTGCAGCATCCTGCACCAGCTTAAGTTCTGCACCACATGAAGATTACTATTGCACAACTAGCTAATGCCACATACAGTAGACACCCAGGTAAATGGAACCCAAGCAACTCAAGCAATTCTCTCTCTCTCTCTCTCTCTCTCTCTCTCTCTCTCTCTCTCTCTCTCTCTCTATATATATATATATATATATATAAAGAAATGTAAGACTGTGTTATGTTTGCTTTTATTGTCTTAATTTCTTTTTAATTATTGTATTTCAATATTAATATCAAGTAAATACAGAGTTTAGGGTATCGTATAGTATGGGGTATAGTATTAGGCCTGTTTTTAATAGTATCTCTACAAACTACATTTACCTGGCATCTGCCAATCACTATGGGTGATGATTAACTGAGAGGCTATGGTATGTGAATTCTTTGAATAGATGTGCAGGGAGACAACATTTGCTTTTAATGAGGTTAGACCGTCTAAATCAGAAAAAAGTCAATTAATTACACACAATAACGTGTAATGACCTGAGTGGCCCGAGGCAAGTCGTATTTTCTCAGACTCAAGATGATGGCAAGCGCAAACCACTTCTGAACAATTTCTGCTAAGAAAACCTATGATAGGTTCTCCTTAAGGTGGGCATATGTCAGAAATGAATTGAAGGGCCAAAGCAACAACATTTTTTAGTCACACACTCTCCTAATACAATGCAAGGGACCGTATATTTTAGAGATCTTCCCAAACCACACACACACACACACACACACACACACACACACACGTCTATTCCTGCTTTCAGCTTTCCCCCCTATTTTCCTCTATATTCCAAAGACCACAATCTTATGTATACTCCATACCCAGATCTCTGCTGGACTAAACCAGAAGGATGAGCAACTGTGAAAGATTCAGAGGCCATAGGAAATGCCAGAAAGAAAGAAAGATGTGTCTGGAAGGTCTAAGGAGGTTTGAAAAAGTTTTTCTTAACTGTAAGTGGGAAAGGGGCTTGCAATTTATTTACAGCAGTTCTTCTCAGCATTCAGTTCTCTAAATGTCTGGGATTTCCAATTCCCCAAATACCTGAAACATTGGCCATACTGGCTGGAACTTCTGGAAACTAAAAATTCAAAACATCTGAATCACTAGTTTGTAAGATAAGCTTCTGCCCTGGAAACTCCCAAGATAGATAACTCACTCCATTTTGGAGAGATGGAGGTCAAAAACATGTGTCTCAGAAACGTGAACTAGAGAGCTTCCAGCTGTCTATCCCTGCTCCTTAGCAAGCTGCATAAGATCCATCAATCTCTTGCCAGTTACCAGTCTTCTCACTTTGACTTTTCATCATATGTGACTCAGCTTCTGCTCTCATTTTTTCACTGCTATTTCTGCGGTGGTGGCTGCCGAGTTGCACCCCACCAGCTGGTTGGCAGGACAAATACAATACAGTATTTTTTATTCATGCCTAGACCAGGGGTCCTCAAACTTTTTAAGGAGGACAAGTTCACTGTCTCTCAGACTGTTTGGGGGGGGGGGGTGAAATATTTATTTGTAGTATTTATATTCTGCCCTTCTCACCTCGAAGGAAACTCAGGGCAGATCACAAGGCACACATACACGGCAAACATTCAATGCCCTTTTTGACATACAAGACAGACAGAGGTCATTCAGCAGTTTCTTTCACTTTGGATCCTGGAGGTTGCTCGATTAGGCCACAGGGGAAGCTGTTGCTTCATCTACTATGACAGAGCCTTTTAATCAAGCATAGTATTTCCTCTTTGCTCTCTGGCATTTTTATGGTGTCATAAATTAACCTCCGCTTTAAGTGGTCCCTAATTTCTCTACTCACAGCACAGCTGTTTTCGAATTGCTTAGGTGAACAGTAAACTGGGCTAATTTTTAACAGCTATTTAACAGTCGGGAGCTCAACCCTAACTCGGGCTTCGAACTTGCCACCTTTCAGTTGGCAGTGATTTATTGCAGCTGATTAACCAGCTGTGCTACCAGCCCGGCCCTTAGCAAAGGCAGATCTGGAAGTTTATCTTGGAATGAGCAATTGGGACAACAGTGTTGTTTTTGAAATTTGAACAGATCACATATTTAAAAAATACTCCATGTGGTACACGGACTGTAGATAAATCTACATGGGATGTGAGTGACTGCAAGTACTGCAACTAGGTGCAACTACAGTTTGGGGGGAAATGAAACGGATTCATATGCACACTGCATGCATCTTAGTGCAAAAAGCATGAAAGAGCAATACAATGTTGAAAATGAACGATAATTTTCACCAACATAAACTTACTAGTTTTTGTCTAATGAGATAGTCCAGTTAATTAGGATTGTTGCTGTAAACTTAGGGCGACGCGAAGTCTAAAGTTTAAGGTAGGTGCCAGGTAAATTACCTTGGAGGGCTGCATCTGGCCACAGACCATAGAGCATAGGTCATTCGCATTCACACAGTTCCTTTTATATACTGCCTAATATATCAATGGCCAACCTAAACACTCTAAAGGCATCAGATTCTGTCTGATTTTGGAAGGTAAGTAGGGTTAGCCCTTGTTAGGGCTTGGATGGGAGACTACTAATAAATACCAGCTGCTGTAGACTATGTATCATTGTAAGGAACTGGCCAAACCATCTCTTAATCTTATTTGCCTAAGTCAGTGTTTCCCAACCAGTGTGGCAGGGCACACTAGTGTGCCGTGAGCGATAATCAGGTGTGCCGTGGGAAATTGGAACTTCCAATTGGGGGGGGGGGGTCCTAGTGTGTTGAAGTATAAAAACCCTAAGAAACCTACCTCAATAAAGGCACAAAATTACAAACACCCACCCCCCACCCCACCCGTTGTCTACTTGGTCTCACCCTCTCCATGCATTGGGAAGGCCCGCCTCCCTTTCCCCAAGTAGAGACCTCCTCTTGCCTCCTGGGGGTTCTGTGTGGGAAGTTTGGCCCAGTTCTATCATTGGTGGAGTTCAGAATGCTCTTTGGTTGTAGGGGAACTATAAATCCCAGCAACTACAACTCCCAAATGTCAAGGTCTATTTCCCCTGAACTCCATCTGCATTCATATTTGGGCATATTGAGTATTCATGCCAAGTTTGGTCCTGATCCAACATTGTTTCATTCCACAGTGCTCTCTGGATATAGGTGAACTACAACTCCAAAACTCAAGGTCAATGCCCACAAAACACTTATAGCATTTTCTCTTGGTTATGGGAGTTCTGTCTGGGAAGTTTGTGTCTTTCTGCCATTCCTGCCAGGATACCTATGTTGTGTTCATCGAAACAGGCCCAGGTTTCACACTGAATGTATAAATACATTTAAAAACATATTAACTATATGTATTACTGTCTTAGAGTGTCATTTTGTGTCATTTTGGTTGGTGGTGTGCCCCAGGATTTTGTAAATGTAAAAAGTGTGCCGCGGCTCAAAAAAGGTTGGGAAACACTGGCCTAAGTAAACCCTATAAAATCATTAAATAGGTGGCTCAAAGGCACATATACACACATCAATGGTACTAGTTAAATAAATATTCCTATATCTACTCTTTTGCATAAGCAAGCCAAAAACCAAATGAAATGCCTCCTCACTCTTCTATTTTAAGCAGTCAATGAGCATGCAGGGTTGTGTCATTCACTTCTTCCAAATGGCCTGCAAGTAGGGGGCAATTGGCAATTTTACATCCTATCCTCCATTTTAAATTGAAAATGGGGTGAGGAAGGCAACAACAAAGCTTTTAGAAACCTGTGAACAACTGTGAACACATTTCTCCTTTCTTTGTTTTCCTCAAAATATTTACTGGGGGAAAATCCACCACCTCTTCTGAGTGCTTCCCATTTCCTCCGATGCAATCTATCACAGCCTTCCATTCACACCAACTCTTTCTCATAAAAATTAAATAGCTCACATGCAGCAAAGGATTTCCATTGGAACAAATCTGCTCATGTTTTACGCTTTTATCTCACTTGTTCAGAAAGCTTACTACCCATATTTCTGCTGCATCCAAATCGCTTGCACAAATTACGTACTTATATTCTGAGGTAGTTTAGGGTGAACCATAGTGAACCATAGTGTCATATCCAAGCCTTTCACCACTTTCTCAAATTTCTCTTCAAAGCTAAAGAAGACCCCCCCCCCCTCCTTCAGTCCAGTCTTTCTGGTCCAACTATCACTCTCTCATCCAACGAACTACAATTGCTTCCTCCTACCACCAACAGCACTAGCTGGGAAACTTTCTCCCATTGTGCCTTTTCCAGATTCTTTGCATTCATTTGGGACTGGCCTCGACCTTTCTGAAGCCATCTATTGTACCAAGTAGAATGGTCAAAGAGTGCAGGGGGTAGTAGAGAAGTCATCGGCATTACCAAAGAGAAGACAACCATTCGGGGTCCCGTCATTGTACAGACACATACCAGTACTTTCTTGTGATTGTTTGTCCATTTTAGAGAGGGTGATCAGAGCCAGCTCTGGCACTGAGCAATTTCAGCCAGCTATACAGAGCATAACATTGTGAAACATGTTGCTGCAGCCAGCAAAAGCGGCCACAGACTTTCTCATTCCGCTTCCGTCTTGACTGGTATGGTCAAAGCCATGTGGTGAGAGCAAAGGAAAATTGAAGCATTGGTTCAGTAAGCAAGCAAAAAAGAAAAGCTGGTGGAAAGAATGGAAAAGGGGAGATAAGGAAAGAATTGGGTGGCCTCATACAAAAGCATGGTTACGTGGATAGCTGCCATTCAGGATCACTCCAGCATATTCTTCTTCTCTAAAATATTTTCCATGTGTTTTCCTCTTACGCAACTTGGTGCAAAATGCACACAAACCATGCAGGGTAGAGAGGGTGTGGGCACAGTTCAAAGACATTATTAATTACTGAAATCAGCAAAAATTGTCTGGTATTTGGGAGCTGCAGCTTGCAAAACAGGTGGTTCAGAAATGAGTTTTCCATTGCTGTTTTTCTCAGGAAGGTGATTTGAGATAGGATTGCTTCAAAAAGATTACTAATCATAACCAAAACATGCAGTCCAACTGAAACTTGGCAACTGAAATTATTAGTAATAAAATCTAAAAACAATGTTATAATTCCCTATGTGATAAAAGAATATTTCAGGTATATATATAAAAATAAAGATTTTCTTGAAATGCAAAGTAACACATAGAAAGAGTGTGATCTTGGCTCTTTGTGATATGTAGGAGGATATGTAGCACATATCTGGAACAAAAAACTGCTTGTTCACATAGAAGATACTGCCTATTACTGTCTAAATTTGAACTGCACCTAATGCAGACCTATGGGAATTCCAAAGCACAATAAAAAGATAAAGGAAGCTTGAAAATAACAGTACTTTCTGAATAAACTAAGTTTAATTTAATTTTAAATAAAAGCATGCAACATCAACAAAAACCCACATCTCTTTCAAATTGACAACATTCCAATTTACAAGTGTCAATGGCTTGGCAAACTCACAGCACTGAACTGGCATTGGAGAAGAAGCTGACATGACTTCTAGTCTACAAAGACAAACGGCACATGACAGTGTCATGACAGTCTCTGTGTGTGACATGATTTTGGCCTAAGCAGTGGGGCAATCAATTACTCCTCTCTTTGCTCCTTTATTGCTCTGGTGTCCCAACCAATATTACTGCAGATGAAGAATGACCAGTTGGACCCATGTTGTACCTGGAGACCATCATGACATGCAGTATGGAATGGGTGAGAAACCACCAAGGCAAGAATGGGAGACAGTAAGGACTGCCATAAGCTGGTGCCAAACCAGGTTCGGTGCCACTAGGTCAGGGGTTGGCAATTATTTTTTCCAAGGGGCCACACGAGAGCCAAAAAATATTATGGAGGGCCGCACCTAAAGGCTGAATTACATTCTAATCTACATAATTTATTTATGTATTTACTATATTTACTATATATTACACATCATTAATATTAACATATTAATATATCAAGAAATATTCATATATTAGTATTAATATCATAATTATTATATTATAATATATATAGACATTATAATATATTGAAATTATAATATATTATATTATTTATTATATTATTATAAAAATATTATTATTATAAAATAATAAAAACCACTAAAATAAAATAACATGAAATTCAAGAAGACAAGGTGCGAACCAAGGTGGAGGCTGACATCCTCAAGAGAGGAAGGATCCCAAGATGGAATTGCCCAATGGACCCAGCCCAGAGGATGACAAAGCGGACCCAGCTGCCGCCACAGCAGAGCAGCACAGCAGACAATTGGACTGCTCCCACTACAGGCCCGGATCGCCTCCCAGGATGGCAGGCACTCCAAAGCCGCAGCTCCTCTGATCGTTCTCCAGAGCGGCGGGCTGTCTGCCGATGCAGGCCCCACAGCCCACAATGGGATGGCGACAGCGGCAGCCCTTCCTCTTGTGGAAATGGCCCAGCCCCCAACGCCCTTTTCCCCAGGCGCCGAAGGATCCGCGGGCCGGTCAGAATCAGCCGGCGGGCCGCATCTGGCCTGCAGGCCGTGAGATGCCCAGGTCTGCACTAGGTAGTGAAGACTTCCTTCCACCGCCACAGAAGCTAAGGAGATGGCTGTGCAAACCATCCTAGGGTCAATTCGGCTGAACTATATTTAGTTCTAGATAAGAGAAGAAAAGAACCAGAATAAATTTGTTTCTGTGTGTGTCAGATTCTTCATGTATGTGCAGTCAGCAACACTTAACATATCAGTGAATTAAGGGATGAAGCTTTGAAAGGTGTAAAACTGAAGGAAGGTCTTCCTTCTCTCATTGTCATTCCATTTAGATTCTAATATGAATCTTGGAGTTCTACATGATGTGAAAAGCCATGCTTATATGAGGGCTTGTTAGGATTATGGGTAGAGGATGACTTTCAGTAGAAAAGATGGGATTCTAAAAAGGAACACGGAATTTGAAGTTGAGTTTATCAAAACTTACTTTTTAAAGTGTTATTTATTAAATGTTGACTCAAACATGCTAAATAAGATCCTCACCAATTCACATAATAAAATGCACACATGAAAAAGTAAACACATACAAAATGGTGGATTTTTGCATCTGGACCACTTCCTTGAACATCCCTATTCAATGGGTCAGGAAGAGTAATCCCAAGACAGTTTCATAAGCTTGTTGCTAAGACATACAAGAAATTGTTCCCCAGCATGGATTCCGCTGGTTTATTCACTTTAACCACTTGTACTGGTACTACTTACAAAGTATATTGGTCAGGATTATCATGTTAAACCAAAACGTTGTTGTTGTGTGCCTTCAAATCACTTCTAACTCATGGTAATCCTAAAATGAATGTGGCAAGACATATTCCAGAGGCTTTGCCTTTGCCTTCCTGAAGATGAAAGACTTCCAGATTTATAGCCCAACACTCAAAGCACTACACTACATTGGCTA
Source organism: Anolis apletophallus (assembly GCA_030556195.1). Classification (NCBI taxonomy): domain Eukaryota; kingdom Metazoa; phylum Chordata; class Lepidosauria; order Squamata; family Anolidae; genus Anolis; species Anolis apletophallus. The sequence continues at coordinate 143,434,152 of JARBWK010000004.1, read as the reverse complement.
ACAAGAGGTTATTTTAAATTTATTAGCCCTCCAACTCCAAGCAGTTTTGGATAACACACACTTCCTTGACCCATTTCAAATCGGCTTCAGAATAAGATATGGAGTTGAGACTGTGATGGTCGCCTTAGTGGATGATCTCCATCTCAACACCTACAGAGGGAATGTGTCCCTGTTGAAGCTTCTAGATTTCTCAGCATCCATTAATACCATTGATCATGATACCCTTCTGGAATGCCTGATGGGGGTGGGAATCGAAGACACTGTGCTGCAATGGTTCTGGTTGTACCTCTCAGGAGGGCTCCAGATGGCGGTGCATGGGGATAGATGCTTCTCAAAAAAGGAGCTGTTATGTGGTACCATACAACAAGGTGCCATTCTATCCCCAATGCACTTTAATATTTACATGAAGCCACAAAGAGATCATCCATAAACATAGGGTGGGGTGTTATCAGTATGCTAATGACACCCAAATATATTTTTCCATACCTTCAAAAACGACTTCAGCTAAGGATAATGCCTAGAGGTAATGGACTGGATGAAAAAAAAATTGAAACCAAATCCAGAGAGAAAAAGAGATGCTTGCCATCAAGAGTCCTAAACTGTGGGTGGAGGTGTGTCAACCAGCCTTGGATGGGGTTACATTCCCCTGAAAGACAGTTAGCAGATTGGGGGTGCTTCTGGATCAGTCTCTCCAAATGTCAGCCAAGGTAAATGGGACGGTCAAGACTGCTTATTATCAGCTTTAGCTGATACTTCAGCTACACCCGTTCCTAGATTTGGAGGGCCTAAAGATGGAAGTGCACTTGCTGGTAACCTGAAGGTTGAATTTCTGCAACGCACTTTACATTGGGCTACCTTTGTATCAAGTTTGAAAACTCCAGTTGGTTCAAAATACAACAGTCAGATTGTTTACAGCAGGGGTGCTCATTATGTAGATCGCAATCTACTGGTAGATCGCGTAGGGCGTCCTGGTAGATCGCAGGCAGGGCGGGAGGACAGTGTGTGTCGACTGTAAAATAGGATGTGTGGAAGGGCCCTGGGTTATCTGAGGTCCTTTCCACACAGTTGAATAAAATCCCATGTTATCTGCTTTGAATCAGATTATATGGCAGTGTGGACTCAGAAAACCCAGTTCAAAGCAGATATTGTGTTATATGTTTTACATTTTTGTAGTGGGTAGGTAGATCATTTAGACTTTGTTGTTTTATAAGTAGCTCGCATGCTGAAAAAGTGTGAGCACCCCTGGCTTACAGGGACATCTAGAAGTGAGCATATCACCCCTATGATAAAGTCGCTCCACTGACTGCCAATTAGTTTCCGGGCGAAGAATAAGGTGTTGGTATTGACCTTTAAAGCTCTACATGGTTTGGGTCCAGGTTACCTACAGGATCGCCTTATCACATGCAATGTGCCCTGAACACTCAGGTCACCTGGGGGGCGTCTGCTCAGACGGCCAGAACTCAACTAGCAACCACCACCCGGAGGACCTTTTCACTGGCCGCCCCAAGACTGTGGAATGACCTCCCAGTAGAGCTCCAACAGCTAGATCAGCTGCCAGAATTTAAGACACAAGTGAAGGCCTATCTCTTCCAGCAGGCCTACCCAGACAGTTTTAATGATAAAATTTAAATTTCCATTCTAGGTCTAATTTGTGTCTTGTGTATTTTAATATGTATTTTATGGAAATATGTTTTAATATGTGCATTCTATGGAGTGTTTTCAAATGATCATGTGTTCTGATTATGTATTTTAGCAATGTTGGAACCTGCCTCGAGACGTGAGGAGAGGCGGATAAGAAACAACATTATTATTATTATTATGTGCTAAAATATCAATTGCACACACCTCCCCCCAACTCGACAATTAAGACAATGACCAATGCCAAGCCTTAACTGATCAAACAGAAATCCAACAACATTTTGGTAAAAAAAATATCCTCAGCATTAACTATGGTATATGGCAAATACAGTTGCAAATACAAAGCCGATAAATGCAGGCAAACGAATATGTGAAAGACATAGGAAGGGTGTGCTCATAGGAGCATTAAAAAACATTCTTTTTCTCAGGGCACCAGTTATTTGCCTGCAGGAGTTTGTAATGTAGACAAATACAGGACAAAACCCTGTGGGCACAAACATTCTTGGCTCTCTGTTGAGAAGTGGGTATCAAATGCTCACTTTGTCTTACAATTGAATGGCCCACATATTTTGATCCAACATCATTAAAGAACCAGGCTGTGGTTGAGGAAAGCCTTGTTCAACTCACTGGCCTTGTTCAAACAAGGATCTAACTGGGAGGTGCCTGGCTTTCAGTAAAGCGAAAGGGGGGGGGGGTGCTCTCACACTAGTTTGGTGAGATTCTCCAACAACCTGACAGAGAATTAAGTACTACCCCCTCAATCTTTCAATCCAATGATCCCACTCCACTGGAACAGAAATACAATCCCCCCCACCTTGGTCATTTCTCTGACCACTAACACGTGGAGAATTTTAATAAGTCATTTGTGCAGAAATGTTGCCCAAACTACACAAACCACATTGCTAATAACTTATCTTGGGCTCTGTATGAAAGCCAATCTTGCAAGTCACCTTGTGATTCAATCTTATCACATGAAGCAGGAAGTGAGTTAGGCAAAGGCAACCACAAAACATCAGAATTGTTCCCAACCCAACACAGGGCCATCATTTATCAGCTGCCTGAAAATCCATAATGGCATCTGGTGGACACTGACCTTAGAGTCCCTTGAGGCCTTAAAGATTCCTGTTAAATTTTGATATTAATCAAAATTACCTGCTAATGAGCAATACAGAGCTAAGAAATATTTGAAGTGATCTAGTCAAAAGATGATATTTGTAGAATAAGATAATGCTGTCCATGACTTTCTATGGCACTGGCCACTCAATATATAAGCAGCACTCCACATGTGACCTATTTAAAGCTCTGCTGATATGCAATTGCTGGATTGTAGTTCCAGGTTTCCTAATTTGCTGTTCGAAAGCAGGTACAAGAACTCAAAACTCACAACATTAGAAGGAAGACGTATACATAGAGTAGGTTCAGATCTTATAGGAAAGATGGGGGCTGCTTGCCTGTAGGAACCTATTTTGTGCAGTGACTCTTTCATTACTGCCCCACTGCCCCTTAGTAAGTCCCTAATATAGAATTGGGTCAGACTTCTCCAAAACTACTGTAATATCTAACACATCCTTGTAAATAAATAATTTAGGTTTGTATCCTGCAAATATTTTACTAGTCTGTCTGCATTTCTGTGTTGGCCATAGCAAATAAAAAGTGGGCCCTCTGAAACCAGCCTGGAGTTGCATCATACAAGATAACTATCCCTTATCCCAGTGATTTTCAACCAGTGTGCCGCAGAACACTAGTGTGCCGTGAGAGATCATCAGGTGTGCCGTGGGAAATTATTTTCGAACTTCATATATAAACTATAAGGTGCATCTGTCCCTTTAAGAAATGGAACCATAGCACTCTCGTGTCACCTAAGAAGTGACACGAGAGTGCTATGGTCGGGCCATCTTGGATTCGCTCAGACGCGGCTAAGTAAAAAAAGTTAAGAGTTCGTGCTGCAGCTGCGCGTCAAGTGACAGTGGCAAAACTAAAAACAGAGAGACTGACAGCGGTTGAGCAAGAGCTTTGTGTGTGTCTTTCTACCATTCCTGCCAGGATATCTATTTTGTGTTCATCGAAGTGAATGTATAAGTGAGTGTATAAATAAATTTAAAAACATATTAACTATATGTATTACTGTGTTAGAGTGTCATTTTGTGTCATATTGGTTGGTGGTGTGCCCCAGGATTTTGTAAATGTAAAAAATGTGCCACGGCTCCAAAAAAAGGTTGAAAATCACTGCCAATCCAATATGCTTTTGACCAAAAGTGTTTTGGATTTTAAAAATTTTAAAAACATTTCAAATACCTGAACTTGCACATTTCTTGGAGAGGAGACTCAAATCCAAACACAAAATTCATTTACGTTTCATATACACCTTGTACACATAGCCTTAAGGTAATTTTATACACAATATTTGTAATAACCTTGTGCATTGTGTACAATGAAACTTCAGAAAACAAAGGTGTCACTATCTCTGGGCCCTTTCACACAGCCATGTCACCCAGAATATTAAGGCAGACAAACCCAAAATATTAGCTTTGAACTGGGTTATCTGAGTCCACACTGCCATATATTCCAGTTCAAAGCAGATAATGTGAGATTTTATTCAGCTGTATGGAAAGGACCTCAGTCAACCATACTGTGGAATTCCAGACAAGGGATATTCAACCTGTAACAAGTTAGTTTTGTTTGTCTTTTTTATATAAACAACAACAACAACAACAACCCAGTACTGTGGAACGCTCTTCCTCCCATAATCCGTGCGTTGTCAAACTTACTAGCCTTCCGGAAGGCTTGTAAGACCTTTTTGTTTGTACAGGCATTTGGTCAGTAAACAACTCTAGGCCTTCTACCACGTAGCCATAGGCCACAAGAGTAATCTTGGTGTGTGTGCATTACTATATAGTTTTAAGTATGGGTGTTAATCTTGATGTTTTATCGTGTTTTTATGGTGTTTTTAGCATATGTAACAAGTTAGTTTTGTTTGTCTTTTTTATATAAACAACAACAACAACAACAACAACCCAGTACTGTGGAACGCTCTTCCTCCCATAATCCGTGCGTTGTCAAACTTACTAGCCTTCCGGAAGGCTTGTAAGACCTTTTGTTTGTACAGGCATTTGGTCAGTAAACAACTCTAGGCCTTCTACCACGTAGCCATAGGCCACAAGAGTAATCTTGGTGTGTGTGCATTACTATATAGTTTTAAGTATGGGTGTTAATCTTGATGTTTTATCGTGTTTTTATGGTGTTTTTAGCATATGTAAGTCGTCCCAAGCCTGACAGGAGTGGCGACTAATAAGCCAAAATAATAAATAAATAAATAAATAAATAAATAAATAAATAAATAAATTTTATTACATGATCTCAAGACAACATAAAGTTTTCTTTTTCCTCATTTCATCCATCCTGCATGATAGTTCATGATGAAAGGAAAGTGACTGATAGACATATAGCCATTAGTAACCAAACTGGCTTTCCAAGCAATGCTGCCCTTTGTGTCCACCTATCAACGAAAATTGGGATTTTCAGCTTATACTTAGCACCAAAAAAACAAACTTAGTTGGAAGCCACCCCAAATTTATGTATTCAGCTACCCAATTTCAAAATGATTACAATTTCATTCATCATTGTAATTATGAATCCAACATGTTTCTGTACCAAAATAAATACTGGTAGTTATACCAAATATTTTTTGACCCAAAATAACGGTTTGTGGTTATATTTAAGTTTCCTCTTTATTTCCAAACTTACTTCATTATACAAAATGCTCAAGCAATAGGAGTAGATAAAAGGAGGAAGAACTTTCTGAGTTCACAATGCTTAGGGACAAAGTTAGGGTTTCACAGGGAAATAAAGTCTTCTGAAGTGTCGCATAACTGAAAAAGTTTGGGAATGACTGGCTTGGAGAGTTTCATTGCTCAACCCACTAGACACCACTGCTTGCCAGGCAGTCTGGTAGAGGAAGGGATGAACCTGTTGCAATTCTTCTCTTCTACTGTGGACACCACATATCCAAACAAACTGGAGGGCAAAGGATCGAGTGCTATTTCTAGCCTCTGTGAACACACTCACTCACCTGTACAATATTCCTTGTTTCCCAGGGCTACCAGGCAGGCTGTCAAATAAACAGCTGTTTAACATAAAACAGTGAGACACACTGAGAAGGCCAAAAATAACCTCTAAACCAGGGGTGCTCACACTTTTTCAGGATGGGAGCTACTGATTAAAAACCCAAGTCCCAAAGATCACCTGCCCAGAAATGTAAAACGTATAACTAATTTCTTATTTATTTATTTATATTTATTATTCATTTTTATGTACCGCTCCTTCCAGCAGGCTCGGGGCAGTTTACATAAAATGAAGTTATAAAACATCAACATTTCAATTTAATAACAACAATATAAAACAGAGCATAAAAATACATCCAACCACCCCATTTCTCCCACACTGCCATATTACCACACATATTATCAGCCAGAAAGTAAGAAGAGAGGCTTTTGAACTGCAAGGCCATTTAATACTCAGCAAGGTAAACAAAGGGGCATGCAAAAATACATCCAACCACCCCATTTCTCCCACATTTCCATATTCCCCAACATATATTTCTCAAAGAACAAAGCAAGCAGAGAGGCTTTGGAGCTAAAAGGCCATTTTAAACATTAAACAAAGAGACATGCCACAGAACAATCAAGCACCCACCCCAAAGTAAAAGACCGACCTTTGAGATGCGGTAAGGAAATGACCCAAAAAGCGTCCTCCTTCTCCTCCTCCGTCGTTGCTCCTATTTCCACGCTGCCAGCATGCGTGCCGCCTCCAAGAACTCACAAGAAGTCAGAGGAGCAGAATGGGCGCTTCTGCACATGCGCCAGGGGCCAGCCATGCATCGCGTTATCCAGGCCTGCCCCCTTTGGTCTCCTACAACTCTGAGTGGCTGGAGAAGGACGGAGGGAGGAGGAGGAATCCAAAAGAGGGGGCCCATTCTGCCTCTTGGTCTCTGGACGGAGCTTTTGGAGGCAGCGCAACGAGCAGGGAGCGGGGAGGAGCAACGACGGAGGACTTCTTTGCAGCATACAGGGGCGCGTGAAGAGGACCAACAGCAAAAAACCTGGTCAGGGGCTTGAAGATCACCAGGATGAGGCCTGAAGATCACCCTGGTGATCCCGATCACCATTCTGCCCTGCTCTAAACATTTTGCAGAGTAGCAAGTTTCGCTGCTGTACCTCGTCAGACCAATTTGTGTGCGGCCATTGCATTTTGCAAAGACAGATGGAACAAGAGTGCCATTTACCTTACTCCCAAGGGTGGGCGCACAATCCCTCTCCAAACCCAAATCCACTGAATCCACAAAGTCTCCTTCACAGATGACACCACCCACTTAAATCAATTGGCTCTGACTCAGAAATAAATACTCAGTCAAGAAACAGAATACAAAGGAGAACCAAGTTTTTCTGGCGAAACTGTGAGGAAACCATTCATAAGCATGGTGACTCAGTGAGAAGCAAGAAGAAGGGAGTGGTTATGTCTAACACATCGGGATAGTAGTAACAGAAAGAGGAGGAGGGCAGTTTTTGTTTGTCTGTTTTGTGTTCAACAAAGTTAGAAGAAGTTACGCTAATTTTGAGTGTTGATGAAATTTTGCGCTTTTTCAAGCCACTTGCATTTTGCAAAAACAGACGGAACAAGAGTGCCATTTACTCCCAAGGGTGGGCACACAATCCCTCTCCAAACCCAAATCTACTGAATTCACAAAGTCTCCTTCACCAATGACACCACCCACTTAAATCAGTTGGCTCTGACTCAGAAAAAATACAGCCAGGGAAACCGCTCAAGTTGTCCTCTTTGGGGGAAGACCAACTGAAAGTGTCTTGTACAAGGTCTTTCTCATTCTTGGTGGTAAGGACTCTCCCCAGTAACACTCTGAACAAAGGCCATTATAACAAGAACATGGGGAAGAAGCATGTGTATATCAAGAAGACAGATTTCCATATGAAAGGCTTTTGACAACTGACCTTGGTCACTGTAGACCTGTGATTCCCAACCTTTTTTTGACAAGAGACCACTTTGAGCAGGAACCACTTCCCAACATTAGTACTAAAAGGGTTACAAAATAGTTTTTGGTCAACTTTAGATTCAGTTTGGTTATTTGGAGTGCCGATTCAGAAAACTGCATTGTATAGACCACATCAGCTCTAGTTTCCGATATGGAACATATGCCATCCAGTAGTCGCCACTGCTCATCCACAGAAAACCATATTTAATAATCTAGATCTGATGTGGTGTTTGTAATATTTTGTGGGTAGTCAGCTCCCAGTTATCTTGGCACTATAAGAGGGCTTCACAAGCCCAGGTGCTCTCATTGCCACGTGGTTTCAAGGCAACAGCGTAGTAATGGTGAGACAACAGACCATATATTCATTCCTGTGGACCGCTGGTGATCCACGGACAACAGGTTGGGAACCACTGCTGTAGACAGAGCATTTAACTTTCCAGCTGCTGTATTTCCTTATATGCATATGCTTTCAAATTGTTTTTCTGTATGTTTTTATTCCTGTTGTCCTTTGATTTTATTTTTATCATGTGTTGCTGTTATTCATGTTGTGCTTTGATCATAAACCACATGGAGTCTAATTTGTTGATGAAATAGAAACAGAAGACAACAATTAATTTAAAAAACCACTGTGTTCAAGGACTCAAAATGAATTAATATTGGGGGGCTCAGATTAATTAAATATTTAAAACACAACCCTCGTCTGGGATTAAATCCCACCAAATCAGGCATGGGCAATCTTCAGCATTCCAGGTGTTTTAGACTTCAAGTCCCACAATTCCTAACAACTGGTAAACTGCCGGAGATTTCTGGAGGTTGAAATCTAAAATACCTGGAGAAGAAAAGTTTGCCCAGGCCTGAACTAGACTGAATGGGACTTTTGAATTAATATAGAACACTAGCTGTACCCGGCACGCGTTGCTGTGCCCTATTTAGGAGATGCGAGAAAGTCTGAGTATGTAAGGGTTGGAATTGTTGTTAGTTATGGTGTTGTTGGGGCCATGGCTGTGTCGTTGTGGGTTGTTCTGGTGGGTGGGATGTTGAAGTCCTGGGGAGTTGTTGGTGTGTGGTGTTGCTGGCGTTCTGCATAGCTTGTGGATATACAATGTTTTTTGTCTTTCCGTCTGCTGTGTTGATGTAGAGGTTGATGCTTGTGTGGTTGGAAGTGAGTGGAGGTACTTGAAATACCATTATCCATGCTGTGTCCTCCTCTGAACTGCAGTCGGATGGAGTGTGGGTCATGGGGGGCATTGTGTGCCAAGTTTGGTCTTTATCGGTGTTGGTTCTGGGCCACAGTGGTCTGTGGGGAATGATGGGTTTTGAAGTAGTACAAATCCCATTATCCATGGAGGTACTTCAAGTCCCATAATCCATGGTCCACCCTCCTCCAAACTGTAGTAGAATGTAGCGTGGGTCATAGGGGCTCTGTGTGCCATAGGGGCTCTGTGTGCCAAGGTAGGTTACAGTAAATTCAGGCCATACACAATGTCCCATGAGCTGAGGCCTAGTCAGGAACAGCAAGTTAATGAAGCCTTACTGTCAATTCAGGCCATACACAATGTGCAATGAGCTGAGGCGTAGTCGGGAGAATCAAGTTAATGAAGCCTTACTGTCAATTCAGACCGTAAACAGCATTCCATTAAGTGAGGCCTAGTCAGGGAAATTAAGTTAATGAAGCCTTACTGTCAATTTTGGGCATGGTCTATGATTTGTAGGGGTGTAAATTTTCTGTGGGAAGTGATTTGGGTGTTTGTGTGTGTGCCTCAGGCCTTTGCCTTATCCTCCTCTGACAGTTTATTATGGGTCGGAATGTTCATGTTGGCTGGCCAGTACAGGAGTTATGCAAATCCACCCTTATTGGCAGCCAATCATGTTGTCAGAATGTAGAGGCTGGGAGAGTCATTGGCAGCCCCGGAGGATGCTGGGAAATGTAGTTGTTTTTTTTACTCGTTGTTTTGGGGGCCTTTTAGGTTTTGGGTGGGAAAGTTTCTTTGCTACAAACATACCTTGCTTGAGGCCTATTTCTGTTGGCAAGTTTGGTGTTTCTGCGTAGTAAGGTTTCTCTGTTTGGGACGGTCGTTCCATGACGACTCTTCCTTTATATATATAGATTAATTATCCTGTTAATTCTGACACTCTATTCACCTTTTTATTAGATATGAAGTGTGATATGCCTGTATGCTCTCCACAAATAGATTCAAAGCAAGATTTATGATCCTCTAGACCAGTGATTTTCTTTTTTTTTTTTTAAATAATTTTTATTGTGCAGTTTTTCAATTATACAGTGATACAACCAAAAACAAGGGTGGGAGAGGGTGCAGGTGCTACAAGGGAAAAGGGAAGGGGGAAAAAGGGAAAACAATCGAACAATAAAAACCAAACAAAAAAGGAACAAGAAAAGAAAAAGAAAAAAAACACAGTATCCCTCTGAAAGTTACAGAGTTGTGTTTAAACATGGTTGAACTTCCAATCTTGTTTCGACTGTCAAGAACCCTTATAATTTCTTCTTCAAAAACTCTCCCATAGTGATTTTCAACCAGTGTGCCGCGGAACACTAGTGTGCCGTGAGAGATCATCAGGTGTGCCGTGGGAAATTATTTTAGAACTTCATTCATATATAAACTATAAAGCGCATCTGACCCTTTTAAAAATGGAACCATAGCACTCTCGCATCACCAAAGAAGTGACGCGAGAGTGCTATGGTCGCGCCATCTTGGATTCGCTCAAACGTGGCTAAGCAAACAAAGTTAGAGTTAGTGCTGCAGCTGCGTGTCAAGTGACAGTGGCAATTTGGGATCACAGTAAGACAAGCGAGTGACAGTGATGGAGAAGTTTTTGAGAAGGGAAAATGCAAATGCCAAACAGGGACTTGGACAAAATTATGACACAGATGAAGGCCCTAATATAAGTGGTGAACAAAAGAAAAAAGAAAAGATGGTGAGCTCAAAACAGGCCCAGGTTTCACACTAAGTGAGTGTATAAATACATTTAAAAACATATTAACTATATGTATTACTGTGTTAGAGGGTCATTTTGTGTCATTTTGGTTGGTGGTGTGCCCCAGGATTTTGTAAATGCAAAAAATGTGCCGGGGCTCAAAAAAGGTTGAAAATCACTGCTCTAGACCAGTCTTGCTCAACCTTAATGCCGAATTCCCTTAATACAGTTCCTTATGTTGTGGTGACCCTGAATCATAACATTATTTTTGCTGCTACTTCACAACTGTAATTTTGTTACTGTTATAAATCGTAATGTAAATATCAGATATATAGGATGTATTTTCATTCAATGCACCAAATTTGGTATTAATACCTAATATACTCAAATTTCAATACTGGTGAGATGGGGGGGGGTTGATTTTGTCATTTGGGAGTTGTAGTTGCTGGGATTTATAGTTAACCTACAATCGAAGAACATTCTGAGCTCCACCAATGATGGAATTGAACCAAACTTGGTGCACATAACTCCCATGACCAAGAGAAAATACTGGAAGGGTTTGGTGAGCACTGACCTTGAGTTGTGCAGTTGTAGTTCACCTACATCCAGAGAGCACTGTGAACTCAAGCAATCATGGATATGGCCCAAACTTGGCATGAATACTCAATATGCCCAAATGTGAACACTGATAGAGTTTGGGTAAAACAGACCTTGACATTCAGGAGTTGTAGTTGCTGGGATGTATAGTTCACCTACAATCAAAGAGCATTCTGAATTCCACTGAAGATAGAAGTGGGCCAAACGTCCAACACAGAACTCCCATGACCAACAGAAAACACTGTATTTTCTGATGGTGTCTGGAGACCCCCCCCCCCTCCACGGGTCCCAATCCCCAGGTTGAGAACTGCTGCTCTAGACCAATGGTTCCCAACCTGTGGTCCGTAGACCACTAGTGGTCTGCAAGAACTAAAATATTGTCTGCTGCCTTACTGTTACTACACCGTTGCAATAAAAGTGATTGTGCCAAGGCTTATTAAATATGGCTTTCTGTGGGTGAGCAGTGGCGACTACTGGATGGCATATGTTCCATATCGGAAACTAGAGCTGATGTGGTCTAGCCCAGTGTTTTTCAACCTTTCTTGAGCCACGGCACATTTTTTACATTTACAAAATCCTGGGGCACATCACCAACCAAAATGACACTCTAACACAGTAATACATATAGTTAATATGTTTTTAAATGTATTTATACACTCAGTGTGAAACCTGGACCTGTTTCGATGAACACAACATAGATATCCTGGCAGGAATGGCAGAAAGACACACACGAAGGTCTTGCTTAATTTATAGTTAACACACAATCAAAGAGCATCCTGAACTCTTGCAACAATGAAATTGAACCGAACTTGGTATATTGAACTCTCATTACCAACACAAAGTACTGAAAGGGTTTGCTTGGGAATTGACCTTGAGATTGAAGTTGTAGTTCACCTACACCCAGAGAGCACTGTGGACTCAAACAATGTTATGTTATGTAGTTGTTCGTTTTCTATCCAGAATCACAATGTTGGAAGGAGGCTCACCATTTTAAGGTCCCTAAAACAGGCATGGGAAAACTTTGGCCCTCTGGGTGCTTTGAACTTCAACTCCCACCATTCCTAACAGCCTGAGGCCCTTTCCTGCTTAAGTGGCTGAAGGGGGAAAAGGAAAAGGGCCTGAGGCTGCTAGGAATGGTGGGAATTGGAGTCCAAAACACCTGGAAGGTCCAAGTTTGCTCATGCCAGCTTTCGACAGAGACCTCTTCCTCCCCCTTCCCCTTCGCGCCCTTCCCCCTCCTGCCGAACACTTTTTCTTCTCCACTCAGGCTCCCTTCTTCCCAGCCTTGCTCTGCTCGATCCGAGGGGGCAGCGTCAGCGTGTTCAGGAGGGGAGGGAGGAAGACGGGACCCGTATAGGCGCTACTGCGCAGACTTGCCTCATGTCTTCCTCCCTCCCCCCTCCCCTCCTGAACACGCTCACGGCAGCGTGAGCAAAGCGAGGCAAAGCGAGCAGAGCGAGGCTGGGACGAAGGTAGCTCGAGTGGAGAAGAAAAAGTGTTCGGCAGGAGGGGGAAGGGTATTGGAGGTTCCAATTTTCCACAGCACACCTGATGATCGCTCACGGCACACTAGTGTGCTACGGCACACTGGTTGGGAAACACTGGTCTATCCAATGCAATTTTCTGAATCAGCAACTCAAATAACCAAACTGACTCTAAAGTTGACCAAAAACGGATTCGTAACCCTTTGGGCACTAATGTTGGAGAGTGGTCCCTGGTCAAAAAAGGTTGAGAACCACTGCTCAAGCTTTCCACCTGAAACCAACCTTATGACTAAGCAAAGAGTCAAAGGGGTGGGACAAGGCAGGTCAGAGAAGTCTTGACTTTCCATTCAAAAGAGCACCGCTGTAGAAAGACAGGAAGTTATCCCTCAGGAAAAAGGAGTTAAAAGAACAGGATGCTGTTTTCAGTGGGTGGAAACAAAAAGAAAAGAACTTTGCGAGGCTTACGCTTCCTGTTAGCCAAGTAGCTGCAATGGAGAAACTCAAACAGGGTTTCAAAAACAAAATAGTGTGCAAAGCGATAAACATCTGCTAAGAAGAGCATTGTTGAGAAACAACATTTCCTGTGGCAGCTTGGATTGCATTAAATAATAATTTTAAAAAGTAAAGTGTAACTAAGCAATGAAAAGAGAGTTTGATAGAAGAAAGTTGAGAAAGAGTAAGGAAGATTCTTCGGCATCACCAACAGAGAGACACCCAAAAAACATAAAAATACAAAATGCCTCAAGGGCTTGAAAGCAGAGGCTCAGCATTGTAGTGTGTTTATTATATGTTTCGGGTTTCCCTTAAAGTCGGGTTGAAGTTTGCCTGTTTGTAATATTTTAAATTATGTGGTCGTACTTTCAGTCGTAAGGCCCCTTCCACACAGCTGAATAAAATCCCACATTATCTGCTTTCAACTGGAATATAAGGCAATGTGGATTCAGACAACCCAGTTCAAAGGAGATACTGTGGGGTTTTCCGCAGTTATATGGCTGTGTGGAAGGGGCCCTGGGTTATCTGAGTCCACACTGCCATATAACCCAGTTCAAAGCTGATATTGTGGGATTTTCGGCAATTATAAGGCTGTGTGGAAGGGACCCTGTTATCTGAGTCCACACTGCCATATAACCCAGTCCAGATCAGATATTGTGGGATTTTCTGTGGTTATAGGGCTGTGTGGAAGGGACCCTGTTATCTGCGTCCACACTGCCATATAACCAGTCCAGATCAGATATTGTGGGATTTTCTGTGGTTATAGGGCTGTGTGGAAGGGACCCTGTTATCTGCGTCCACACTGCCATATAACCCAGTCCAGATCAGATATTGTGGGATTTTCTGTAGTTATAGGGCTGTGTGGAAGGGGTCTTGGGTTATCTGAGTCTACACTGCCATATAACCCATTTCAAAGCAGATAATGTGGGATTTTCTGCGGTTATATGGCTGTGTGGAAGGGGCCCTGGGTTATCTGAGTCCACACTGCCATATAACCCATTTCAAAGCAGATACTGTGGAATTTTCTGCGGTTGTATGGCTGTGTGGAGGAGGCCCTGCGTTACCTGCGTCCACACTGCCATATAACCCAATTCAAAGCAGATATTATGGGATTTTCTGTGGTTATAGGGCTGTGTGGAAGGGACCCTGGGTTATCTGAGTTCACACTGCCTTTTAACCCAGTTCAAAACAGATACTGTGGGATTTTGTGTGGTTATATGGCTGTGTGTGTGGGGGAGGACCTGGGTTACCTGCATCCACACCACCATATAACCCAGTCCAGAGAAGATATTGTAGGATTTTCTGTGGTTATAGGGCTGTGTGGAAGGGGCCCGGGGTTATCTGAGTCCACACTGCCATATAACCCAGTTCAAAGCACATACTATGGGATTTCTGTGGTTATAGGGCTGTGTGGAAGGGGCCCTGGGTTATCTGAGTCCACACTGCCATATAACCCAGTTCAAAGCAGATATTATGGGATTTTCTGTGGTTATAGGGCTGTGTGGAAGGGGCCTTGGGTTATCTGAGTCCACACTGCCATATAACCCAGTTCAAAGCAGATATTATGGGATTTTCTGCGGTTATAGGGCTGTGTGGAAGGGGCCTTGGGTTATCTGAGTCCACACTGCCATATAACCCAATTCAAAGCAGATATTATGGGATTTTCTGCGGTTATAGGGCTGTGTGGAAGGGACCCTGGGTTATCTGAGTTCACACTGCCTTTTAACCCAGTTCAAAACAGATACTGTGGGATTTTGTGTGGTTATATGGCTGTGTGTGTGGGGGAGGACCTGGGTTACCTGCATCCACACCACCAGATAACCCAGTCCAGAGCAGATATTGTAGGATTTTCTGTGGTTATAGGGCTGTGTGGAAGGGGCCCGGGGTTATCTGAGTCCACACTGCCATATAACCCAGTTCAAAGCAGATACTATGGAATTTCTGTGGTTATAGGGCTCTGTGGAAGGGGCCCTGGGTTATCTGAGTCCACACTGCCATATAACCCAGTTCAAAGCAGATATTATGGGATTTTCTGCGGTTATAGGGCTGTGTGGAAGGGGCCCGGGGTTATCTGAGTCCACACTGCCATATAACCCAGTTCAAAGCAGATATTGTGGGATTTTATGTGGTTATAGGGCTGTGTGGAAGAGGCCCTAGGTTATCTGAGTCCACACTGCCATATAACCCAGTTCAAAGCAGATATTGTGGGATTTTCTGCGGTTATATGGCTGTGTGGAAGAGGCCCTGGGTTATTTGAGTCCACAGTGCCATACAACCCAGTTCAAAGCAGATAGTGTGGGATTTTCTGCGGTTATATGGCTGTGTGGAAGAGGCCCTGGGTTATCTGAGTCCACACTGCCATATAACCCAGTTCAAAGCAGATATTGTGGGATTTTCTGCGGTTATAGGGCAGTGTGGAAGGGGCCCTGGGTTATCTTAGTCCACACTGCCATATAACCCAGTCCAGATCAGATATTGTAGGATTTTCTGTGGTTATAGGGCTGTGTGGAAGGGGCCCTGAGTTATCTGAGTCCACACTGCCATATAACCCAGTTCAAAGCAGATATTATGGGATTTTCTGCGGTCATATGGCTGTGTGAAGGAGGCCCTGGGTTATCTGAGTCCACACCGCCATATAACCCAGTTCAAAACAGATACTGTGGGATTTTGTGCGGTTATATGGCTGTGTGGAAGGGGCCCTGGGTTATCAGAGTCCACACCGCCATATAACCCAGTTCAAAGCAATTATGGGATTTTCTGCGGTTAAATGGCTGTCTGGAAGAGACCCTAGGTTACCTGCATCCACACCGCCATATAACCCAGTTCAAATCAGATATTGTGGGATTTTCTGAGGTTATATGGCTGTGTGGAAGCAGCCCTGGGTTATCTGAGTCCACACCGCCATATAACCCAGTTCAAAGCAGATATTGTGGGATTTTCTGCGGTTATAGGGTTGAGTGGAAGGGGCCTTGGGTTATCTGCGTCCACCCTGCCATATAACCCAGTTCAAAGCAGATACTGTGGGATTTTCTGCTTTTGTATAGCTGTGTGGAAAGGCCCTAAACTGCTTTGGGAGAGAGAAAGCGTGGTAATAATAAATAAACACAACCATAATCAAATATTTTAAATATATATGCAATTTTTGTGTGTGCTAATAAATACTCTCTCAAACAGGGGTGACCCTCTATCAGAACTTTCTGCAAAATCCAGCTTCTTCTGCCTGTCTGCCTCTCTATTTTTCCTGCAAAGGGTGGAGAGGAGATCATGCTGTTTGCTTTGAGATTGGAAAAAAAGACCTGAAATCCCATTTGGGGAAAGAAAGAGAGAGAAAAACTCAACACACAATAGAGAGCATGGAGTGGCCATGAGTGCAAAACAAAGCAGAGAGAGGGAGGGAGGGAGAGAAGGAGGGAGAAGCGATTGGCTTTGTGGGAAAGAGATGGCAGAAACAGAGAGAGGAAGAGAAGAGAAAGAGAGAATGAAGGTTGGAAGGAAGGAAGGAAGGGTCAATTGGAAATGGGGAGGAGACTGAGCGGATCTGCTCAGCTCAGAGGTTTGCTCAGGAAGCATGACTTACCTAACCGCAGCCTCGAGAGAACCTGCGAAGTTTCCCCCAACTTAGGGCGAAGGGCCCCGAAGTTGCTTGGCCAATCCTCGGCCTGATTTCAGCTCTTTTCTCTCCTCGGGACCTCCATGGGCTCCGGCTCCCCCAAGGCAGCAAACCCCGGCCCCAGATCCGAGGCTGAAACCCAAGCCAGGAGCTGGTAGTAGCCCCGCTCCGGAGTCCGGACAGGAAGCCTCTCCTTGGGCAAAGCGGGCCACGCCTGTTTTACAACCCGAGGCCGCGCCCTCCCCCTCCGGCGCAGACAAGGCGAGTGCTGGTAGACCGGGAGGAGCTCCTTCCCTCCATTGCCGGAATGGAACAGCCCTCTCCTGCTGGCGGGCGGGCGGGCAGGCAGGCAGGCAGGCATCTGTCTCCCCGCAGAAACCTATGGTGGTCTCAAGCGTGGAGGACAAAGGGATCCACTGTGATGATGATACATGAATGTGCTGCTCGCCTGGGCATTGCTCTTTCTGTATCCACAAAGCAGATAAGCACAGGTTGCAGGGAACCTTCCCCTGCTTCAGTGAGGCAGCTTGACCTTATATCGCGGGGGAGCGAGTTCCACAGGCAAGGGGCCACCACCGAGAAGGCCCTGTCCCTTTAAAGGAGAAATTGATGCTTTAACAGAAGAAATGTCAGAGAGCGGTGATGCATTAGAATAGAAATGGAGTAGCAGAGGCAGCTTGCCAGCAGCAGCACAAGAAATAGCAAGTGATGGGCTAGGGAACGCGCATGGCAAATGAGGCTTCGCTCTTGGCAGGCACCAGGGAGAAGCTTAGTAGAAAATGTAACAATTTGGGTACACTTTGCACATAGAGCAGTAACATAGAACAATGGAAATGAAAATTCACACTGCGCCACAGTTATTAGCAAATAGGATTGAGATGCCAGAATGCTTTGTTTAATTGGGTAGAGTAAAATGGGTTCATGAATACTAGCCAGTAACAATGCATGAAGAAGGGAGGGACTAAATGTTGACTCCATTGTTTGTATAAAACCTGTCCACTGGGAAAGTTTGGGGTCTGTCCACCAGCGGCTGCGTTTCCGCACAGGGGGGCAAACCCATCAGCTGATGTGATGCAAATAAAGCTGGTTTCCTGAATCGCAGTAGAAATTGTCGCGTCATCTTGTCCTTGTGCTCGCGAGAAACCGCAGCTTAAGACAAAAGGTATTGCCTTGGGAGTTCTGGGACTCCAGATTCTGCTACACCTCCTTGGCAGGCATGTAGCCAGGGGGGGCTAAGGGGGCTTCAGCCTCCCCCGAAATTCTCAGGGTGGTCCGCGAAAAGGCCTTACTGGTACATTATTTAAACTGTTATGTTTATTCATATCATGATCTGATCACCATGCTCATTATATCCCACATTAGTGGGGTTATTGGGATAACAATACAAAAGGTTTGCTAGGGTAGACCCTCTTCCACCCAGTCTCAGCCCTCCCCCCTCCCCGAAACAAACTCACACCCCCCCCAAACAAAATCCTGGCTACGGCCCTGCTTCTTGGTGTAGGCTTCCTGATGGTATGGCACCACGTAATGTGCGTCGTTTCCCACAAAATGTGCTTCCTAAAGAAAAGCGGGAAATGGCGCAAATTACGTGGTGCCATACCATCAGGAAGCCGTAGGCACGGGACTCGCCATTCATGGTGACACGCCCTGGCTTAAACGCTGCCACCGTCTGGCGCTCAGCATGCAGCTTGCATGAGGACTTTTGGAATGCCACCCGCTTTATGTTACGGGAGGTAACTCACTATCCACTACTAAGGGATCGTGCATCCTATTGCTTTGGATCCACACTGGAACTTGATTTTTCCTTCGGATCCCACGACTTGAACCTTTATGGACTCATTTTGAAATGTTCTATGAAATTGTATTGTATTAGTTTATGCTCATTATAGTCTCAGCAGAGACTTGGGTCTATGATACTTGAGTGTTTGATTCACATGTATAATAATAATACAATATATATATAGACCCTACAGATTGTGACTTTGGGATTGTTTTGTTTCCATGACTGTTACTTCAGTTGTGCTTTGGATCTGTTGGAATATTTCTATGTGTGTTATATTAGTACGATTAACTTTAACATACATTGCATACCTGTTTTCGACTCACTGGGTGTCGTGCCAAAAGATCTCAGCCGGTATTTGGAAACAATAAACATTGACAAAATCATGATCTGTCAACTGCAAAAGGCCGCCTTACTTGGATCTGCGCACATCATTCAAAAATACATCACACAGTCCTAGACACTTAGGAAGTGTGATTTTGTGATACGAAATCCAGCATATAGATCTTGTTTGCCGTGACATACTGTGGTTTTGTGTCAGTAAAATAATAATAACAACAATAATGTTGCAATCCTAGGTGACAGCAGAATTGACAAGAAGCAACTGGAAAAGCTGACACAATACAAGGATTTAAAGATCAAACTGCAAGGACTCTGGCACAAAGCAGTCCAGATGGTCCCAGTGGTGATTGGCACACTGGGTGCAGTGCCTCAAGACCTTGGCCTGCACTTAAACACAATCGGCGCTGACAAAATCATCTGTCAGCTGCAAAAGGCCACCTGAATCAGATCTGCACGCATTATTCGCCAATACCTCACACAGTCCTAGGCACTTGGGAAGTGTCCGGCGTGTGATCCAATACAACAGCCAGCAGAGTGATCTTGCTTGCTGTGTACTAATCTTATTTTGTATATAATAATAATAATAATAATAATGATAAATATTTCTATCCTGCCCCATTTCTCCGAAAGGACTCAGGGCAGCTAACAACATGAATAAAACACAACAAACTATATATATAAAGTAAATGACAAATTAATAAGGAAAACAAATAAAGCAAAATTACAATTAAACAATAAGCAGTAACAACATTAAGCACATTAAAAACATAATGGTTCCAATAGATTAAATAAGTTAATTAAAAGCCAAAGTTCCATTTTAAAAAACAAAGATCGCGTCCACATTAAGGGTTACTAATCATTTTCAAATGCTTGTGAGTTTTCTGGGCTGTATGGTCATGTTCCAGAAGCATTCTCTCCTGACGTTTCGCCTGCATCTATCTACATCTGAGGATGCCTGCCGTAGATATAGGTGAAACATCAGGAGAGAATGCTTCTGGAAAATGACCATACAGCCTGGAAAACTCACAGCAACCCAGTAATTCCGCCCATGAAAGCCTTTGACAATATATTTTCAATATATTTTCAAAGGCCTGCTTAAATAGCTTTTCTATCCTGCTTGATCCTCGTAATAGCAATAATAAAAAAATTCCATTCTATGCCGTTTTTATTTTGTGTATTTTAACATGTACTTTATGGAAACATGCTTTAATATGTGTATTTTACAGAGTGTTTTTCAATGATTATGTGTTTTGATTGTGTGTTTTAATAATCTTCGTTTTTTTTAACCCGCCCTATCTCCCAGAGGGGACTCAGGGTGGCTTCCAAAAACAAAAGGCAAGCATTCAATGCCATGTGCAGTGACAAGATAAAACAAACAAACAAGATAAAACAAAACAAACAAGCAATTGAAATAAACAGTTACAACACACAAATAAAACAACCTTGGTTAAAACAAGTAATCAAACAGGTCTCATAAAACCACATTATGCAGTTAAGATCTGTATAAAAATGTGGCTCTCCAATAAGTTAAGGCAATCACTGTCAGCATCATCATATAAGGTAGAATCCATGATGAACTATCTTCATCTCCATAAGCTATTGTGTGAAAATAGGATTTTAGTTGTTTTTTAAAGGCAGTGGTTCCCATCCTGTGGTCCATGGGCCACCAGTGGTCCGCAAGAACTAAAATATGGTCTGCGGCCTCACTGTTACTACACTGTTACAACGAGAGCAACTGAGTGAATGGGCAACAAAGTGGCAAATGCATTTTAACTTAAACAAGTGTAAAGTCATGCACATCGGGGCAAAGAACCCCAAATACACTTATCAACTGATGGGATCAAAGCTTTCTGAGACAAACCAGGAAAGGGATCTTGGGGTTTTGGTGGACAGCTCAATGAAGATGTCAACCCAGTGCGCAGCAGCAGTGAAAAAAGCAAATTCTATGCTAGGCATGATCAGGAAGGGAATCGAAAATAGGTCGGCAAATGTTGTATTGCCTCTCTACAAATCTATGGTGAGGCCACATCTGGAGTACTGTATACAATTCTGGTCACCGCACCTTAAGAAGGATATAACGGAACTGGAAAAGGTACAAAGAAGGGCAACAAAAATGATCCAAGGGATGGAGCAGATCCCTTATGAAATCAGGTTGCAACGCCTTGGTCTTTTCAGCCTTGAAAGACGGCGTTTAAGAGGTGACTTGATCGAAGTGTATAAAATCATGCATGGGATAGAAAAAGGTGAATAAAGAAAAAATATTTTCTCTGTCACACAACACTAGGACTAGGGGCACTCCCTAAAGCTCCAAGGTAGGAAAGTTAGGACTAAGAAAGGAAATATTTTTCACCCAGAGGGTCATTGGGTTATGGAACTCACTTCCAGAGGAGGTTGTGACAGCTGTCAGCCTGGACAGCTTCAAGGCAGGATTAGACAGATTCATGGATACCAAGGGAATCAGTAGTTACTGAAATGGACATCCAAGTGCCACCTCTGTGTTGATGGAGGCAGGCAGGATTTTCCCCGGGTACTGGTTGTGGGGGGTCGGGAGCAGGTGAGGGTTTTGCCCTCCTTTCTGCTAGAGATCCCCGTGTACAACTAGTGGGCAACTGTGTGACACAGAATGCTGGACTAGATGGGCTGAGGCCCGATTCAGCATGGCTCTTCTTATGTTCTTATGTTCTTATGGTCTCACTAAACTCTTTTATAATGCCGAGGCTTATTAAATATGGTTTTCTGTGGGCGAGCAGATGGCAACTACTGGATGGCATATGTTCTGTATCTGAAACTAGAACTGATGTGGCCTATCCAATGCAATTTTCTGAATCAGCGACCCAAATAACCAAACCAAATCTAAAGTTGTCCAAAAACCAATTCATAACCCTTTTGGTACTAATGTTGGGAAGTGGTCCCTGGTCAAAAAAAGGTTAGGAACCACTGCTTAAAGGAGAGGAGTGAACCAGTTGTTAAATTTGCATGTATTGGTGCACATTTTGCTGTGCTTCAAATGCCAACTTCAGTATGTACTAGGGCTGTTATACAATTTCGGATATGTTTTTCGGATACTTCTGACTTTTTAAGCAATTTCGAGAGCAGCCCTCCCAACAAGAATTCCAAAATCCGAATTTTGGAATTCTGAATTCCGAATTTCGGATGTCATTTCTGAATTTTCTTGCTGATTGCTCATTGGCTGATTACTAACAGCTGACTCTCCCTTCTGCTGAATTTTTTGCCCATTTTTGAAAGCGGACGCCATTTTTTAAGACTTCCAAAGACTTCCGACTTCGGAAATATTTCCGAATCTATTTCGAAATTTATCTAAGTCTAAATAATCCGAAATGCAATCTCTGACTACATCTAAAATGAGTTTTGAAACTTGGGGGGGATCAAACAGCCCTAGTATGTACCTACAGAAGTGAACTCACCTGCTTTTAAATACATTTTATGCCAGAATTTGAAAGACGTTCAATTGTATAACTCAGGAAACAGAAGATGAAGTGAAACATGGTTCAACTAAACATGCAAAACAGTCCACTAGGTGTGATTTCCTGAGTTTCTTTCATCTCTGCTTCAGCATAAACTTCCAAACAATGAATCAGTGTCTCATGTCTGGATAGTTTAGCATGGCATTATTTTCTTTTCATGGCCACTGGGTTTTTTTTCTTCACAGCTTGAATCAATCAATTTGTCCCTATTTTCCTTCTCATTTAACACTTCTCATGGCAATTCTTGGTTTTCCCAAAAAGTTTTGAATATCTATTTTCTAAAAGAAATATATTGTGTTCTGCTGGATATTTTGGATACATCACATCATTCAGCGCATCATCATGGAAACAATCAGGCCAGAGATGCTGGTACTAACTGGCTGAAGAAGTAAATTGCTACAAATCACTATAGATGTAGTCAAGAGCAATGAAAACATGGTAACTGACTCCATCTTTTTTCAAAGGCATTCATGGCCAGAATCACTGGGTTGCTGTGAGTATTCTGGCCTGTATGGCCATGTTCCAGAAGCATTTTCTCCTGACGTTTTGCCCACATCTATGGCAGGCATCCTTGTTTTTTGTTTTTGTTTTTGTTTAAAGGAATATCAGATGTTCTGAAAGTAAACCTATTGTCCTTAAAATGAACACTGAGCCTCAATTTCTATAGAAATGCACTAGGTTGAGGAAATTATTTATCAATGAAACTTTGGTTGAAGTGACAGGTAGAAATTCAGAAGCTATATTCCGCACAGATTTTTTAAAACACATCGTTTTCAACAATCTACTTTCCAGCCTTAAAAATAGTTATGAAGCCATTAAGCTTTTAGAAGAGCAATTTGATTTCTGTGGAAATACTGAAGCAGGTTTGGTACTTTTCCGAGCATAAAAAGTACAGTCAGAGAGTGATGCTACTTGCGTGTCAACTCTGAAAAAGAGGGTTTTGGTGCCAGAAATCAGACAGGCACTTGCAATGAAAGACTAACACCACGATTAAATGCATTTTAATACACCCTGTGCCCAATTTAAACCATATAGGCTAGATGGGTGGAAACAGTGCAGCTTGAGCTATGAAAGTTAATGGGAATCTTAATGTAAATGGAAAACACCACTGCGCATGGCAAAGAGTCTGACCTTCTCCGCTGCTGGCAGGGAGCCCGGAACTAATGTTTCAAGTCAAAGAACAGAGAGACTCAGTATTGATAGCTTGCACTGTGAGAAAGAAATAACAAATAGATGGCTATTGTTCTCAATCTTAGGTATGACAGAGAGATGATGCGAATAATTTATGCAGTGTTTATTGGATTAATGAAATGTCATGTAACAACAGTAATCACCAGCCAATTATGCTTGTTTTATCCATGAAGAAGGGGTGGGCTTGACTGAAATG
>JARBWK010000004.1:143345284-143410260 GCA_030556195.1 Anolis apletophallus | reverse complement strand
AGTACAGTCAGAGAGTGATGCTACATGCGTGTTTAGCTTTGAATGCGTGTTCTTGTGCCAAGAATCAGACTGGCACTTGCAAAATGAGAATAACACTGTGATTGAAGTATTTTAATACACCCTGTGCCATTTTCGAGATAACATAGGCTAGATGGGTGCAAACAGTACACATTGGTGCTAATGGGAGAGCTTTTAATGCGAATAAAAAGCACTGCGCATGACAGAGAGTCTGGCCCCCTCCGTTGCTGGCACGGAGCCCAGAAGTCAAAGTTTCAATTTAGAGAACATCAGAGACTCAAGATTGATAGCTGTACTGTGAGAAAGGACTAACTCATAAATGACTATTGTTCTCATTCAGAGGTGTGACTTAAGATGTGATGCTAATGAAAATGTACTGTTATTGGATTAATGAAATGTCATGAAAGCAACAGTAATCACCAGCCAATTATGTTTGTTTTTATCCATGAAGAAGGGGGTGGGCTTAACTGGAAATGACTCCATTGAGGTATAAATGTCTTTTGTATGAAAAGTGGCGGGTCTTTTGCCCCTATCTGCAGCCGTGTTCTGCTGGCAGAAGCCCACCAGCTGGTGCCAGAATAAATCCTTTTGATTTTCACCTATTTCACAGTTGCCGTGTGTTCTTCCTCACCCTTGCGCCCGCACAAACAGGTGGCTTGGTAAAGTAAACTTGGTACTTGGAGTTCCATAACTCCCAAATTTGGCTGCTTCAAACCATTGTAGCTCTTCTAAAGAGATCCATAATTTTAACAGTTCATGCTGTTTGCCAGATTTTGTGTAGTTCTTCATGTCTACGCATTCTTCCAGAAATTGAGTGGCAGGAACAGGCGGCTTTCTGGTTTGGAGTCAGAATTGTCTCGACTCAAGATAATATCACAGAACCCCAAGATTCAGCGGTGGCCAGGGGAGCTTTTGCACAGTTAAGACTTGTGCGTCAGCTGCGCCCGTACCTTGGAAAGTCTGATCTTGCTACGGTCATCCATGCTCTGGTCACATCACGAATAGATTACTGCAACGCACTCTATGTGGGGCTGCATTTGAAGACGGTTCAGAAATTGCAATTAGTCCAACGGGCGGCAGCCAGATTACTACCAGGACCTACATACAGGAAGCATACCACCCCCTTGCTGTGTCAGCTCCACTGGCTGCATGTCCACTTCCAAGCCCTATTCAAAGTGCTGATTTTGACCTTTAAAGCTCTATATCAGGGGTGCTCAGTAGATAGATCGCGATCTACTGGTAGATCGCATAGGGCGTCCTGGTACCGGTAGATCGCAGGCAGGGCGGGAGGAAGGCTCAGTCCCACCCCGCAGGCTCCCGACGCCACCCAGGTGCAAAAGGAGGTTGAACTGGATGGCCCTTGGAGGTCTCCTCCTATTCTAGGAACCCATTGTTATTATTATCAGAATGGCCATCTGTAAGGAATGCTTTGATTGTGTTTTTCACTTATGGCAGAAGGAGGTTAGACTGGATGGCCCCTGGAGGTCTCCTTCTACTCTAGGAACCTATTGTTGCTGTTATTCTTATTAGTAGTAGTAGCAGTAGCAGTATCAGACGCTGAATGAATATCATCATCATTATTATTATGAATAAATTCAGGGGCTTATTATACTCACATTTAGTTGAATTCAGTCTTAAAATATATTATATGGCTCTCACTGAAATAAATTTTCAAATATTTTGTTTTTATGGCTCTCTGAGTAGTGGGGAGGTAGATCATTTTGACTTGGTTGTTTTATAAGTAGCTTGCATGCTGAAAAAGTGTGAGCACCCCTGCTCTATATGGTTCTGATACTACAAAGACAAGTCGGCTTATATCACAAAGTGTGTGTGTGTGTGTGTGTGTGTGTGTATATATGAGATTAATTTCGTGCTGATTGTACATCTATAAGTAATATAAACAAAGAAAGAGAATCGCACTCTCATACATTACCAACTGGTAAATCATGTAGTCCCAATAGGTAAACAGATCAGAGGCCTCCGACTATTGAGTTTCACAGCGGACTATATAGATCCTCCTTTTGTCCTTCTTTGTATTGGGTTTTTCAACCTACTTCAATTACCATGTGGATTTATTGTTGCTGATTCTACCAATCATTGAATTCTATTGGACTGGGAACCATAACTCTCCTGGATGGACTATAATCTGGTTTATTTGAAACCAGGGACATTTCTCTACACGAACTTTTGTCCTTTGATCTGTTTACCTATTGGGACTACATGATTTACCAGTTGGTAATGTATGAGAGTGCGATTCTCTTACTTTGTTTATATTACTTATAGATGTACAATCAGCACGAAATTAATCACTAATATATATATATATATATATATATATATATATATATTTACACTTTGTGATATAAGCCGACTTGTCTTTGTAGTACTTGGATACACCCTTGCTCTGTAGTTAACTATATGGTTCTGGCCCAGCTTATTTGTCCGAGGCCCTACTCTTGCTCCCTCTAACATCTCAAATGCGGCTGGTGGGGATGAGGGACAGTGCCTTCTCGGCTGTAACCCCCACCTGTGGAATGTACTGCCAAGCGAAATACGATCGACCCCATCCCTCCTGGCCTTTAGGGAGAAATTAAAATCTTGGTTTTGGGACCAGGCCTTTGCACAATGACATAGAGCAGCATTTGAACTAGAATGGATTGGCTAGAGATGATAGTTATGCGGATACGGCTTCATTTGTTTTTATCAATTGGGTTTGTGGACGGAGTATTGTTTTAAATACAATTTAAACAGCAGTTAATAGAAAAGCCCACATTTCAAAAACACCAATATACTTCTGGCACATAGTTTGATGATCAACAATAAAAAGTATATTTTCATTCAAATGTGTTATCATTATTACTCATAATAAATTAATTAGTAAAGTAGTATCAAAATGTTAAATTCATTTTCATTTGGGTTTGTGGGTAATGTTTTCTTAACTACTCTGTTCTGATAAATGTATTCCATTTATTTTCATGCTCTTTTGACCTTCGTAGACCTAAATCCAATTGTTAGTCCCAATTCAAGTAAAGCTCATTATATCAGCATTGCCTAACCAAGTTTTCATTGATTCACTTGGTCTATTTTGGTTGAGATTACCAATTGGATTTAAGATGATGATGGAAAGTATGTAGCCCTAAAGATGTTGCTGAGGTGAAGCATCCCAAAAGCTGAGTGAATTCTGGGAGCTGCAACTGAGCAAAATCAAGGAAATAGCATGATTCATTCTCATCGTGAAGACAGATAAATCATAACGTATACAAACGTCTTGCTTGTAACTTGGGGACTGCCTGCAAAGTGTTTCAATTCAGATTACCCACTTCCACTTTAACGGAAGCTATAAATTCAGTGCAAAAAACCACCACTTCTTATGTTTACTTCTTATGCCAACGTGTTCAACAGAGCTTCCTTCCATATAAGAAAGGACACAGATGAAGTGTTCCGTGTTCAGTATAGCTGTCACACTCAAGTGTGTGAACTGTCACACTCAAACAGCCATCAGCATCCCAATAAGGATGCACTGTAGTTCTTGAAGCATTAATGTAGTATACATTAAGCCTCATCTATTTAGTTAGGACTTCATTCGCTTGGTTCTGCATGAAGTGCTTGAGGTTCAGTTTTCCTTCCTAGATCAAAGGTACTCATTGGTTGAGTAAGATTGAAAATTATGACTAGGTTTGTCAGGTCTGAAATTTGTTGTTGTTGTTATTACCTATACTTTTGCACAGCTTATAACAATTCATGGGTGTTGTAATCCAAAGAAAGTTTTTTATTCACTTTTTGGAACTAGAGGCTCTTCCAGACAGGCTCTATATGCAATTATTTTTTCCAAGGGGCCACATGAGAGCCAAAAAATATTATGGAGGGCAGCACCTAAAGGCAGAAATACATTCCAATCTACATTATTTATTTATTTATTTACTATATTTACTATATATTACACATCATTAATATTAACATATTAATATATCAAGAAATATTCATATATTAGTATTAATATCATAATTATTATATTATAGTATATATATATAGACATAATATATTGAAATTATAATATAAAATAACATTATATTATTTATTATATTATTATATTATTATAATAAAATTATTATAAAATAATAATAAAAACCACTAAAATTAAATTCAAGAAGACAAGGTGCGAACCAAGATGGAATGGCCCAATGGACCCAGCCCAGAGGATGGCAAAGCGGACCCAGCCGCCACCGCAGCAGAGCAGAGCAGTAGGCGATCAGAGGCTGCAGGCCTCCACCCTCTCTCGTCCCCAGCCGTTCCCCAGCTGATCGCCCTGCTATGGAGTGCTTGCCATCCCTGAAGGTAATCCGGGCCTGCAGGGGGAGCAGTCGGCGATCTGAGGCAACTGATCGCCCTGGCAACCTGGAAGATGATCGTCTTCCGGGTCGCCAGGGCAATCAGCTGCCGTAGGTTGCCGAATGCTCCTGCTGCAGGCCCGGATCGCCTCCAGGGATGGCAGGCACTCCAAAGCCGCCACCCCTCCGGCCTGTCTGCCGAGACAGGCCCCACAGAGCCCGCGATGGGATGGCAGCAGCGGCACCCCTTCCTCTTGGCCCCGCCCCCAACGCCCTTCTCCCCAGACCGGACAGAATCGGCTGCGGGGCCGCATCCGGCCCACGGGCCATAGGTTGCCCACCCCTGCTCTATATCCTAGGATCTGATCCCAGGTTTTCTGTTTATCCCAGATTACCTGGCAGTGTGGACTCATATAATCCAGTTTAAAACAGTAGACCTGGGAACAGATCTGGGGATATAAGGACTGTCTGGAAGAGCCCTCAGTGGTACAAAGAGTGCTGACTTTTCCCCCAATTCTATTTTTAAAACTTTTCCAAGCTTTGCTTTTAAAATTTGTGAAACAATCAAACTTTTCCAAGCAAACAATGCTTTTCAAACTCTGAATTGATTGCTTCTATTAACCAGTATACTTCTTCTTTTCTGTTCTCTTGTGGAATCTTATTTCATTCCAGAAAACATGTTACCTAATAAAACATTTTAGGGAAAAGAAGAGTGAAAAGCATTTAACTGTGTGACAAAAGCTCCATGGTTTGTGCTTTCCCCAATATATGAAAATAGAAACTGCTCCCATTGAAAGTCAGGCTGACATGTAGCTGAAGTATGGTAGAATATCAACAGAAGTGGAACCTGTTTCTTTGTTAGCTAGTATATCTAGCTAGCATAAAGCAAAGCACAATTCCTCCACATTTGTGGTTTTGACTTTGTAGATTTGGATTTGGTTGAAATGTTCCCTGGGAATTTCTAGGTCCTCCAATGTGACTATTGTCAGCTTCCTCAAGTCATACTAGAAGATCAAGACATTTCTAGAGAGAACAATGTGATTCTGTGCATAGCTTCCAGTGGATGTTGACCATAGGAGTCATGCTAACAAACCTAGAAATTCCTAGATTTTTTTCTCGGGTAAGAAAATAGCAATTTCTTTATTCACAAACCACTTTTATGGGGATCCTGTACCCCTGGTCCCGTTCATTGTGGAGAGCTGGCTGTACTTCACATAAGTAATTTCTTCTTGTCTGTGTTGGCTAGGAGTATCAATCTTAGCAATTCAACAGCTGAAAGGCTTCATGATTCCCATCCCTCAGAAAGAAGGTTGTAAATTTGTAAACACCTGCTGAATTTGGTTTAGATCTGCAATGGCTAGGAGGACTGCGATAAAACAAATGCAGCTGTCCAGCAGAGGTCACTGTTGCTGCGTAAACTGCCATTAACATAACACTGTGTATGCAAGCAAAATCAAAATTGACCCTTATATAAAATAGCAAAATAAAGGTTTGCTTTTTGAATTTAAAATAAATAAATATATAAGCCATGGATGACTAAATCTGTGGGTTCAAAAGGACTATTAGATAATTAAGCAAGTACAAATTTGGTATAATTTATTGGTTTTTATTACATTTATAGGTAAAGGTTTCCCCCGGATATTTAGCCCAGTCATGTCTGACTCTGGGAATTGGTGCTCATCTCCATTTCTAAGCCGAAGAGTCGGCGTTGTCCATAGACACCTCCAAGGCCACGTGGCCAGCATGACTGCATGGAGCGCAGTTACCTTCTCGTCTGAGCGGTACCTATTGATCTACTCACATTTGCATGTTTTCGAATTGCTAGGTTGGCAGAAGCTGGGGCTGACAGCAGAAGCTCACGCTGCTCCCCAGATTTGAAACTGCTACTTTTCGGTCAAGCACCGGGAATGTGGCGCAGCTGGCTAAGTGTCAGCTGCATAAGATTTCTCTGACCAGTAGGTCATGAGTTTGAGGCCTGCCCGGGTTGAGGTGGGTGCTCGACCTTAAATGTAGCCTGCTGCCGACCTTTGCAGCCCGAAAGACAGTTCATTTGTCAAGTAGGAGATAAAGGTACCACATTAAAGTGGGGAGGCAAATTTTGACTGATTTATGAGGCCAGTAAAAAGAACTCCGGGAATCGCTGAGGAATGTGGAAGAAACAACAAAGGGATGCTGGAAAACGCTGAGAGATGAGTGCGTCAGCTCCCCCTGGTGGTCAGAAGTTTGCCTCTGTTTGTCTTTATATGTCCATATATGTCGAACTGCAGGGATTGTCTGCAAGTATGTGTACTGTAATCCGCTCTGAGTCTCCTTCAGGGTGAGATGAGCGGAATATAAATAAAGTAAATAAATAAATAATAACAAGTTTAGCAGCTCAGTGGTTTAACCCAGGACTGTGGTGCAGCTGGCTGGGAGTCCTCTGCATTAAAATCACTACTGACTGGAAGGTCATGGGTTCAAAGCCTGCCCAGGTTGGGGTGAGCTCTCAACCAAATTGTGTAACTTGTTCTCGACCTTTGCAACCTGAAAGACAGTTACATCTGTCAAGTAGGAAATTTAGGTACCACTTTGTGGGGAGGCTAATTTAACTGATTTACGAGGCCACAAAATCTCCAGGAAGTATGCAAAGAATGAAGGAATGCGAAAGCTCCCCTGGTGGCCAGAAGCGGGAATGTTAAATAGCCTTTTAGTGTCTGTCTATATATGTTGTGTGTCTATGGCATTGAATGTTTGCCTGTATATGTACATTGTAATCCGCCCTGAGTCCCCTACGGGGTGAGAATATAAATTCTATAAAATATAAAATGTAAATAAATAATAAACCCACTGTGCCATCAGCTGTCTCAAACCCTCAATGGCTTTTCACTAGATGGTTGGTTATAGCAGTGTTACTCATACCCGTTTATTGAAAACAAAGGAAGATTAACATCACCAAGGCGTGGAATAAATTGATCTGATAACACTGACAAGCCCTTTTTTAGTTTGCTTGCATAAGGTTATATTAATGGCAGTTACTTAAGAAAGTCAGCCCTTTGTATCCAGATTCGGATCCACAGACTTAACCATCCACATCTTGAAGATGACATTGGTTTGCAATGTCATATAAGGGTCACCATATGATTATGTCATTGTGTATAATGGTGCATAAACATTCATTTTTGGCATCCACAGGTGATCCTAGAAACAAACTCCAAAGCATACCAGAAGTCCTCTAGTTATAATTTCTCTTTGAGAAAAAATGGAGGTGAGGTATGCTCCTGAGCATACCTGATTGGCTCCTCTCACCATGAAGAAACAATGACCAATTGTGACATAGGGCAAGGACACCACCCCAGCCTCTCTGAGCAGCTCAGGAACAGTATTTAGTAGGCCTGGTTAGGTTTGTTCGGAATCTTTTTAATTCGGATCAAATTCCTTTTTGAAGCGATTTCGGAACCCGGAAGTATCCTTGCCATTTCGAAGCTTTATCACTCATTTGTCTTAATAATCAGTAAGTAAGTTGGATATTATTCAGCTTTTCAAACCAGTGTGGAAGGATTCCCTTCGTTTCCTTTCCCTCCCGCATCAAACCTGGGGCGAAAGCCATGTTTAACCCAGTTTGGATGAGGATGTCCTTCTCTCCCGCGTCAGTCCTGGGGTGAGAGCTGTGTTTAACCCAGTTTGGATGTGGATTTCCTTCTCTCCTGAGTCAGTCCTGGGCGAGAGCCGTGTTTAACCGTTTGGATGTGGATTTCCTTCTCTCCCGCATCAGTCCTGGGCGAGAGCCGTGTTTAACCGTTTGGATGTGGATTTCCTTCTCTCCCGCATCAGTCCTGGGCGAGAGCCGTGTTTAACCGTTTGGATGTGGATTTCCTTCTCTCCCACGTCAATCCTGGGCAAGAGCCATGTTTAACCGTTTGGATGTGGATTTCCTTCCCTCCCGCCTCAGTCCTGGGCGAGAGCCGTGTTTAATCGT
The DNA here is from genome assembly GCA_030556195.1 of Anolis apletophallus. Classification (NCBI taxonomy): domain Eukaryota; kingdom Metazoa; phylum Chordata; class Lepidosauria; order Squamata; family Anolidae; genus Anolis; species Anolis apletophallus. The sequence goes on along the minus strand of JARBWK010000004.1, from coordinate 143,401,959 downwards.
TTGGATGTGGATTTCCTTGTCTCCCACGTCAATCCTGGGCGAGAGCCATGTTTAACCGTTTGGATGTGGATTTCCTTCTCTCCCGCGTTAGTCCTGGGCGAAAGCCATGTTTAACCGTTTGGATGTGGATTTCCTTCTCTCCCGCGTCAGTCCTGGGCGAGAGCCATGTTTAACCCAGTTTGGATGTGGATGTCCTTCTCTCCTGCGTCAGTCCTGGGCGAGAGCTGTGTTTAACCCAGTTTGGATGCGTATTTCTTCCCTTTGCTACCCCCAATAAAACAACTACTTTTGAAGTAAAGACCATCCAATGAAACAGGAAATAACACTTTGAAACCATTAACGAAGGATTCTGAAGTCTCAGAAGTTTTGAACAGTTTTGAACCTTTTTTCTGTGAAAATCGGAACTGACTTTCGATCTGAACCACCAGCGCCCCCTACATCCGAAATGAGTTTTGAACTATTGGGGGGGGGGGGGGGATCAAACAGGCCCAGCATATAGAGCAGGTGACCTTTTCTGTGAGAAGACATGGAGATTAGGGCGTTGGAGTGACCTTCAGCTGCTGTTTCAAGGTAAGTAATTCTTATGTCATATTGGAGAATACACTGATGATCTACAAGAGCTGAAATACACCAGCAAAGAATGGGAACAGTTTGTCATTTTTATCCAGCTCAAAATCATAGATCCCCAATAGAAAATATTCTGGTTTGAAATCAAACTTTCTTTGTAAAATGTCTTTTAACATTTTGTGTATTTCCCACCAGTATTTCTGGATAAAAATGACGACAAAATCCTTTTTTATTTGGTAACAGCAGCTAGGATAAATCTGGCTAGATTTTGGAAATCAAAAGAGGTTCCAACCTCTCAGGACTGGTTAAAAAAGGCATATGACATAATGAATATGGATTTGTTGACGCAGAAAGTCGCACAAAATAGAGCATATGAAAATAGAACCATTTGGAGCAAGTATATTGATTATCTCAAGAGGATTAAGAACAAACTAATATAATTTTTGAATGAAAGAAAGATATGAAAGTAAAGGACCAACAGTTCATGGATAGTAGGAAGGGGATGCAACAGTAGAGAGCCCCCTTCCGAGAAAAGGTGTAAGTAATCACTAGAGCCGCTGCTAACTGGATTAGGAAGACAGCAGGGGAAATCTATGTGTGTGGGGTGTGTGGTGGTGGTGAAGGGAGGGAGGGATGAGGGGGGGGGGATATTTTAGGGTAGGCAAAAAGTGAGGATGGTTTGTAAGGTAATGTATTGGATATGTATGATATTGTATTGTCATTATGTCGTCATGTTTTGTCTATATGTCTGAATAAAAATCATTTTAAAAAAAAGAATGGGAACAGTTTGAATGGTGCATTATATCATTACACTGCAAGTGTGTTTAGTACAATTATGAGCCGGGTGGTAGCATAGCTGGTTAATCACTAGCACTAATAAATCACTGCCAACTGGAAGGTGGCAATTTTGAAGTCCGAGTTGGGATTGAGCTCCCGACTGTTAATAGCCCAGCTTACTGTTCACCTAAGCAGTTTGAAAAGAGCTGTGCTGTGAGTAGAGAAATTAGGGACTGCTTAAAGCAGGGAGTTTAATTTATAACACCATAAAAATGCTGGAGATTAAAGAGCAAGGAGAAAATACCACAATCAAAAAGGCTCAGCGTCACAGTGGATGAAGTCACAGCTCCCCCCTGTGGCCGGAATCAAGCAGCCTCAGGGACTTGAAGTTGTAAAAACTGCTGAATGACCTCTATCTGTCTGTATGCCTTTAAAAAACAGTATTGTGATTCACCCTGAGTCCCCTTTGGGGTGAGGGCAGAATATAAATACTGTAAATAAATAGATATTATTTTTCAAGTAAGTGTTTGTAGTTACGTACACAAAATCTCAGTTATCAGTACTGTCCTGTATTCCCATAGAGCCAACTATGTGAAGGATTGCTCAAAGAAGCATTTTTAACTAGAGATTTCCCATTTTACACCCTTAGTCCAGAACTCCATGTTGCATACAAAGATGCAACGTGGAGCTGAAGGGGCAGGAAAACCTAATCAGTCTTATGACTGCAGTTTACAATATAGGGAAGAAAAAACTCCATCCAATGCCAATTGGAGATGGCATGAGTTAATATTTCCACAGGAAAGTGTTATTTCCTGTTTAATTGTGATACCTACGTTGAAAGTAGTTTCTATTCAGAAAATTGGTTTTTGTGGCTGCCAAGAACTATGTTGAATTGGTTGATACTTTATGAGACATCTATTGGAAAACTACAGCAAAATGTGCTGCGGGATGTCCAGCAAAAATAAAGCTTTTGCAGTTTAATAAACCTTTTCCATTTTAAAAAATAATAGAACCAATTAGGAAATGATATTTATAAACCAGGAACAAAAATCATGTTACATGGTGTAATCTGTGTTTGGGAGGTCCTTTTAAAAAGGAGGAGTCTCTTCTGTCCTGGATGAAGAGCAGCTCTAAAGAACTCTTTTGATTGGAGAAAGTCAAGAATAGGAAACACCTTTTCCCCTCCAATACTAAGTCTAATTTGTTTTGTGGGAAGGGAAGATACAGATCAATGGGAGGAATAAAGAAACAGTGACTTGACTGGCCATGAGGTCAAGGGCTTATAACAGGGGTAGAGAACCTATGGCTCGGGAGCCAGATGTGGCTCTTTTCATGGTTGCATCTGGCTCTCCAGAGCAGCCCGGGCCTGTTTCCCAGCATGCAGGGGGGAGGAGTGATGCAAATGCGCTGCGACTTCACCCTTTCCTTCTCCTTCTCTCCTTCCTTTCCCCTCCCTCTCTCCTTCCTTCTTTCCTCCATTCTCCCTCTTCCTTCCTTCCCCTTCCTTCCTTTCTCCCCCTTCACCCTTTCCTTCTCTCCTTCCTTTTCCCTCCCTCTCTCCTTCCTTCTTTCCTCCATTCTCCCTCTTCCTTCCTTCCTTTCTCCCCTTCACATAAGAACATAAGAAGAGCCATGCTGAATCGGGCCTCAGCCCATCTAGTCCAGCATTCTGTGTCACACAGTGGCCCACTAGTTGTACACAGGGATCTCTAGCAGAAAGGAGGGCAAAACCCTCACCTGCTCCCGACCCCCCACAACCAGTACCCGGGGAAATCCTGCCTGCCTCTAACAACACAGAGGTGGCACTTGGATGTCCATGTCAGTAGCTACTGTTTCCTTTCCATCTCTCCTTCCTTCCTTCCTTCCTTCTTCCTTCCTTTCTCCCTTTTCCTTTCCTTCTCTCCTTCCTTTTCCCTCCCCTCTCCCCTTCCTTCTTTCCTCCATTCTCCCTCTTCCTTCCTTCCTTTCTCCCCTTCACCCTTTCCATCTCTCCTTCCTTTTCCCTCCCTCTCCCCTTCCTTCATTCCTCCATTCTCCCTCTCCCTTCCTTTCCCTTTACCTTCTCCTTCCTTTCCCTCCCTCCTTCCTTCCTTCTTTCCTCCATTCTCCCTCCCTCTTTGTCTTCCTTCCTTCCTCTTCTATTATTCCCCCCAAGTCTTCCTTTCCTTCTCCTTCCTTTCTTTTCATTTCCCCCTCTCCTTCTTTCTTTTCTTTTCCCTTCATTATTTTACTTTTTTCTCACTCTTTCCTTTCTTTTCCCCACCCTTTCCTTTCCTCCCTTCCAATTTCTTTCTTTTCCCCTCGTCTCTCCTGCTTTTCTTTTCTTCCTTTTCCATAGTTTGTTCTTTTCTTTCTTCCTCTCCCCCTCCCTCCTTTATTTCCTCTGTCTTTCTTTCTTTCCCCCTTCCTTCCGTCTTCTCTTCCTTCCCAGAGTCCTGAGCATGCCTTTTGCAGAGCCAGGTTTGAAGTGTCCTATCATTCTGCCGGGGGAATCCTTTTCTCAGAGTATGTATGCATATATTCACGTTTAGTTGAATTCAGTCTTAAAATATATTTTAAGACTGGTTTTCTTGGCAGCCACAAAAACCAGTCTTAAAATTATGTGGCTCTCACTGAAATAAATTTCCAAATATTTTGCTTTCATGGCTCTCTGAGTCAAAAAGGTTCCCAACCCCTGGCTTATAAAAACAACCGCAACAAACAATTTCATCTTTTGTAATAATTTTGAATGTAGTGTTTATTAGTTTTCCACCATCTGTTCTCCATGCAGATACCCAGATAACTGGCAGTTTTGTTTGAACTGGAAACCATCTTGGCTGGATCTTAAAATTTCAGACCAAGCCTTTCATTAATCCAGTAAAAAAAAGACTGAAGGAATCATGGGGTATCTGATGCCAAAAGTGGCAGACAGCCCTTAGAGATGGACATCATGCTGCTGGTATTTCAGAAGCTTTTAGAGCCTAATGTGAGTTTACACACATGTATACTAAGAGGGTAGCATAGAACTTTATTTCTCCTGTTCTGAAGGTTGTGGACGGATCTTCTTAACAGCCTCAAGGACAGCGTCAAGGCTCACTTTGTCTCCAAATTCCTTCTCACGGTGCTCTAACAGAACTCCCTAAAGCAGAAGGAGAAATATGGGTCAGGGATGCACTTTGGCAGAAATATTCAAGTCTATTAAAACTTTATACAAGATGGTTGGCACTCTAATTCTTCATATACAGAAAACTTGATAACCAAGGCCAAATTCTCAAAACACTTTGTTTTTCAAAAAGGCAATATTTGAGCCCTTACTGGGAAATTTTAAAACAGGACTCATAGTTTCAGAGGTCCTTCTTGTATCCAGTCCTTCAAAGATTATGATTTATAGCCTCTAAAGCAGTGGTTCCCAACATTTTTTTTGACCAGGGACCACTCTCCAACATTAGTACCAAAAGGGTTACAAGTCAGTTTTTGGTCAACTTTAGATTGGGAATCACTGCTCTAAAGTGGTATTTTTCTTGTTTACATGTGGGTAATGTTATCACGTATTAAGTCATAAGAAAACAGGGGAGAGTATCTTGCAATTCTTCAATATTCCTAATTTAGCTCAGACCACTTTCTGGTTCTGAGCATCCCACTGCCCCCTTTTAAGTAGTAGTGGTTGTTATTAGTATTACTAAATTTGTTTATGCCCTGCCTTTCTGCCCTTGGCGGCTAACAGTCCCACACTTTTGTCAAGTTTCAATAGCACTATACAAAAGTTAGAAAGCAATAAACAGTACATTTTAAGTTGCTTCACAACTGTACGAGGCTCCTTATCTATGGTTCCTCATGCATTTTTGCAACATGTCTGAAATTGCCAATTATGGGAAATACTCTCTCTTTTTCCCAACCCAGCAACCTCTCATGCAAAGTATGGTCATATTTGCTAATGACTGAATCTCATTCATTTCATTTTTGTTCTATATTTCTATTGCAAGAAAATATTCATAGAGGCTAGGAGCACTAAAACAAATTAAACAGCACAATGGCTAAAATATCATAAGCAAATAGAATTTAATAATCACAGCAACTGAGCACATTTAATATACTGTACATCAGGGGTGCCCACACTTTTTCAGCATGCGAGCTACCTATAATAAAACCAATTTAGAAAGATCTACCTACCTCCTCAAGGCTGGAGAAGCTGCTGGTAGAGCTGAAGCCGGGGGAGGGGGTGGGGCTTGGCACAGCCTGGCTCCCCCCCCCCTGGCTTCAGCTCTACAGCAGCTTATCCAGGCTTGAGGATGGCAGTGCCAAGCCAGTGGTGGCATAGCTAGCACAAGGCTGGCTTGGCCCTGCCCTCTTCAAGGCTGGAGAAGCTGCTGGTAGAGCTGAAGCCGGGGAGGGGGAGGGGGCTCCGGAGGCCCCGCCTCGCGCTCCGCCTGCCTCTTTCTCGTCTGGAAGCAACCCTGGAGCCTCCGCAGCCGGCGAGAGAGAGGAGTGCCCTGCTTCTCTCTCGTCCAGAAGCAAACGTGGACGGTGCGCAGCGTGGAAGGCGCACGCGGGCGGAAGGTGCACGCGCGCAGAGCAGAAATGCCCCATCCAGCTGCGATCCACCTCCTTCGGTCCCGCGATCGACTGGTCGATCGCAATCGACTTCCTGGGCAGCCCTGCTGTACATGTTGCTTTTATCTGTTATATAAGTCGTTTAGAGCACTTTAGTGGGAAGAGACTTATGAAATAATAAATTGACTGACTGACATTTAAAAGGCAGATCTGGAAACAAAAACATATCTTCATATTCTCAGTGGAAACAGAGGGAGCATGGACTCCACAATCTGGAAGCAACAAAGGAGAAAATCCTGTGGTGACAGTGACCTTAAGAAGACCTTTTCTGAAAATGTTATAATTCAGGCAGATTTGTAATAAGAACTTAATTTTCCCCAAATAACCAGACTGACATTCTTTTGACCCTGAAATGCCTAGAAACAAGGCCATCCCATTTTGCGTTCCCTACCACGTACCTGTTTTCCAGGACCAACCACGAAAACTCCTCCCAGAACAAAGCCTTCTCCATCCATGTTTCCAGTATATCCACCCTTCCAGGCACGAAAGAAATTCTTCCACACGCTGCCGCGAATAAAGCCCATGAACAGCATCTTTCTCTTATGAGGGCCATAGAACTTTTTCTGCAGAATAGGATGACAAACATTCAGTCAAAGGTATGAGGGGGATTTTCTTAGAGAACTAAAGTGACATGTACTGACAAAAACTTTGTGGAGTGAAAAAAGTGATGTCATTAGCAGTTACAAAGCTGAGCTCACTATGGCTAAGTCAAATGTCAACTGCCATTCCCCAGGACTGCAGACACAGTTTACGAGGTGCTGGCCTGCAAAAAGATTACTTCCCGGAAATCTTAGGATTGTGTGAAAAAATACAAAACAAGTTTTTAGCCTTCATGACTGCAGATATAAGTTATCAAATCCACATCCAGTGGCTCTTTGAACATTCATAAATGTATTAAAGCATAAGCAGCAGCTTGTTCAATTGCTTATCTCTTAATGGTATGGGCACAGAAAGCTATGCCAGAATAATTTGTCTGAAAGGTGCTCCTGAGGCAGACACCCTACATCTTGCTAGCAATCTTTGCCATGGGGGAGATGGCAGAACCATTTCCCTGCCTGCCTGAGGCTGCCACTGCCTCCCCCTGTTGTTGGCCACTAGGTGGGAAAATAATAAACATGCCCTTTTGCTGAAAAGTAAAGGGGTTGCTTGCAAGTATCAGATGCCAAAGGGATAGTTGCATAAGATCTCCCATATTTTAATGCCGAACTTTCCAAATATTTCATGTTGGCGACACACTTTTTAGAGACTGACAAGATTCAGTTTGACTAGCAAACCAGAGGTTAAACATGGGGGTTGGTTGGTTAAACCCAGGGGTTGGTTAAACCCAGGCATGGGCAACCTTCAGCCGTCCAGGTGTCTCTGTCTTCAACTCCTACAATTCCTAACAACCATTAGGCTGTTAGGAATTGTGGGATAAGAAGTTCAAAACACACGAAGGGCAAATGGTTGCCCATGCCTGGGTTTAACCAACCCCTTGTGAGAGATATGGGCAGATACATAAACTGGACTAACAAAATGGATGGAGACGCAACATATCTCATGAAAACTTTTAATTTGTATTTTAAGAACATATGACTCATTACTTCTTTCACATAGACTCACAAGTTTCTCAATGTGTTCACGCAACACACCTACACACTGCAGCTGACACACTAATGTGTCGCAACATATATTTTGGACAGCTGTGTTAGAGCATGTCACGTCAAATGGCACAGCTACTATAGCTCCTCAATCCACCTTTTGCCGGCACATAAAATGTAAAGCTTCTGCACCTGCAGAACTGTAGGTTTGTAAATGACCATTCCCCTTTTAAATATAATGGAAAGATCTGCGGGATCCCTATCCTTAATAGTGATGTTTCTCCTCCTTGCCACTTTCTCTCTTTTCACTTGCCTAAGAGTGCATTCACACAATGTTTTGGCCGATTTTTGTATGCAGTATGGATTTTTCACCATAAGAGCAGTCCAATGAATAATACATGTTATTGCTTTTAGCTGGCTGATACCATTAATTATGCTGATGTATTTACTATGCATCTTGCATAGGCAACCAAGGAATTTATTATCTTTGTTATCTGTATGATGAAGCCACTATCAAGGCAGAAAAGCTCTGAAGTGGCTAGCAAAAGGAACTAAAGAAGGGAGTCTTTCAGAGTTGGAGTACAAGGTTCAAACAGGGTTTATAATCACTTTGTGAGTGTTCAATATTCTGCCCAATTCTTTGTACTTATGGGGCATAATCCATCACTGGGTGGTGAAACTTATCCAATGTGGTGTAGAAGTATTGCCATTAACTTTCATGTAACACTGAAGAACATAACTTACATTTGTGGGAAAAGGAGTATATAAAGGACTCTTTGGGATTGAACCGTATGTGGGTTTGCATGTGCAAGTAATTGTGGGAACAATCAAATCTCTTAGAAGAGTTACTTTTGGGGAACACAACCTCAAAACTCTCCATCCAGCAGCAGCACTGGCTAGGAGATTCTCAGACTTGTAGTGCAAAATCTTTTCAAGCTCTGGGCATATACGAATGCACCTGAAACATGCAAATAGTGTCCACAATGTACATCTACTACACTGGCCAACACACATTTTGGTGCCTCAAATGTTAGGCATGTTTCTGGGTATTTTTGACCTGCTGATTCCAAAAATGATGTTAATTTCCCTATATCGCCTCTAGTTTTAGAGATACAGAACATATATCAGAGGCTAGTCTTCATCTACTTCATAACAAATCATAATAACCACATCTAAGGAACTAGTGCTCATGTAGTCTATCCAACACAATTTTCTGAATCAACGACCCAGGAACAGGCCTAAAAAATCAAAACACCAAGAATATTGTTGTCCTTGGCCTAAAAGAGCTGAACCATAGGTTCCGCCAATTGCCCCAATTACATTTGGCTCAGGGGGTTCTATTTTTAGTTACCTCGCTTCTGTTCCAGGGTGCCTCCCTGGAACAGAAACCAATTCCAAGAAATGATTAAAATGATGAGGGGAGACTTCTCTTCACTTATGTCTGTTTATAGGAAAATCATGCAAGAACACGCCAGTACTTCAAAGCTTAATTGTGTCCCTACATTAATGATTCATAAATAGAAACGTGAAAGCCAATTAACCTCTTAAGTAGCAGCTAAAAGCAATTAAGCTCTTCTGCACGCCGGCATCTCTCCCATCCTCCAACTATAGCAGAAGGGACTCGTGAAGGGTGAACATGTGCAGAGTCACATCTTTTACCACAATGGGGCTTAACCGGTGGCAGTCACAAGTAAATTTGATTTCCGAGGCTGCTGAAATACTGATATTCTAGCATGCCACTTCAAAACATGTGCTCATACTCACAAGGTGAGTGGCAAGTGTTTCTCTTTGTAGCAGACTGAAATAAGATCGCTCAGAGCCTTTTAAAATCTAAATTACTTTACAATACAAATGTTGCCTAGAGTGCTTGTTACATATCTCTATTACATATCTCTACAAGGGCCACCCAGGCTGGAAAGCAAAACAGAGACCCAAAGGTAAATTAGTATTCTTACTAGAGATATACAGAAAATATTTTTTTCCAATTTTCTTACGCTACATGAGAAATGGATATCAACACAATCACTACAGCTTCTTCTTTTTTTGCGTATTTGTTTTTATTTTTTCTTGTATTTTGAGACGTTTTTGCTTTTGTTTTGGGGAAGCAACCTATTTTGTACAAAATGTTATACAATGCGATAAAAAATATGTTATGTGCAAAATTCATTTTGTAAAAAGTAGGAAAAAACCCTAGAATGTGAAAATCACTGAAAAATATACAAAAACTGTTATAAATTTTAACAAGGCAAAAAGCATTGGATTTTTTTTGTTCTCATGTGCAGGAAGAGCAAAGCCATTCTTATTTTTCAGCTTTGGGATTCACTGAAGTAAGCATGTGGCCTTCATTTCAGATGAGAGGCCATCTGTATTGTGAATGAATAGGATTTTGGTCAGCACAAGTTTCATACCTGCATGGCACCCAATTTAAGCAAGAGTAGCTTTTAACCCTTGCAGATTAATACCTGTTTACTCAGAGATGCTTTACAAACATGCTGGGAAGGCTACAGTAACCAAACTAAGTACCAAAGACCATAGGGTCTAAAGTGGATCAAAATAAGTATAAATAAACAGTATAAGTTAATCAGTACTATGGAAAATAGTTTATCTAATAATCATGTGTAATATAAGGCATACAGTCATACCATAGGAAAATCAATCACTAACATACAATATATCTATTACAAGTATTGCAAATATTCAATAAAGTGTAACAGTCAACACAGCAGTCCAGTGATGCTGATACTATACAGTCCACAATAATGAGGAACAACCCACGGTAAGTACTTTATTGAATATTTGTAATACTTGTAATAGATATATTGAATGTTAGTGATTGATTTTCCTATGGTACGGTCTGTATGCCTTATATTACACATGATTGAGTATTAGATAAACTATTTTCCATAGTACTGGTTAGCTTATACTGTTTATTTTTACTTATTTTGATCCACTTTAGACCTTATGGTCTTTTGTACTTACTCAGAGAAGCTCCCAGTTTCTAGTCCGAATGTATCTCTCTTTATGATCTGGCAAGAAGATTAAGATCTTCTGAGGAGGCCCTGCTCTTGATCCCGCCTCCTTCGCAGGTGCGGTTGGTGGGGACGAGAAACAGGGCCTTCTCAGTGTTGGCCGCTAGGCTATGGCACTCCCTCCTGAATGAAATTAGATCAGCCCCATCCCTCCTGAACTTTAGGAAAAGGCTAAAAACATGGCTGTTTGACCAAGCATTCAATGAGTAATCTATCAGTGCAGTAAGAAAGAAGAAACAGTATAACGACAAATTGAAATGGTCACGGACTACGATATTGGATTGCATGATTTTAAATAATTGGTTTTCAATATGTTTTAATGATTGTTTTTAATGCTTATGCATCTAATTGTTGCCTATACAGTATATGTAAGCCCTTATGGGGTTGAGAATGGCAGGACATAAATACAGTAAATAAATAAGTAGTGTGCAGAAATCAACAGTTACATTTACCTTTTCATCCAGAAATATTTCTCCTTTAAAATATGGCCGGAAATCCATCACTTCGGTCCCAAGGTTCTCTTTCACAACGGCGTAGAGAGGGACCCCCAGCTTGTCAAGCTGAGGCTTCAGAGAGGACAGCTCAGCAGCCTCCTAAAAGTGATATTAGATTTGGGTCATGTGTCTGTAGTCCAAATCCGTTCTTGTTTAGGAATGCTCAGCCCTGCTCCATCAAAACATACTCTGAAATTTAATTTACTAGGTAGAAACTGGCGATGAAAAGGCATAACAGCCAGATAGGTTAAATGGGATTTTGGAAAGAGTTCCACACAACTAAATAAAATCCCACATTATCTGCTTTGAACTGGAATATATGGCACTGTGGACTCAGATAACCCAGTTCAAAGCAGATATTGTAGGATTTTCTGCTTTGATATTCTGAGTTACATGGCTGCGTGGAAGGGTCCTAAGAGATATATCTAAATAACAGGTTCTTCTCAATGATGGTGTTTCAATTTGAAAAGTCTCTTTTTCTGTGTTTAGACAGCTAGTTTGCAATCTCTGGTCTAATTTTTCAGTTATCGTGCTATAATTTGCTCTAAGATTTAATAATGTTGTCTTGTTTTACTATTCAAATTAATCACTTAAATAGTTTACTACACTACATACCTTCTTGATGTAATAAGACCACCCAATTAGATACCCAGGCTTTGCATGTGCATTCTGATCCTTACATTTCCTTGGGCTATGGATTTCTACTTCATAAACCAAAGCAGCTAAAGGGTCTCTCCATTGCATCAAGATATCTTACTGTATCTCCACAAGGCTTCAGTGTTGAAAGACTATAATAATACGAAAACTTTATTTATTTCTTGCCCTATCTACCCAAGAGGACTCAGGGAGGTTTGCAACAGATATCGGCAAACATTAAATAACACTGGCTATTTTTGAGACCAAAATAACCAACCCCCCGCAAATCCCAAAAACAATTCTACATCTACATCAAAAATCATAACATTATCAAAAATTCAATGGTAAACATAATAAATGTATGATTTCACAACCAAGACTTGTGAAATTTAAAATGAAATAAAGATGAGGTGTTAGATTGAAATAGGGGCTCTCTACATGGGGGTTGCCTTTGAAGATAGTTCGGAAGCTGCAATTGGTTCAAGGATCGGCAGTCAGGTTACTAACTGGAGCGCCGTTCAAGGAGAGAACCACTCCCATGTTACGGCAGCTCCGCTGGCTAAATAAAACTGCTGGTTATTATCTATAAAGCCCTAAATGATTTCAGCCCAGACTATTTGAAAAAACGCATCTCTGCTTACAAGCCAGTATGAGTGTTGTGGTCTGCAGAGGAGGCCCTGCTCTCAGTCCCACCCCTGTCTCAAACGTGGTTGGTGGGAACAAGACAGAGGACCTCCTCCGTGGCAGCTCCCTGCCTCTGGGACTCCCTTCCTAAAAACTAAAAAATGCCCCCCTCCTTTAAAACGCTTTTAAAGACCCACCTGTGCAATCTAGTTTATGGAGAGGAGGAGGATTAGCATACTTTACACACACCCTCGCCTTGATATCGAATACCTACCTCAGCCTACTGTTGTGATATATAATATTAGTTTTTTAATGTATCGATGTATTGCGTTCTAATTGGTCTGATCTGTTGTGTTATATTATGTTTATTTAGTTTCCTAGGTTAAGTTTGGCTAGGGTTGCAAGTTATATTTTATTTATTTTATTTCATGTTTTGTCTTGACTATTGTTTATTTACTCTTGGCACTGAATGTTTGCCATTTTTGTTATACTCTGGAAACTGCCCCGAGTCCCTTCGGGGAAAGAGGGTGAGTATAAATAAACTATTGTAATCTTTACATGATAAAGATGGATATAATGGAATATAAGACCACTGATATTCGGTATAAGAACAACTTGCATCAAATGAAATATGCTTTACTTTCAATGGGTTGGAAGACAAGAGAAAATATGATTAATTTTAAATACAAGATTTTAGAGACAAGGGGAGATGGATGTTGTAATGCTTTCCAAGACATAATAGATTTATGATATTAATAGATGGATTAGTATTATATGATCATGTTATTAAGTAAAAAGTATAATATACTTTAATAATGTCCCAAAGTGTTGATAAGACTACAGAAATGTAATGAGTGATATTCTAAAGAGGGAAAAATGTAACCCCTTGGGAAAGAATTTTAAAAAAAGAATATGTGATTAAATATTTTTGGTATTGAGGAATAACAAGAACAGGATATTAAAAGAAGACAATAGTTGGATTTGTACTTAGAGAGGTTTGAAATAATTGTATTGTATAATAATTTGTTTCTAATATAGCTACTGGGAGAAGGATGGAAGTCAACTCTTTTATCCCTTCACATCTTTTACTTTGTCTTTTTCTGTTTTGCATTATTCTTATTTTAATTCCTCTTATGTTTAAATCTATCTTTATAACTTGGTGTATTTTTTTAACAAATGGAAGATGTTTGTTTGTATCAAATTCACGAGCTTCTTGAAATAACAGCTGGTTAATCCTCATTATTTCTTCTTCCAAAATACCCACAAAGGAACAGCTATACTACCTCTCTGCATAAAAATCATCCAGGCCGACGCACTGCCATGATGACCGCACCATTCTTCTTCCATAGTTCTTCTGCTCTGAAGGTTCTTTGGTTTCCTTGGAAACAAACAGCAATATAGATTACAATACATCAAGCTCACCGGGACAAGATTTTGTTACAAGACACATCTATTGTCAGGTAAGACATTATTTTCATTTTATTTAGTGGCAACTACTTGAATGGCAAGGTCCAAAACTGAGTCCCCTCATCCTTCTAAACCGGGTCACAGGCTCAGAAATTACATCAGAACAGGAAAGAATGGCTGAGCCTTTTTATATAGGGTACAAAACTTCAAAAATAATGAAAAAATAGAATAAAGTGGGTTGTTGTGAATTTTCTGGGCTGTATGGCCATATTCCAGAAGCATTGTCTCCTGATGTTTCACCCACATCTATGACAGGTGTCCTCAGAGGTTGTGAGGTCTGTTGGAAACTAGGCAAGTAAAGTTTATATAGCTGTGAAATGTCCCTCGTGGGGAAAAAGAACTATTGTCTGCTTGAGGCAAGAGTGAATGTTGCAATTGGCCACCTTGATTAGCATTGAATAGCCTTGCAGTTTCAAAGCCTGGCTGCTTTCTGCCTGGGGATCCTTTGTTGGAAGGTGTTAGCTGGCTTTAATTGTTTCCTGTCTGAATTTTTTTAGTACTGCTCTTTATTTACTGTCCTGATTTTAAAGGTTTTTTATAAAAAATACGGATAGTCAGATTTTCTTCATTTTCATGGTTTCCTCCTTTCTGTTGAAATTGTCCACATGCTTGTGGATTTCAATGGCTTCTCTGTGTAGTCTGACATGGTGGTTGTTAGAGTGGTCCAGAATTTCTGTGTTCTCAAATAGTATTCCATTATGGCTGATTTTACAGATTGGATTAGTTTGCAGTGCCTTTCATGTTCCTCAATTCATGTTTGGGCACTGCGTCTGGTGGTCTCTATGTAGCCCTTTCTAACACTTCCTGCCCTAACACTGCTGCCTTCTTCATTATCAACAATTATCAGCAAATAACACAAGTTTGTTATGCTGTGGTTTTAAGTTAGACTTGTTTTTGGCTAAATGCAATATACTAGTGCTCAGAAAGAGATAATGCCTTTTGACGTGTACCTTCTCTTCCTTAATGCCTTTCAGTGGAACTCCTCCTGCTCAAATGTTTTGGCCAGTAGCTAAGAGGGGCTGCATGTGCGTTAGAACCAGATCTAGTAGTTACAACCCTTGAAAAACTGGAGAAAGAGTGCCTCAGTCTACGGCAGTCCTTAATGCCTTTGTTGCTCATGGAGAAATACAGGAACCTGGTTAGTACATCCGATCTGGTGAAAAAGACCCACATGCTACACTGTAATTTATTTATTTATTTATTTATTTCAGGATTTTACCCCGCTCTTCTCAACCCCGAGGGGGACTGACTTACAGCAGGCACACCCGATGCCACATGTAAAACCCCAAACCCCACAACCCATTAAAACATTAAGGCATTAAAATACAATCCCTCAACACATCTACAATCATTCCAATTAAAACAGTATTCAACCCTAGAAACATTGACCCTCTTCCTCCCTCCCATTAAAATTCCGTCTCACATGCTGCCTAGTGCTGGTGAGGGAGGTTGACTGCTCTAGATTCTTGGAGTAAAGTACTATGTATGCCAGCTGTAATGGTTCATGTTGTTCTTTTTTGGTTGATTAATTTCTATGTATTAAGTGTTGACAATTTCACAGCGGTATTATTTATTTATTTATTTATTTATTACTTCAAACTTCCTATACCGCCACTCCCCGAAGGCTCGGAGCGGTTTACAGCTTGAACATAGAATACATAGTACACGAACAAAACAGTACAGCACAAGAGGGAGGTACTACATCTAAGGCAGGGGAGGGGGAGCCAGGGCTCATGACCACATGGGTCAATGAGCTGTCCAGGGGTCTAGCCAGCGGTGGCTTGACCATCAAACGAGGGGAGCCTAGGAGGGCCCCACAGGTCCAGCAATGTCCTTAGGGTCCCCAGATCTGTTGGGAGACGGTCACCACAGGCCTGTGGGTCCGATCTCCCCGTCACCAGGATGTCAGATCTCCTGGTTTGGGGATTCGCCAACGGGGGCACTCTGCGTCTGAAGTTGGCGTTCCAGAAGGTTCTGGCAGAGAACCTCCTGGGCACCTCAGGGCCGGTCCTCGCAGACCTCTCCCTCCTGGTTCCAGGGGCTCTAGGAGTCTCCCCCTGCGGAGAGGTCCGAAGAGTCCTGAATCGGAGGGACTTCTGGGGCCTTACCGCCTCCGATGAGGGTTGCCCCTTCATCGACGGAGAAGTGGGAGACCCAGTTCTAGGGGCTCAACCTCCGTGGGAGGGAGCCATCTCAGCTGCAAGTTCAGTCCTGTTCTTAGTCCTGTTCTTCCGCCTCCTGCGTCGCCGCCTCCTCTTTCGCAGGTTTTGTTGCTTCCGGAGCGGATCCACGTTAGAGGCCAGGTCCTCCAAGGGCGGGACTTCTGGCGGGAGGCAGCTTCCGGGTCCCGTTCCTCTTCCGGGTACATGATCCTCATCGAGGGCGGGGTCCTCCAAGGGTGGGACTTCCGGTAGGCGATCGCTTCCGGGTCCTGCTCCATCTTCGGGCCCAGGCACATGGAGCAGGAGGGCGTCTTCAAGGCCAGCCGCCATGTTAGGCCGCTCCAGCTCCAGTTGGCTCCCCCAGCTTCTCGCGGCGCGGCGCCGACGGGCGCAGGGGTTCCGGGGGAGAGCCAGGACGGCCGAAATGTCCAGGTCAGCCACCGAAGGATTGGCCCAAGTTAGTGGGCCCTCCAGGCACGTCTGCGGGTCCCTGGCCATACCCTCGGCAGGGGGCAGGCAGCAGGTATCTGGTCGGGAGGTTTGTTGATCAGGGCACTGTGCCTGGTCCGTTGTTATTAGTGTCCCTCCAGCTGACTCAGCCAACCTTGGGGGATTCTCGGCGGGGGTGGCCAGTCCGTCTTCAGGGCTGGGGCTAAGGGCTCGCCTCTCCTGGACTGGGTCCGAACTCTCAGTGGGAAAATCCCACGAGTTGTCTCAGGCGAAATCTGGGTCCAGAGGGGGTTCTTGCTGAGGTCCTTGTTGAGGGCTGATCCGATTGTTGGGATTGCAGTCCGGGAGTGGAACCTGAGGGACATGGGGGCACGGCATACCCATTCCCTCTAATAGGTCCCCAAATCTCCTCCTGAAATCCTCGGTATGAGCCGCTAGCTTATTATATTCCACGATCAGCTCCGCAAGCCGGTTGGGATCGGGCTGATCAGGCTGGTCGGGGGGTAGGCCTCGTGGTGCCGGTGAGCTGCTTCTCGGGTTCGCGGGTTGATGGCCCGGGCCTACTGCCGGCATCGCTTCCCCAGGGGGGGATTTTGGTCTACCCCTCTTACCGAAGGCTCTTAAGAAGCGAGCAGAGGCCGGTGTTATCAGCCGGACGAACCATCGGGTCTGTTGTTCCCGCTGCCCGGCATGGTCCTCACCTGATGCAGACTTCGGAGAGGGCGGCCCACCCGCTGGTCCATGCAGCTTCAGGGACCTCCGGCGCAGGGTTGCTGCTTTCCCCAACCAAATCAGGCTGTTGGGGGTCTGTGGGTCGCCAAAAAACATCTCCTGGGTCGACTGATCTAGCACAGACGCCCCCCGAAGGGGTCCATGGGACCAGCGAGTAGCGTCCAGGGTAGAATCCAAGGAAACTGGCGGACAAAGCTGGAGCTCACCCGAAGGGACCTCTACAACCGCTGCCATTTTGCATCTCATTTAATTTATATTAATGTGTTCTGCATGCCTTCTGTTTGAATCTAAATTCATTCATGCTTTGTAAAATCATTGTCTTCTCCTCTTGCCTCTACTATGTTTTGATGAGTGATCGATGGGAATTAATTTGGCACATTTGCTGTGAAAATATCATACAAACTAAACCTGAACTAGGCTTCCCCTCCCCCCAAAAGCCCATTCAATTTCCACCTCTTGGAAGCACCCAAAGTCTTACCTTCTCCAAGAGTCTTCAAATCTACTGCCTCCAGAAAATCCAGCGAGGCCCGTTCTGCTTTAGACAGAAATAAATCTGTATTGGCAAGGATGATCCCTGTCACAGCAGCCCCAATAGCTCCAAGCCCAATTGTCCACATTGCCACCGAGAAAGATCCCAATTCTAGCTGTGAACACATATCTAGAGATAAAGAAAAAGAAACTTTGTTATTCCAGGAAATGGTGGGATTTCAAAATTAGAGGATTAGAAGAAACTGGTTTTATCCAGAGTACTGAAGAGGTGATCTTATCAGAATAATAATAATACACTTTATTTATATTCCGCTCTTCTCACCCCGAAGGGGACTCAGAGCGGATTACAGGTACACATACTAAGCAGACAACTCCTGCCGTTTCCACAATACAGACATATAGACGAACAGAGGCAAACTCTGGCCACCAGGAGGAGATGACACACTCATCTCTCAGCGTTCCCAGCATCCCTTGTTGTTCCTTCCGCATTCCTCAGCGTTCCTGGAGTTCTTTATGCCCTCATGATTCAGTCAAAATTTGGCTACCCACTTAATGTGGTACCCTTATCTCCTACTTGATAGATGCAACTGTCTTTCGGGCTACAAAGGTCAACAGCAGGCTACACTTAAAGGTCGAGCACCCACCCCAACCTGGGCAGGCCTCGAACTCATGACCTATTGGTCAGAGAGATCTTATGCAGCTGACACTTAGCCAGCTGCGCCACATTCCCGGTGACAAGAACATCCTACTTTGACTAGATGGCATTCTCCAAGCAAATATAATCAAACTATTGCTTAGATGCTTGAATCAAGAGGTATATCAGGGTGAAGGCTGGGTACTAGTTTGATTTAGTGCTCCATGTGCTCAACTACAGTTTTGCATATCTATATTTTATTTTGTAACCAGAGTTAGCAGATAAATTTGTCTTTTCTTGATGTACACATTTCTAAAGAGATAATTTATGCCCCCATATATATATAGACAGTATATATCTCCAAAACATGCAGTGTATACTCCTTAAGATAGTGCACACATACACATTCATCAGTTGGTGGCTTTGGTTTCACTCAGCCTCCTCTTTTATACTCTTGCCATGGAGAAAGAGATAATGTGTGTCTATTCATTCCTAGTTCTCAAAATATACCTTGGATGTAAAAATGATTTAATCCAAGTTTACATATTTTGTGGGTTGGCTGTGGTAGGTGGATTTCAAGGCTCTAGGAAGAAAATATATTACATCACACGTATTTGATATCTACTTTGGAAGGAATATCGCCTCATTCACAATGGATTGAAGACTACCTCCTTGGGAAAACCAAAACGATATTATTTCTAAGGAGGTCTCCTATCAATGATCAAGTATGAAGAAAAGCAATGTTGATGTATTTGGGAACAAGGCCAGAAATATTTCCTCAGGCCAATGCTTCAGTGGCAGTTATATCAATGGCACCACGGTGAAAGAAGCCTTTGTACTCATTTAATATTCCTTTGTTGCATTCAGCAATGATTTTGCCAAGCTTCCTACAATGCAGTTTTAAAGGGAATTGAGTCAGAAGCTTTGACACACCTGACCTTGGAGTTTGCTAGTTTCTTGCTTGCATAATATCCCAAGTAAAGGGACGACAGCATTTTGCAAGTTATGGAGCAAGAATTCCCAGACTTTATCACTGTGAATTACACAATTTTTACATACATATATCACTTAGAAACACCATAATTATGATAAGAATGAAATCAAGCACTAGAGATCACTCATTACTGAGGAAATGAGAGGAGTGAAACTCAGTAAGATTGTTAGAAGAGGTTTTCACAATAAGAGACATGCAGGCTGGTGATATGATACAAGCAAACAAACACTATCCAACTACAAGGAGGTCCTGTATCTGAAAAAAGAGAAAGCAGATGACATTACAGTGTATTTATTTATTTGGTACAGATCTGGGTTCACAAAAGGTCACATTTTTCTAAGCAGGAAGATGTTTTGTTTTCTGGTGGTTCGTTGTATATAAATCTTTCATGGACAAAATTATTAAAACAGATATAAAATTACCTTCAGGTGTATAAGGTGTATATGGATCATATGTAAATGTCAGACTACATTCCAATGGAAAAGGAGGACAATAAGCAAAATGCGGTACGCTCGGAGATCACAGATGGACTTTTTCAAGGCGTAAATAACATCAAATAAAGCGTCGAATATAGCCTGATATGGTGAAACGGTTTTCTGTGGCCGTGATCCGAGCACTCGCATGCCGTCGGCTTTTCCTCATTCTTTCCCCATCTGGAGGCACCCAACTGTGATCTCCGAGCAGCCCACATTTTGCATATTGTCCTCCTTTTCCATTTGGAATATACGTCTGTATTGCTTGCTTTCCCACTCTATGGATATTGAATATATGAACTACATGGACCTCCCTTCTGACAACCACATTTCCACTTTCTAAACTGGAACCTATTATGGACCACGGGATTTAATCCGGATTATACTGGACATTCGATTTTCACTTACGTTATTCTGTTAGATATGTGGTTTAGACTGGAACACTCATCAGAAGGGTTTGGCCCAGGATCTGGTATGTGATTAATGAATATTTTGTGGATTGATATATAATATATACATATTTGTTTATATCAGTGTTTCCCAACCGCTGTGACGCGGCACAGTAGTGTGCCGTGATGGACCTCTTGCTGTGCCGTGAGAAAAGCTCTCTGTCCCCCTTCCTTCCCCCCTCCTCCTGCTGAACTCCTGCTGCTTGGGGGAAGAGGAGGAAGGGCCGGGCGGTGGCGAAGAAAAAGAAGGGGCCGGGTCACCACCTCCTTTGGCCGTTTCCCCAGCCAGCCTCCAACCCGCCATGACTCCCGCCCCTCGCTCGCTGAAGCCGTGCGGAAGAGGAAGCCGGAGGGAGGGGAGGGGCATGGCGTGGCCTGGCTCCGGCCCCTTCCCCGGCTTCCGCTCTCCCACAGCTTCTCCAGCCTTGAGGGGGCAATACCAAGCCAGCATTATGCTGGCTCTGTCACCGCTGGCTTGGAATTGCCCCCTCAAAGCTGGAGAAGCTGTGGAAGAGCGGAAGATGGGGGAGGGAGCAGGGCATGGCGTGGCCTGGCTCCTCCCCCTCCCCCGGCTTCGGCACTCCCAGCAGCTGCTCCCAGCAGGCCACCATCCCCCAACCATTCTTTACTGTGTTAGAGTGTCATTTTGTGTCATTTTGGTTGATGGTGTGCCCCGATTTTTTTTATGTTAAAAGTGTGCCGCGGCTCAAAAAAGGTTGGGAAACACTGGTTTATATATATATTATGCAGTGTGAAATTTTTTAAATCTTCTTACACAGCTGTGCGTTTTTTGACAGGTTTAAACTTGTACCATATCACCAAAATCTATGTATAGGCAAATGGAGGTAATCAAAAATATGAAAAGATCTGAAATATTTCCCAAGCATTCCGGATATGGGATACAAAGTCAGTCCTAGACGTGTGTGCAGCAATAAGCTGTTGACAAATTTTTTTAAAAAATGGCTTGAAACAAAAAAAAAAAGCAATCTCCCACATATTGGCACTCAGTTTATTTGTGTAACATGTTCCCTTTGTGTTCAAATTAGATGGCAAAACAAATACAATCACCATTATTAGTATATATAGTCAATATAACATTAACTCATTATATAACATTGCAGTTTATGCTGATAATATAAGAACATAAGAACATAAGAAGAGCCATGCTGAATCGGGCCTCAGCCCATCTAGTCCAGCATTCTGTGTCATAGTCACTAGTTGTACACAGGGATCTAGCAGAAAGGAGGGCAAAACCCTCACCTGCTCCCGACCCCCATAACACCCGGGGAAATCCTGCCTGCCTCCATCAACACAGAGGTGGCACTTGGATGTCCATTTCAGTAACTACTGATTCCCTTGGTATCCATGAAAGTCATTTTCATGAAGATCAGGGTGGGGAACCGTAAGACTAGTAATAATCTTTGTGTCACTATGACATCCACCGATGTGGAGGTTTTGGGATTTTTGAAAAAAGGGATGCTCAACCTGTACTATCAAACATCGTTAGCTGAGGCTATGTGAGCAATGCAGTCCTCATTTTCAGCTGCTTCAAATGTACAAGACAGGAACTAATGGAGAGTGTGAAGCTAACAACTAGGTCCCATAAGCAATTTGATCTGTCATCCAGTAGTGTCCCAATTAGTATATCTCTCTTGTAACATGCCTTGCACAGAAGCGAAGAAAAACGGAATTGAAAAGATGTCAAAACAACGTATAGAATGGCCTGAGATGCGAATATTGGTTTTAATTTTATCACAACTGTCACTATAATAACAAAAATCTGCCAATTTCAAATGGCCTTGAGTCCTGCATTTCACACTGCAATGATTAATCTTAGATTGTGTCATATTTTGACACATTTTGCAACGGAGGATTCATGGGACTTAATGACAAAGTGTGCAGTAAAACAGTTCCTGTGTCCGGGCTAGAAAAGAGCTCTGAATCATGCAATGTAGAAAAACTGCTAGTCTGGAAAAAGAAGGTGGGTGAGCTAAGTCTTATCCACACCATTTACTAACTCTTCAAACTATTAGCCATTGGGTGAAAACCATATAGATGCTGTATTGTCAAAGGCTTTCATGACCAAAATCACTGGGTTGCTGTGAGGTTTTGGGCTGTATGGTCATGTTCCTGCACAACTGGAATATGGCCATACAGCCCAAAAACCTCACAGCAACCCATATAAATACTGCATCACCTCAACAATGTATACTCATTTATCTAGTTAAAACATTATTTACTGCAAATGGTTTAGCACCAGAGTTAAACTACATACATACAATTTACTAAAACTCACAAAATTTATCCATCTTTCCACATACGCACACACGAAGAAATATACAGCTACACACACCAAGGTCTAAAAAGCACAAAGTTATGTGAATGGGGGAGAGAAATGGTTTTGCACTTGGTTCCAAATATGTTAAGGAAAATAAACTTACCAGCATCCATAGAGCTAGGAAATCTGTGGATGCAAAGACATTCATACTACTGCCTGGAATCCATCAGCAGAAACTGAGAGTCATCTCCGCTAGCAGACAGGCTGCTACTGTGTGAGAAGGCTGATGGTTAACAAAAGGATTTTAACTCATCCTCTCAAAGACAACAACGTAGGAAGGACTGGGCACTTTGCCAGCAAGAACAACCCCTCGGGTTAAGCCCAAGCAAATATCTTCAAAGGTTGTTACTCAAGACATATAATGTTGCAACAGGGATGGAACATTATAAGGGCTGGGCAAGGATTTTCAGTTTTCCTTTCAAGGTTAGATGTTTCAATAAAGAGATTTGGGTTACGTTAGCTTTAGTCCCCAAAGCTACACATAGTCTACAGGCACTCTGGAAGATGTCACGCTTGTCACAGCCTTGCAGATAAGCCCAGGGATGCGACTAAGCAATAAAAAGCATTTGTTAAGTCTGCCAGACCACATCGGGAGGTTTATATCTGTAGCCATGGACCATATATTTACACTGCACATGCCCCCATAATGCTCACTCAACTCCAGGGAGCAAGAACACAAAACAAATATGAGGTGGAAATCATGTGGCAGCCACTATTTACTTTGTATTGAACATATGGCAAAAGAAACCAGAGAATACCAAATAATACTAGCAAATAATACTATTATGTTTTATTATATTGCCCGTTTGTTGTGATTTTATTGTAACTGTTGAAATAGCCTCTTGATGGGGCTCAATGTAAGCCGCCCTGAGTCCCCCTTCGGGGGTTGAGAAGGACAGGATAAAAT
Source organism: Anolis apletophallus (assembly GCA_030556195.1). Lineage (NCBI taxonomy): Eukaryota > Metazoa > Chordata > Lepidosauria > Squamata > Anolidae > Anolis > Anolis apletophallus. The sequence goes on along the minus strand of JARBWK010000004.1, from coordinate 143,378,567 downwards.
GCAGTAAATAAATAATATAAAAATATCATTATTTAAAAAACCCTTCAGTTTGGACTTTTAAAAATATTACCCTACACGTCATGTAGTAAACAAGTTATGAATTTCAGGATATACCACATATATTCATGTATAGGTCAACCTTGTGTAAGTTGTGGGAGATTGGAGATCAAAATTATGGTGACCTGTAGATAAGTTGAGGGTCATTCTGTAGCGAGAGGAAAGAATCAATACCACCTCATCAGATGGTCTTAGTTTTGGTGGCCTGCACCAAATCTTCCAAGCTCCCATCAGACAACGTTGAACTACTTCCAGTTGAGCTCAGTCATAAAACTATATAAGATCCAGGGACAACACGAGCGGCAATGGGGGGAAGCACGGCGGCCGATGCTTCCCACTATGAGTATGTGGTTACATTGAGTTGGACGATGTGGAGCATGAAGTGATGGATCCCCCACGTCTCTCACAAGGCACCGCTGGATTCGCCATTATGCGTAGCAATTCCAGCAGCCCATGTGAAAAGGTCCTTAGAGGGCGACTCACAACTGGCCATTAGCATTCATAGCCAAGACATTTAAAAAGGCCAGACACAACACCACTGCAGAGAGCACAGGAGGTCAACTCTTTTAGGTTCTGCTGGGATAAACTAAGCTCTTGTCTTTTGCCACTCTACACAGAGAAGGGGATGGTTCCTTTTCTGATAAGAATGAAGATGCAGTATGCACACTAACCCATAAATAAGTTGACTCAGGTTTTTTAGGTTGATTTTTTTATTCACATTTCTATACTTATATACGAGTATATAGGGCACATAACAAATGTGTTGTGTGTTGATTTCCCACGACAGGTAAAGTTATGATGCCACATCTGTTGCAAAAGCATTTGTGATCATATCTAGACAATGATCCTGCCAAAATAACAAAATTGAAATCAGCCTTAACTTATACTACACATTGAGGGATTTAATTAAGGTCTGCCAACCAGAATATAGTGCATTCTGTAGTTGTTTATACTGAAAACACAGGAGTTTCACTCACAGTTTGATAGTTACTATCTCAAATTAGCACATTTCGCCTACTGAATACAGTTGGGAATACATAGAATTCAGCTTCTTTAAAAGGCAAATACCGAAGTTCTCCAATCTTCCTGAATCTTTATTTCTCAAATTATTTTTTTGTGAAATGTGACCAGAAATAGTATTTCTACTTTTTGGTTTTTCAGTTAAAGGTCTTCTCCACCCCTACTTTTTTTCTCTGTGTGGAGGGGGGACGACATTGTGACATGCAAGAAAGCAGTAGTAAGGCACCATTGGGAATTGTGTTAAGAAACAAAAATGAGAACAGTCCCCAATTATAAACAAAGAATACACACAGCATTGGGGGAAAAGAGTCATGGAACATCATGCTATGTCTGGTTTAGTCATAAGACTACTTCAGACTGTAGGTGGAAATTCACAACAAAATCTCTCTTTGTAGAGTAAAGGAATACACAGTATTTCTGAACAAGTATATGCTTTCAGAAACAATAAGATGAACTTACAAGGAACAGGGATTCTTAGTTCCTTAAAGTATCAAGGAAACTATTTAGTTGCCCATGGCTAAATATAGTTCTGATCACCACTATGCTGATAATCAATAATCTCAAAAGAACTTAAAGCAGAAAATATTTATCTTGTTCCTCTGTTTTGTTCCAGCAACCACCCTAATAAGTATGATAGGGTGAGAAACATATATTCAATGTCACTTGGGAAAAGATTTGAAAACAGGTCTTCCAATCTAGACCAAGAATTTCACTATGGAGTTTGGAATCTTTTTAGACTGGAGGTGTAGGTGTAAAGTGATGGAGCATCCCTGCATACGAAGGATTACAACTGACCTGAGAATTAGAGCATTGTGTCTGAAAGGCTAATATTAGAATTGGAAGAAAAATGCAAAGGTATGTTTGCCTAACTTCCTGGCTTTAGAAACAACAGACAAACTATAACATCTTATTCAACACAGGCAAAGCAGAGAACTGATCCAGCAATGCAGTTTCAACTAGGCATTGTATGTGGACCACTTACGGAACTCAGAAGAGCCAGGTAGAACTGGATTAGCTGCCAAATAATAATGCTCACTAGAATGACCAGAGGAATACAGGATTTCCCCCTTTGACAACTGCACAGAAAAGGAGGTTTTGTCAGATGAAGGTTCTCTTGTCCAGGTAGAACACATTTGTCTATCAAACCTACCTCTTTACAACTACAGAAGTCCTGGCTTTTGCCTTCAATTGCCATAGTGTCAGCACTCTTGGATTTAATATGGACTGTTTTGGAAATATTTGAGGCAGCTATTATTCTAAAAATCACATTACAATAACAACTGAGGAAAGAACTGAGGATTTGCATATTTTCAACATCAAGAAATCTCTCTCTCTCCCACCTCTGGACATTTCTCTTCATTCAGCATCACAGCTAAATCTACATTTTCTAGGTCAACACAAAGCTGATCTAGCGTTAATTAGCAGCAGCATAATTAGGACAGATTGAATTGCAAGCTATGGAGTAGCCGAACAATTTCTTTATCACATGCCAGCCTTGGCTCACTACCCATTTTCTTTCGCTGTGTGACACCAATGTAAGCCAGGTCAAGCTGCTCCCTCTGCTCTAAAACCAGTTCATCTTTCCATAAAGTTAATTTGTTTACTCAACAGTCATGTCCTAAATTCAAGAACTATTAAATGACACTTAATTGGTGAAGATTTGCCACTGGTCATTACATAAATATCAACAATCTTGGAGTGAATGTTGGAACTGACTGTCCAACTAATCCAATCAGTACTCTCCTTATGCTTGGCCAATGTTCATGCATGAGGAGGCGGACACCGTAGAAATGAGACAAAGGGTGAGCGCAGCATAGATTGGCCAAGCCATCAGAGTTGTCCAACAATCCCCAAGACTACAGCAGCCTGAAGCATTTGTCCTTTTCTCTCTTCTGATACCTTGTTTTTACATGGGTTTTGTGCAAGCCAAGCCATAGGATGCGAAATCTGTACTAACTTTATTTATTCCACCAATGGGATATCATGGTAAATAGTGAATGGAGGTGGAAACACAAAATCAATGGTGGGTGGGGGTGACAAGTGTGTAAAAACAACAGACACTCCACGCGAGGAAGATCCATGAATGGCTGCAATTATCTATCCTTTAGGAGAGCCCACCAGGAGAAAACTGGTAAAGCGGCACACTGGCCTTCTGAAAAATTAAAGCTAAACCTAGCAAGAGTGTTGGGCAAACAGGGCTAGGTGACAAAATGCATGCCAAACAAGTAGGTTTGAAACTAAAAAAAAAAGTGAAGAAAATAAGGGTATCTAGGAAAGTGAGTCTCTCACCATCCTGGAAAACAAACTGCTGAGGTTGCCCCAACAACATGTTAATAGTACACAAAAGAAATAAAATCCAACCTCTTTGTGCCATTGGAGAGAGGTGATGAAGAATTAGGGCTAAAATCCAAAAGGGGATATTGAAAAAAGACAGCCCCTTTCTGAATTATTTCTGATGTGGAAAATATCTGAGCAAATTGGGAATTCCCTCAAGGGGATCACGTGTATTGCTTGGATTGACTTCATGGCCAATTGCACTGTCCGGTGACCTGCGTTCAAGAAGAAATTAATAATAACAACTTATCTGTCTTTCTACTAGGTGTCAAAATATCCTACCAATTTTTATTATTCATCAGAAGTTCTTGAAACTTGTTGCTTGCAAAGCTGGAAAAGCAAAGAGGAAACCAATACAAATTATTCAGCTTGTATATTATATTTATTTCAAAATGGGAGGGCAATTATGCAGCCACCTAGTTGTTGCTGGACGTCAATTTTCATAATCTCGCATTATTGAACATGCTGGCTAGGACTAACAGGTCTTGCAGTCATAGAACCATAGAGTTGGAAGAGATCTCGCAGGTCATCCAGTTAAGTTCCCTGCCAAGAATCAGGAAATCACATTCAAAGCACCCCTGATAGATGACCATCCAGTCTCTGCTTAAAAGCCTCCAAAGAAGGAGCCTCCACCACACTCTAGGGCAAAAAGTTCCACTGCTGAACAGCTCTCACAGTCAGGAAGCCCTTCCTCAAGCTCAGGTGGAACCTCCTCTTCTGTAGTTTGAAGCTATTGTTCCACATCCTAGTCTCCAGGGCAGCGGAAAACAAGCAGAAAACAGTTTAAGATCATCTGAAGATCCACATAATCCCCCTTGTTCTAGAAACAGAAAAGTCAGGACCACGTCACATTTTTATGCTTTTAGGTACCATACACATTTTTAAATGTCAGAAGTATGTATTAATTAAAGATAATGCATGAATGCAATATAAATGAGTAAATTATACATGCTTCTGATCCTTGCTGAACGAGAAAACCATAAAAAACTGGTATGTAAAATTGTGTAGTGCAGCCTTCTTCAACCCAGCACACTGGATGCATTGGACTACAACCTAAATCATCCCATGTCAGTATCGTCAATTTTCATGCTGACTAGAGATAATGGGAGTTGCCATCCAACACAATTGGAAGATGCAGTGTAGGGGAAGGCTGATATACTTTAACACTATTTGGCACATGTCAGGCAAAACTAGGTCTGAATCCAGAGTGATTATGTTCATACAGGGCACTGGACATCAGCCACATTCTCTCTCCTTAATCTAGCTCACAGGGTTGTTGTCAGTGAAACGAGATAGCCACCCAGTGTCACCTTAAATGGCTTGAAAAATGTGTAAAAAGTAAATGAGGCAGGTCAGAATGGTCAGAGCTACTCACTCAGAGTTTCAAATGGTTCCTCTCCTCCCCCAGTAGAAACCATTTTCGCATTAGCGAAATTACCAGATGGTTACTCATAGAATATTAATTGCACTCTACATATGTTGCATTAGTCAGTAAAAGGGAATGCAAAAGCACCCAGCTTCCTTTAATCAGACATTTAAGCTACATGGAGAACAATTAAGCAGGTCTATAAGCTATTAATAACACTTCGTTCAGATTATGCATTCTCCATCATCATGAATCCAACTGGGTACATGATATTCCTGCATGTTTTTTCCACGCCTTCCCCCATAGCAAAGCCTCAGCTTTGCAGCTGGAGCAGTCCTATAAATACCAAAGAGCCAAGGGCAAATTTAAAATGCACCTGGAATATGTACACTAAGCATTTACAAACAAAACAATCCATACTCTAAAACCACACATGCACTGGCATTTAAATATCACGTTTATATCCACAGGTCTGTATATCTATTCTTTGACTTACACACACACAAACTCCATACAACTGGGACAGGGCAGAATGCTTGCCAGATCTAACATTTCTAGTTAAACTGTTAAAGGATCTCAATGTAGCAGCATTTACTAGGAAAGGGTCTGACATAGACCAGATCAGACAGCCTCAAGCTGTACTGTAGCATCCTCAGCCAGCATGGCCATTCCATGTCCGTGACAATGGCTTTATGGCCCATTTGAACCACACTACATTCCAAAAAGAGCAATATGAGACCAAACTATACAGCTCCTGCTTACTGCTTCTGTGCCTTTAATAGCTGCCTGTTATACAATTAATCACTGAAATCTGCAGAGCCATGGACTTTATTGGGTCAGCAGAAAGGAACACACAGCTTCGATCTATTTTTGCACTCTCCTGAGCACTGTGAAAAAAAGCACAATTTTACCTATGAAATGAATTCCCCCTTTAAAGTAATGTACATGGATTTCGTCTTTGAGAAAACCCACAGAACTAATCTGGTTGTAAACAAAGTGCACAAGAAGTTGCTGTTGTTGTGTGTTGGGGATGACAATGAATTGTAAGATTTATTTACAGTTTCCAACCCATTAAAAAAAACATAAAGGGGCAGATGAAGCAAAGACACTTGCTGTCAGCCTTACTTTTTAAACACTCCACTAGATATTTGGCACACTTACGTTTTGACTGACCAAATTCCAGTGTGTTATGAAATATATGTACCACCTTTAGCACAAATACTGAGCTCCAGTTTCCAGAAGCATTTGGCTTTGCTTGTGGGTTTGCTGCCATGTAGAAGAAAGAATCTCATTACATTAGATTAGGCATACGTGGATTGGGCTGTTTCTAACACACCACCCCTTACACAATGGTTTTATATTGCCTCTCAATTGGATTGAGGTCACAAAAGACATATACTTTCCAGCTCTGTTCTCTTTGTCTCACAAAACACATGAGAACGTTTACAATCAAGAGGAGACAGAGAATTCAATGCAGCTATTCAATTACTCCTTTGGTACAGTTATAAAGTTGTCACTTCGACATGCTAAACCACAGAAATATAAGCCACTTAATTCCATCAAGTACAAAAGTTTTTTTTATTGTTTTTTATAGTTTTTGTCAAGTTCTGCAAGACAGGATTTTAAAAAACAAAGACAAAAACAAAGAACACCAATCAAGTTATCTCAATAAATATCTTTGCATTTTTTAAAAAAGTATACTGGTATACAACCTTATCAAGATCAAAGCTTACAATAGTAGAGAAGTGTCTGAAAATTGCAAAAGAAACTTTTAAGTTTTGACAATGTGAATAGCACATTGCTGTGCAGGGACAATAATCTGAATACCTAATACAAAACTAGAAGATAGAATTTGTAACTCTGATTAAGCAATTATTATTACATTTACAGTGTTCCCTCACTTATTGCTGGGGTTAGGTTCCAGGACCTCCCGCCATAAGTGAAAAACCAAGATGTAGGGATGCCCTATTTATTTTAATATTTATACATTTTAGTAGTTATACACTATTTTAAGTCTTTACAAACTTAAAATAAAGTGAAGGAAAGGAAGGAAAGGTCCTTCAAGGTGGGAGGGAGGACTGAGGAGGAAAAGCGCCTTGGAGAACAGCAACGGCACAACCCCACAAAAATAATAAAAAAATTATACCAACAACTACAACAATGGTATATGGAGGATGAACAAGTAAAGGAGTGCCAAATTCGGTGGGCTCAGCAAAGTATTTACTCTTTCCAATGGGGGGAAATTTGGAACAAAAAAATAAAATACTGTATAGCATCTGACATCAATGAGAACTGGTACAAGATGTACTTCAGGTGGTATTATACACCAAAAATAATAGCCAAAATGAATAAGGACGCCTCCAACAGGTGTTGGAAATGTAATAAGGAAATTGGCACCTTCATCCATCAGTGGTGGGAGTGCAAAAGAGTCAGGAAATTTTGGAGAGATATCCATAGACAATCACAAAAAATTATAAAAGCAAAATTCCCATTCAAGCCGCAGACCTTCTTACTTGGAATTACAACAAAAAAGCTAACAGGCAATCAAGACCATATGCTTTTTTTAAATGAGCACAGCAGCAAGACTTTTGTTGGCAAGGGTTTGGAAACAAAAAACCCTTCCAACCACGGGCGACTAGATTCTAAGATTATTTGATACAATTCAAATGGACCATTTGTCACAAAAACTTAAAAACTCTACAAAACGAACTGACTGGTCAGGCTTTAAGGAGTTTGTACAGAGTAATGGTCACACAGTGAATATTGACTGTTTAGATATTTAGTGACACAGTAAAGAAAGAACCCGACAGATATCAGAAGTCAGACCTAAACTACAACCAGTGGTTTAACCCTCAAAGGACTATGGAAAGTCCCGGCCCTTCTGACTTTTTACCTCCCCCCCCCCTCACTTTTTATCGCTCTTTTTTGTATTATTATATATATATATATATACATATGTGTTTATACAGAAGAGAATATTCAGAAACAAATACAGGCATGTTTGATTGTGTGTGTGTGTATCTATCTATCTATCTATCGATCTATCTATCTACACTTTTTGGTTTTTGCCTTATCTTTTATGAATTCCATCTCCAGCTCTCTAAAATTTCCTACTTTACTTTGCCTGCACATGTTTTCATCCTCTTTCGCTGTAACCACCTTGAATTTTTTTAAAAAATTGAAATCCGTGAAACAGCGATCCGCAATAAGCGAACCGCGAAGTAGCGAGGGAACACTATATTCTTCAATGTAATTGTACCTCTATACCAACTATTTAGCTGTATATACATTGGAGGGGGACACCCCATCTGTGTATACAAGAGACAGAATTGATTCAAAAACAAGCAAACAACACCTCTTACAAGTTTGCGCTTGATCCCAGAAAACTGCAATTAATCATGAGGGGTATCTGCTCATCAGCATGATTAAGAAACAGAACTTAATAAATGAATCAGCAAAACATTTGACTTTTGCTTTCTTAGTGTCCCAACATGTAACGGAGCTAAATTGCCACCTTGCATGCTGATCTATTTATTAAATTCAGTTGGTTAGTCATGCTAATACATGTTTGGATGTTATTGTTATTGAGATACAGAATTAAATGGGCTCATTCTTTTTCCCCATTTGCATGTCCTCTTTAGTCCAGTGAGCTCAGGACAGCATGCAGTATATCCTTTCCCTCATCGCCCACTTTTATCTCTTCTGGATAGATCAGGGTGAAAAAGAGCTGCAAGCTTACCCAGTGAGTTAAAGAATTAAAAACTTGAATCGGATTCTCTCTATAAATGGTCCATTCGACCATTAAGATGTGAGGTACATTAAAAAAAATACAGTCAGTCCTCACTTTTTCAGGGGTTAGAAGTGGAAACCTCCCTGCAAAAAATAAAAAAGTGACTATATCTGGGGTGGAGATGGGGCACCACCTCTGTGGTCCCCAGGAGGGGCTACCCAACAAAGGGTTTCCATACCATGCTGTCTTTTTCTCTCGACAAGCAGGAATAAGAGTATTCAGGATCTGTGGATCAGATCAAGTACAGCTGGGATCCATGGGGCAGGTGGTGATGATGGTTCTGTTGGCCCCTCCTGCAAATTCCGTATGCCTGCTGTGCCCTGGTAAAGGAAGGGAGGTGAATGAGACCCGGTGTCAGGATTAAGGAGCTGGATGAGGATGATGGGAACAAGGGTCTTCTTCCAGCAGCCAAATTCAGGACAAATGCTGAGCAGCCACCTGAGCAGGAGCTGAGCATTTCTGACATGGAAGTACCTGAGTCAGGGCAGGATGAGGCTGTTCAGGGCTATGAGCAGGAGCTGGCTCACTCCACTTAGCTCCAGTTAGGGGTCGATGCCATTCAGCTGTGAAGGCCCAATCTGCTGGTTCAGAAAAGGGCCTCACAGCTGTAAGGGCTTTTAGCGCAGCATAAATAACGTGTTTGCTCCCAGCAAAGGGCTACTACAATGTCTGTAATAGAGCATTTTGATGGTGATCTGTGTGTTTTGGACTACATGTTTTGTATCTTGGACATTTGGTGAAAAACTCTGCTATTGACATAGTGGAAAGGACAGTGGACTATTTAGTTATTTATTTATTTAAATGTATTTAAAACTTTTGTACCTCAACCTTCTCACCTCAATAGAAGTAAATTTATTTATTTCATTTATATTCCGCCCTTATCACCCCGCAGGGGACTCAGGGAGGATCACAATGAACACATACAGGCAAGCATTCAATATTGACACACAACACAAGACAGAGGCATTTTTTTAACATCTGGCCACCAGGGGGAGCTGTTGTACTCCTTCATTCCTCAGCGCACTCCTTAATTATCAGCGTGCTTCCTGGAGATCTTTTATGTGGCCTCACAAATCAGTTAAATTTAGCCTTCCCACTTAAGTGGTACCTTAAATTTCCTACTTGATAGATGTAACTGTCTTTCGGGTTGCAAAGGTCGACAACAGGCTACACAATAGGTCGAGAGCCCACCTCGACCTGGGCAGGCCTTGAACTCATGACCTTCTGGTCAGTACAGATCTTATCTGACATCCAGCCAGCTGCGCCACATTTCTTGTTTTGACCATCTGTTTGGACTGATTACTGTGTTGACTTTGGACTGCCTCTGACTATAGTACTTGGATAATGGCTGCAAAGCATGACACCCACAGAAAGAGGAATAGGCCACCAGTTCACTTAGTCTCTTCCTGTGTGCTACATATGTCTCTTTTGCCTGGTATCTCCCTTCCTTTGCCCAAGCAGAACAGACACGCGTAGCATGCAGGAAGAGAAGACATGATTCAGAGGGCAGGTGAAGTGATGGTAGTGTTCTTCATGCGTCTCTTCCTGTGTGCCTGTTCAACTTGGGCAAAATAAGAGAGATACCGGGTGAAACAGGCATATGCAGCATGCCCAGCTCCTGAAGATGGGACTGCCCTGTGAACATTCACAAGGAAGCCCTCATCCTCCAGAAGTAAGTGAGGAGGAGTCATCACTGCCCCACTGCTCACTGTCTGAGTCAGAGAGGCCTTGAATATTCACAAGACACTGGGATATAATATTTAGATTGTATTTTGCTTGTTGAGAGTCAGTGTGGTATAGTGGTTTGACTACAAACGCTCTTTGGAGTCCACGATTTGAATTCCCACTCAGCTATGGAAACTCACTGGGTGATCCTGGGCAAGTTACACACTTTCAACCCCAGAAACCACCATAGTAAGTTCGCTTTAAGTTGGAAATAACTTGATGGTACACAAAAACAACAGCAAATTATGTTTGTCTCCTGATAATGAACTTTTAATCTATGTTTATTCAGTCTACAAACTGCTTTTCTGGCTAAATTAAATAATCGGTAAACAATTCAACTTCCAACACAAGAAAAACTAAGCAGCAATGTATACATGCAAGGAGAGTTGAGGCAAAAGACTGGCCTACCTTCATCCACCCACCCACCCGGTCTACGCCAACCGCAGCTAACAAGAGGTCACCAATTTTGGCTAAGATATAGGCTGTACAAATTAACAAGTCCATGTGTTGTTGTTTTGAGAAAGATAGAGAACTGTCACGAATTATTAGAGGGCAATATGCTTTTGGGTCAGCAGGCTTGTGGCCTCATTAGATATTGTATATACCCATTAGTACAGGGGTCAGGAACCTATGACTCGGGAGCCAGATGTGGCTCTTTTCATGATTGCATCTGGCTCTCCAGAACAGCCCGGGCCTTCGGCTTCCCAGCATGCAGCGGGGAGGAGTGATGCAAATGCGCTGCGACTGCCGCTTCCGCGCTTCCGTTGCCGCCTCTTCCTCAACCCCTGCTGCTCTTGGGGCCCTGTGCGCTCTTCGCCGAGGATGGCGGAGCCCAGCGGCGGCACCTCGTCCTCATCTTCATTTTCGTCCTTCGTCACTCGGGGGAGGTGGGCCTGGGCCTGCAAACCCAGCCTCGCTTCCTTCCTTTTCCCTCCTTCTCTCCCCTTCCTTCTTTCCTCCATTCTCCCTCTTCCTTCCTTCCTGTTCCTTTTTTCTCCCCTTCACACTTTCCTTCTCTCCTTCCTTTTCCCTCCCTCTCCCCTTCCATCTTTCCTCCATTCTCCCTGTTCCTTCCTTCTTCACCTTTTCATTCTCTTCCTTTTCCCTCCCTTTCCTTCTTTCCTCCATTCTCCTTCTTCCTCCCTTCCTCTTCCTTCATTTCTCCCCTTCACCCTTTTCTTCTTCTCTCCTTCCTTTTCCCTCCCTCTCTCCCCTTCCTTCTTTCCTTCATTCTCCCTCTTACTTTCTTCCTTTCTCTTCACCCTTTCCTTCTCTTCTTCCTTTTCCCTCCCTCTCTCCCCTTCCTTCTTTCCTTCATTCTCCCTCTTACTTTCTTCCTTTCTCCTCTTCACCCTTTCCTTCTCTTCTTCCTTTTCCCTCTCCCCTTCCATCTTTCCTCCATTCTCCTTCTTCCTTCCTTGCTCCTCCTTCACCTTTTCCTTCTCTCCTTCCTTCCCCCTCCTTTCTTTCCTCCATTCTTCCTCTTCCTTCCTTCCTCCCCCTTCACCCTTTCATTCTCTCCTTCCTTTCCACCCCTCTCCCCATCCTTTCCCCCCTCCATTCTCCCTCTTCCTTCCTTCCTCTTCTATTCTTTTCCAAGTCTTCCTTTCCTTCCTTTCTTTTCACTTCCCTCTCCCCTTCTTTCTTTTCTTCTTTTCCCTTCATTATTTTACTTCTCCCCCACTCCCTTTCCTTTCTTTTCCCCACCCTTTCCTTTCCTCCCTTCCCACTTCCTTCTTTTTTTTCCGTCTCTCTCCTGCTTTTCTTTTATTCCTTTTCCATAGTTTGTTCTTCTTTTCTTTCTTCCTCTCCCCCTCACTCTTTTATTTCCTCTGTCTGTCTGTCTTTCTTTTTCCCTTCCTTCCATCTTCTCTTCCTTCCCAGAGTCCTGAGCATGCCTATTGCAGAGCCAGGTCTGAAGTGTCCTGTCATTCTGCCAGGGGAATCCTTTTCTCATAGTATGTACGTATATACTCACATTTAGTTGAATTCAGTCTTAAAATATATTATATGGCTCTCACTGAAATAAATTTCCAAATATTTTGCTTTCATGGCTCTCCGAGTTAAAAAGGTTCCCGACCCCTGCATTAGTATATACTTAAAGATACAGGTATTAAGAAATGCACTGGTCCCGCAGAGTGAATCACCAACATGTTTTGTTGATTATGCTTAATCTTGTGCCTGTTTACTAAGAAGTAAAACCCACCAATTCCATAATATTTGAGTGGCAGCAGAAAGTTAGTAATAACAAGTTTCTGAGATTCAGTAAACATTTCTTCTCACATTTACACTAAGCGAAGAACCCTGTCTTGGTTGCTTCAACTTAAAACTAATAGGAAAAGGCAGTTACTTAGTGATCCCTACGTATCCTCCGAGGTTTGGCTCCAGGGCCCCTACAGCTACAAAATCTATGGTTGCTAAAGTCCCATTATAAATATACAATTGAGTAGTAAAAGTGTGTTTCTGATTTTAAACACTGAGAAACTCAAGGCTTGCTTTTTGAATTTGTCAAAAGTATTTTCAAGATGTGGTATGTGGGCATAATTTCTCATCCAATCTCAACCAATTTGTAGCAGCCACAAAAACGAAGTTTCCAGAGAACAACTACTTTCAATGTTAGAACCATACAATCCCCTTCCACACTACCCTATATCCCCGATTATCTGCTTTAATAATCATACAATGTGTATACATGCAATGTCAGTTTATTCCCTTTCTAAAGAGGCTCCTTGTGTCTGAATGCAGCAATTACAGTGTTGCTGCTCCACTCTTCATTTAAGTGGAGGAAGTCTTCTCCTGAGATGTGGTTCAAAGCCCTTGTTCCAGCTGCCGGGATGTTTTTCATCCCAAAATGTTGTCCGTTGAGGTGGGTTTTGCACTTGGGAAAAGAAATCTCACTACAGAGCCAAGTCATCATTCTTAGTTTTGAAGCTGAAGGATGCTGCTCCAGTGGCTCCTCTGCATTTTCGCCAGGGACAAGACACAATAACCAAACTTGGCACACATATGCAAAGTGGCCAACTGTGAATACTGGCAGGGTTCCAAGGGAGTTGACCTTGGAATAGGGGAGTTGTAGTTCACCTACATCCAGAGAGCACTGAACCCAGTCAACAACGAATCTGGATCAAACTTGGCACACAGACCCAACGTGGCCAACTTTGCATACTAGTTGGGTTGGGAGATGATTGACCCTGGAATCCGGGAGTTATTTTTAATTTATTTATTTCACAATATTTATATGCCACCCTTCTCAACCCCGAAGGGGACTCAGAGCGGCTTACAGCAAACTGAAAATACAACAAACTACTGCCATAGCACAATATGAGTACTACACATCACATTGCACTATAACATTATATCGCAATATCATTAGTAATATTGCATGTAAAACAAATACACAATTATAATATCACAATATCATTAGTATTACATTGTATCAATGTATATACAATATATTATACCAAACTCATATTATAATATATTATATCATAACTGTCTTATACTATATTACATTATTTTAACTGTTTAATTGTCTTAGATGTTTTATCGCATTGCTTGTGTGTAGTTGTACCTTTGGTTCCTGTGAGCCGCCGCGAGCCTCAGGGAGTCGGCGGCATAGAAACCCGAATAATAATAATAATTATTATTATTATTATATTATAATATATTGATGTTATAATATAACATAATATCACATTATATTATTATTATAAAATAATACATTACATCACAATTGACATATATTATATTATATTACATTATAATGTAATATAACATATCATATTATATTATTATATAAAATAATAAATAAAATTATAGTTCATCCATATTCAGTGAGCACTCTGACCACCACCAATCTGGACCTAACTTGGTACACAGACCCAATCTGGCCAACTTTGAATACTGGCAGGATTTGGGAGTGATTGACCCAAGATTTTGGGAATTGTAGTTCACCCACATCCTTATGCATTTTCTAATAGGAACAATCATTAAAAAAAACAAAAGGAAAAACTGTTTTCTCCCCTAATAAATAGCATTACAAATTTCCAAACATATATTACCAAACATCCCAAGACAAGCAATGCCTTTTTCATATAACCCAGGCATCGTCGAGTACCCAAGCTAATTTATAATAAATGATTTAAGAAAAGATTTCATGTTAAATGAGCTATTAGGACAAATTATGATCCATTTCCATAGAAGAAGAACTGGAAAAGAATATATGAAGGCAGAAGAAGATACAACTAATGAACTTACAATTAAAATGGTTAGAATCCTCAATGTTTTAGGAAATATGTGTTAAAGGAATAGAGGCAAAGACTTAGGGCGCTTTTAGACAGCACCAAATCATGGGTTTTCCAAGAGGGGCAAAAAAAAAAACAGGACCCAAGAGCAGGTCTGCATACCTGTATGCTGAATACATGAAAGTTGTGAGAAAACCAAATACGTTAATTTTAACAAAGTCTACTTTATGTTTGTCTCTTGAGAGCATGATATAGAAACAAGATGTTTTAGGGGAGAGTGCTAAAAAGAACACTTCTGAGAAAATGCTGTTTTTGTGCATTGACATAATCTCTGTTCCTAACAGATCAGAGACAACCAGGTTATCAGTCTAACAACTGAAGATCAAATTGCCTTCCATAAGTATATGTGGATATATTCCACTAAAAAGAAGATTTTACTCAAATGAGGTGGGGTTTTTTTGGCTCTTCTCTGGAAGATCATATTTTGCAAAAGGTTATGATTTTCAAATGGTTGTGAATGCCATTTTTCTCCAAAAGGTTATGGAGATTCTGGTTTTCCAAGAACCACCATGTTTTTAGGATACAACCAATCAGAAACTGACATGTGTAACCTGGGAATAAACCAACATAAATGCCCCTTCCAGACAGACCCTATATCCCAGGATCTGATCCCAGGTTTTTTGTTTATCTAGCAGTGGGGACTCATATAATCCAGTTTAAAGCAGAAAACCTGGGATCGGATCCTGAAATATTGGGTCTGTCTGGATTGCCAAAAAAAAAATCCCATTTTGAACCAGGCGCTCCCAAGATAAAGGTACTGTGTGGATGGGCCCTTCGTTGTAACAATGATAATTTTGAAAAAAAAACTCCC
This sequence comes from Anolis apletophallus, assembly GCA_030556195.1. NCBI lineage: Eukaryota > Metazoa > Chordata > Lepidosauria > Squamata > Anolidae > Anolis > Anolis apletophallus. Next base: position 143,363,160 of record JARBWK010000004.1, on the reverse strand, counting down.
ACTACCTCAACAACCCTCTCCACCTTTGTTTTCTCCTTGAAACATACATATCAGACATTTGTAAACATGCAACTAACCAATAACTAATCTGATCTAATAACTCTGTGTTTCTCAACCTTCCTAATGCTGCGACCCCTTAATACAGTTCTTCATGCTGTGGTGACCTTCATAACTATAATTTTGCTACTGTTATGATTCGTAATGGTATTATATTATAATTATATATTTTATATTACATGTAATATTACTAATAATAGTACAGTATAATGTTATACTACAATGTAATATATAATATTAATATTGTGCTATGATCATATAAAATATTGTATTTACATTTTACTTGTAAGCTGCTCTGAGTCCCCTTTCGGGGTGAGAAGGACGTAAATGACGTAAATAAATAATGTAAATATCTGATATGCGGGATATATTTTCATTCACTGAACCAAATACACAAATACCTGATACACCCAAATTTGAACACTGATGGGACTGGTTTTGTCATTTGGGAGTTGTAGTTGCTGGGATTTATAGTTCACCTACAATCAAAGAGGATTCTGAATGCCACCAGCAATGGAATTGAACCAAACTTGGCACACAGAACTCCCAAGACCAACAGAAAGTACTGAAAGGTTTGGTGGGCATTGACCTTGAGTTTGGGAGTTGTAATTCACCCACATCCAGAAAGCACTGTGGACTCAAACAATGATGGATTGGGACCAAATTTGGCACGAATACTCAGTATGACCAAATGTGGACGCTGGTGGAGTTTGGGGAAAATAGACCTTGACATTTGGCAGTTTTGGTTGCTGGGATTTATAGTTCACCTACAATCAAAGAGGATTCTCAACCCCACCAACGATGGAATTGGACCAAACTTGACCAACAGAAAGTACTGGGAACTGACCTTGAGTTTGGGAGTTGTAATTCACCCACATCCAGAAAGCACTGTGGAGTCAAACAATGATGGATCTGACCAAACTTGGGATTCAAAATGAAATGTGAACACAGGTGCAGTTTGGAGAAAAGAGTCCTTGACATTTGGGAGCTGTAGCTGCTGGGATTTATAGTTCACCTACAATCAAAAAGCATTCTGAATGCCACCAGCAATGGAGTTGAACCAAACTTGACACAGAACTCCCATGACCAACAGAAAATACTGGGAGGGTTTGGTGGGCACTGACCTTGAGTTTTGGAGTTGTAGTTCACCTACATCCACAAAGCACTGCAGACTCAAACAATGATGGATCGGGACCAAATATGGCACGAATACTCAGTATGACCAAATGTGGACGCTGGTGGAGTTTGGGGGAAATAGACCTTGGCATTTGAGAGTTGTGGTGGCTGGGATTTATAGTTCATCTACAATCAAAGAGGATTCTCAACCCCACCAACGATGGAATTGGACCAAACTTGGCACACAGAACTCCCAAGACCAACAGAAAGTACTGAAAGGGTTTGGTGGGCATTGACCTTGAGTTTGGGAGTTGTAATTCACCCACATCCAGAAAGCGCTGTGGAGTCAAACAATGATGGATCGGGACCAAATTTGGCACGGATACTCAGTATGACCAAATGTGGACGCTGGTGGAGTTTGGGGAAAATAGACCTTGACATTTGAGAGTTGTGGTGGCTGGGATTTATAGTTCACCTACAATCAAAGAGGATTCTCAACCCCACCAACGATGGAATTGGACCAAACTTGGCACACAGAACTCCCAAGACCAACAGAAAGTGCTGGAAGGGTTTGGTGGGCATTGACCTTGAGTTTGGGAGTTGTAATTCACCCACATCCAGAAAGCACTGTGGAGTCAAACAATGATGGATCTGGACCAAACTTGGCACGGATACTCAAAATGCCCAAATGTGAACACGGGTGCAGTTTGGAGAAAAGAGTCCTTGACATTTGGGAGCTGTAGCTGCTGGGATTTATAGTTCACCTGCAATCAAAAAGCATTCTGAACCCCAGCGATGGAATTGAACCAAACTTGACACACAGAACCCTCATGACCAACAGAAAAGACTGTGTTTTCTGATGGCCTTTGGCGACCCCCAACGCGATAGTAAATCACAGATCTAATAAGAAGACCTTGCAGTATGGGTGGGCTTGGAACCCCGCTCTCCCCCGGCCTTTCCCCTCTAATGCAGCATCCTTGCTGTCTTGAGGTGCCTACCTATAGTCCCAATCGCACCTTGACCCTCCAGGCGCGTATTAGACAAAGGCAAGGGGAGAAAGGCCCTGCCTGTCGGCTGGGAAGAGAAGGGACACGACACAGCCAATGGGCTTCTTTTTGTCTCCCCCTCGATGCCGTAGGACGGCGGTACTCACGCTCTGCGCGGCTCTTGCGGCTGCCTCGCCGGCGGGCGCCCCAAACACTCTGAGCTGCCTCCCCGCAGGAGCGCGCGCCTTTATGATTGGCTCGCGGCTGGCCAATCGAGCCTCGCGACGTCGATGAGGAGCAGAAGGCAGAACGGAGCGCGCACAACACAGATCCCAGCGCCCCAGGCGGCGCAGCCAATGGCGAGGCACGACTGGGAGTCGCGTGTCATCCTCTGAATTCCCAAGCTTGCCTGCTGTGACTTACAACTCCCAGTATTCCATGGCAGTTAAAGTGGTGTAAAACTGCATTAATTCTCCTGTGTAGATTCACCCTCTGTCCTAAGATTCTTAAGGCTCTTCCAGACAGGACCTGTATCCCAGAATCTGATTCCAGTTTTCTGTTTATCTCAGATTATCTGGCAGTGCGGACTCATATAATCCGGTTTAAAGCAGAAAACCTGGGATCAGATCCTGGGGTATAGAGTCTGTCGGAAAGGGCCCTTAGCCTATAAAGCTAACTTATTCCATTTGCTAGTTAAACCACACTAAGGTTCCTTCCACGCTGCCCTTGTATCCCAGGATCTGATCCTAGATTATCTGTTTATCCCAGATTATATGGCAGTGGAGACTCATATAATCCAGTTCAAAACTGATAACCTAGAACAGTCTTTCTCAACCAGTGTGCCGTGACAGACCTCCTGCTGTGCCGCGAGAAAAGCTCTCTGCCCCCCTTCCTCCCCCCTCCTGCCGAACTCCTGCTGCTTGGGGGAGGAGGAAGGGCCAGGCAGTGGCAAAGAAAAAGAAGAAGGGACCGGGGCGCCGCCTCCTTCGGCCGTTTCCCCAGCCAGCCTCCAATCCGCCATGACTCCCACCATGACTCTCGCCCCTCGCTCGCTGAAGCCACATGGAGGGGGAGCCCTGCCCTCTGTAGGAGAGCTGAAGCTGGGGGGAGGGGGCGGGGCATGGCGCGGCCTGGCTCTGCCCCCTTCCCTGGCTTCGGTACTCCCAGCAGCTGCTCCAGCCTTGAGGGGGCAGTGCCAAGCCAGCATTGTGCTGGCTCTGGCACAGCTGGCTTGGCACTGCCCCCTCAAGGCTGGAGCAGCTGCTGGGAGAGGTGAAGCCAGGGGGTAGGGGGCGGGGGCATGGCGCAGCCTGGCTCCGCCCCCTCCCCGGCGTTGGCACTCCCAGCAGCTGCTCCCAGCAGGCCACCAACCCCAGCCGTTCTTTACTGTGTTAGAGTGTCATTTTGTGTCATTTTGGTTGGTGGTGTGCCCCCGGATTTTTTTAATGTTAAAAGTGTGCCGCGGCTCAAAAAAGGTTGGGAAACACTGACCTAGAATATAAGGCAAGGGTGGGCAATTATTTTTTTCCCAGGGGGCCACGCGAGAGCCAAAAAATATGGAGGGCCGCACCTAAAGGCTGAACTACATTCTAATCTACTTTATTTATTTACTATATATTACACATCATTAATATTAACATATTAATATATCAAGAAATATTCATATATTATTAGTATTAATATCATAATTATTATATTATCTATATATATAAAGGAAGAGTCGTCATGGAACGACCATCCCAAACAGAGAAACCTTACAACGCAGAGACACCAAACTTGCCAACAGAAATAGGCCTCAGACAAGGTACGTTTGTAGCAGCCTCTACATTCTGACAACATGATTGGCTGCCAATAAGGGCGGATTTGCATAACTCCTGTACTGGCCGGCCAACATGAACATTCCGACCCATAATAAACTGTCAGAGGAGGATAAGGCAAAGGGCTGAGGCACAAACACAAACACCCAATTCACTTCCCACAGAAAATTTACACCCCTACAAATCACAGACCACGCCCAAAATTGACAGTAAGGCTTCATTAACTTAATTTCCCTGACTAGGCCTCACTTAATGGAATGCTGTTTACGCTCTGAATTGACAGTAAGGCTTCATTAACTTGATTCTCCCGGCTAGCCCTCAGCTCATTGGACATTGTGTATGGCCTGAATTGACAATAAGGCTTCATTAACTTGCTGTTCCTGACTAGGCCTCAGCTCATGGGACATTGTGTATGGCCTGAATTTACAGTAACCTACCTTGGCACACAGAGCCCCTATGACCCATGCTACATTCTACTACAGTTTGGAGGAGGGTGGACCATGGATTATGGGACTAGAAGTACCTCCATGGATAATGGGATTTGTAGTACTTCAAAACCCATCATTCCCCACAGACCACTGTGTCCCAGAACCAAGACCGATAAAGACCAAACTTGGCAAACAATGCCCCCCATGACCCACACTCCATCCGACTGCAGATTAGAGGAGGACACACCATGGATAATGGGATTTCAAGTACCTTCACTCACTTCCAAAGTACTCCACCCACACACGCATCAACCTCTACATCAACACAGCAGACGGAAAGACAAAAAACATTGTATATCCACAAGCAATGCAGAACGCCAGCAACACCACACAACAACAGCTCCACAGGACTCCAACATCCCACCCACCAAAACAACCCACAACAACACAGCCATGACCCCAACAACACCATTACTAACAACAACTCCAACCCTTACATACTCAGACTTCCTCGCATCTCCAAAATAGGGCACAGCAACGCGTGCCGGGTACAGCTAGTAGTATATACGGTATATAGACATAATATATTGAAATGATAATATAATATATTATTTATTATATTATTATTATAAAATTATTATAAAATAATAATAAAAACCACTGAAATGAAATGAAATAACAGTGGGGGAGTTCCCACTGTTAGCCCCAGCTTCTGCCAACCCAGCAGTTTAAATACATGCAAATGTGAGGTCCTGCTTCTACAAGAAAGGAACATATACCAAAGTGCATTCACATTAATAGACCCCGAGGAGGGACAGGCAAGATTTATTATTATTATTATTATTTCCAGACTTTTCCTATTGGCAGCGCTCTTTTCCAAGAGGGACATTCAGAACCCAGTAATTCGGTTTTACTAGGAAACCAGAGGTTGAGCCAAGCCCTTCTGAGAATTAGAGCAGTGGGTTCAAGCGCTGAGATGCTGAACTTCCTCACTGAAAGGTTGCCAGTTCAAATCTGGGGAGTGGGGGGAGCTCCCACTGTTAGCCCCAGCTTCTGCCAACCCAGCAGTTCAAATACATAGTAAACCACACACAGACCCCAACCCGTCTTTACCTCTTCCTTTTCTTTCCTCTTTCTCACCCACGGCTTCCTTGCTAAGAAGAGGGAGGAGGGGGCGGCTGCGGGGCGGTGTGGTGCTTTGTGTCCGGCGGGGGGGAGCGAAGTGCCTTCTGACCCTTGTTGCAGCTCCAGGAGAGCTTCCGCGGGAGGCCCCGCCTCCCTGAGGGTCTCTGTGCGATACCGCCTGTGACCTCATCGTGCAGAGGTCACAAGCGGCATCGCACAGAGACCCTTGGAGCCGCAACGAGGGACAGAAGGCACTTCGCTCCCTCGCCCTCCCCCCCGCCAGACACAAAGCACCACGCCGCCCCGCAGCCGCCCCCGCTTCCCTTTCCTCGGCAAGGAAGCCGCGCCGTCCCTGCCTCCCTCTCTTCAGCAAGGACGCCGCGCTGCCCTCACCTCCCTCTCTTCGGCAAGGAAGCCGCGGGCTGGATGGCATCACCTGGAGGGCCGGATGTGGCCCGCGGGCCGTAGGTTGCCCACCCCTGATATAAGGACAGTGTAGAAGGGGCCTATATGAACTGCTCTCTTGATGTCTTAATGACCAAACTCTCATCTAAATGCTTACTTTCACTAAATGTCTCTTTGGTCACTTCTGTACTGCCCTATATAATAATAATAATAATAATAAAACAATAATAATCTTTATTTATACCCCGCCACCATCTCCTCAATGGGGACTCTGGGCGGCTAAAATAAGGCCAAGCCCTTCTAAAATACAATACAACACAGTAAAATACAAAACAAAATACATTGGAATTAATAATAATAATAATAATAAAGTACAATTACGATAACAAAAGCAATGATACAGGAAATTCAGACAATAAAAACCGAATAGGATGGACAGGCCAAATGGACAAGATAAAATTATATATCCCAGGATCTGATCCCAGATTATCTGCTTTGAACTGGATTATATGATTCTCTACAGCAGACCTGGGCAATTGCCGGCCCTTCAGGTGTTTTGGACTTCAACTGTCAATGATGGTGCCGTTGTCAAAGATGGCGCCGGTACAGGAGCAGCCACGACAGGAGCTCCGACCAAAGTCGCCTGTTTTGGACTCCTTGCCTGGCCAAAAAGGTCATAATACTCGAATGGTAATTGAGGGTGATCTCCAGCCTACAAAATAGGCTGAATGTGATCCACACAAGGCTACCACCGGACTTATCCTGTACCCAGAAGTTTCCCCAAGCTATGGGGCGAGACCACAGCCGGCACCGGATGGTGAAACGCTGACCTCGCCTGCAGTGGGACCTCTGGATGACCAGACCCCTAAGCTACCGCGGATCTCTCTGCCTGGTATTTTCAGGACCAAACAACTAACTCCTACCCACTCCAGGGCTGAAGACAAAGAGTTGATCGGGCCCAATAGAGGGATTCCCCAGGAAGAACTGACGTTTGACCCTTCTAGGGAGGGGCTGGAACAATCCACCCTGGCACTCCTACATCAGGAATTCGACCGCTTAACCCATCAAGTTGAAAGATTTGGTGAGCTTCTCGTACATCTCACCCTCCCGGTTCCTTGCCCCCCCCCCCCAAGAGACAGGAACTAGCTCCTCGACTGGCCACCCCAGACCCGATCCTGCAAGTGTCCTTCAATATGAGCTGGGACCAGTCTTGGGACTTGCCTGTATTTAAGACTGAGGAGAGGGAATGGGGTGGGGGGCTAGAAGTTTTTGAAGAGCCAGAAGGTTTACCTGTTTGGTCTGAGCTGGAACTGGAGAATGAGAGGCGGAGCCCGGAGCCGATTAATGGAGGGCAGGCAGTGTGTTTCTGGCCTTCAACTCCTGAAACCCCAACTGCATGTCTATTCGGGGGAGACTGCCCCTTTGGCACGAACCATCGCGGGTGCCCCTGGTCTGCCGGAGGTGACCTGTGTGGAAGCAGCGAGCCTGCTTTGGAGGAAGGTTCACCCTGGGATGCTTCCAGGGTCCTGGCTAGACCAGAGGTGATGCGTCCCCGTCGGCATTCCCTATCTCCAACATCCCGACAGTTCCTTAGTAGCCGGGCCATCATGGCGGATGGCCTTGGAGACGCTGTAATGGCGTCTGCTGAGCCTCTGTCACCTCCAGCGTCACTTAAGCCTCAGTGTAAGCGGAAGCGATGCCGGAAGAGAAGCCGGCGGAGAAAACTACATCGCCACCTGCTGGAGAGTCAGGATATGGTCTCTTCGACTTCTTTTCTTGTCCGTAAATTCGAGGCTTCAGGAAGCCGGAAGCCCCTTCAATCCTTGGGGATGGAATCTGTCCTGACATCTACAGATCTTGGAGACCAAGGAGCGGATACAAAACAGGTAAACGTCCAACTGGGCCAACCTAATCCACCTACTGCAAGTAACAACACCTTCAGAGCTGCCTCTAATCCAGCAGTTTGGTGACATAAGAACAGCCACAGTGGGAGGCCAGCCTCAATCAGCAAGCCTGGAAGGAGGGGAGCCCCTGCTAAATGCAAAAAAGGGTTTTTGGGGGCTTGGGCTTTGGGGATCGATCAAGGAAAATTCCACCTGAGACTGGGTCGGGTCCAGCGGAATCGGCAGGCCCCCTTGCCAATTAGACTCAGAAAAGTACAGATCATAACTGTGGGCCCCCTAAAAGACCCATCTTTAGATTCGTAGAAGTGGACTTTACACCTGTCCCACCAACCCGAAAGGGTCGTGATGGTAATTTGACCCCCCTTTCATAGGGCTACCAAACTTGGCTTTGTCCCCTTTTCTGCCGCAAATTGAGCCCCCAAAAACCACCTTCGAGGAATTGGCTCTGAGGAGACCTATACCAGTGACTCTGGGCAGGGGCTAAATAGCGGTAGGCGCAGGCCAAATGCGAGAGTGGGCCTGAGTCACAGCAAGACTCAAGCCCACTCTGACCTGCAGCCTATCCCAAGTTGACAGGCTTCCAGTTTCCTCCCCTTCCTGTCTGGTGCTGGTGAATGCGAGATCCATCAGAAACAAAATAGTGACCATCAATGAATTTTTTTTGGACTTAGGGGCAAATTTATACTGCATCACTGAAACCTGGCTAGAAGAAGGTGATGAGATCTTCCTTCATGAATCAACACCACCAGGCTATATTGTCACCCACCAGAATAGGAACGGGAGGCGGCGGGGGAGCTTTGCCATGCTCTCCCGTAATTTGTTATCTCTCAGGGCGGTGCCAGCACTGAACACCTTGGGGATTGAAAGCACTGGTTTGGTGTGGGATTTGCAGGAGAGCGTAACCTTTCTTCTGTTGTACCGTGCGCCTAGCGCACCAGCGGAAAGTCTATCCCGGTTGCTTGAGACTGTGTCGGATTGGGCATTGAGGTTCACTCGACTTATTGTTCTGGGGGAATTCAATGTCCACGCCGACGCAGTCTCTCTTTCACCAGCAGCAGCGGACCTAGTGTCGACCATGGCGACACTAGGACTCCCACTTTGCAACTCTGGGCCCACCCACCGGGCTGGTCATACCCTGGACTTAGTCTTCACTGCTGGTATCCAAGTGACCCTAACCTCTACCATCGAGGTTTCATGGTCAGACCACTGTGCCCTGAGAATCCGGTTGGAGCTGGCACCCCCACCCGGCAAAGGCACCAAACAGATTCTCGATCGATGAGCTAGTAGATAACTGGAACACCAAACTGTCTACGGCTCTAGACAAGATTGCCCCTAGACGCCCTCTCCGGCCCTGCAGAAATCGGTCCCCTTGGTTTACTGAGGATCTTCGATCGATGAAGCGGGAGAAGAGACGGCTGGAGAGCGTGTGGAGGAGACTCCGTGACGAAGGTTCGAGATCAGCTTATAGGCTGTTTATGGAAGCCTATGAGCAGGCTATCAAGGAAGCAAAAAATTCTTACTACGCTTCCTTGTTAGCGTCCGCCAGCTCACGCCCGGCACAATTATTCAAAATAATTCGGTCTTTGACGATGGTCCCTACCATCCCAATAAATCATGATCAGGGCCTTACTTGCTGTGGCTTTCCAGAGCTATTTTGTGGACAAGATTTCGACCCTCCGCCGGGACCTTCCTTCCACAATTGATGCAGTTAGCGAACTTGAGACTCCATGGCCCTCTGCTGGGCCCACCTTCGACCAGTTCCAACCACTGGACGCAGAAGCTGTCGATAAGATCATCACTGCGGCTAGGCCAACCACATGCTCCCTCGATCTGTGCCCTTCCTGGCTGGTGAAAGCTGGTGATCCATGCCCAAACTGGCAGGGCAGCAGGGCTGAGCTCCAGCCGCCTTCTGGAATGGAGTAGCAGCAAGGGAACCCGGGACGGAGGGCTCGCTGAGGGGAGGGCCTCTAATGTCACAGGAGACAAGATGGAACGGTCTTCCTGGCTAACCTTCTTTACTCTAGCCCTTAACTTCGCTGACTCAAAGCTCTAATTCTCTCCTATTCTAACCGACAGTTCAAACCGACACAGCAAAGTCAACTTTCTTAACTCCCAATTGTCCTCTGCACCAGTTTACCTGTCTGAATGTATTCTCCCCTATGAACCGTCAAGAGTGCTAGGATCGTCTGGAGAGGCTCTGCTCTCGGTCCCATCACCTTTGCAGGCGCGTCTGGTGGGGACGAGGGACAGGGCCTTTTCTGTGGCGGCCCCTGGCTGTGGAATTCCTCCCAAATGAAATTAGATCCACCCCCTCCCTCCTGACTTTTAGGAAACGGGTGAAAATGTGGCTGTGCAATGAAGCCTTCGCAGAATGAAGGAGGAGATCCCGAAGCGTCTAAAGTCGCTAACCACTTGATACGGACCGAATATATGGATTGAGTTGAACTTGATTTTACTTTGGCGAAAGGCTTTTAAAATGTACCGTATTTTTCGCACCATAAGACGCACCGGATGATAAGACGCACCTAGATTTTAGAGGAGGAAAATAGGAAAAAAAATATTTTCGCTCCCCCTCTAAAATCTAGGTAAATCTTATCAGCAGGTGCGTCTGGCTGACACCTCCCCTGGCTCCTTTCCTTTCCCTCCCAGCTTTGCTCGAGCCTAGGAAAGGTGGGAGGGAAAGGAAAGGAGGCAGAGGGGAGTGAACCAGCGTCGCGTCAGCTGTGGCGGCGCTGGCTAACTCCTCCCTGGCTCCTTTCCTTTCCCTCCCAGCTTTGCTCGAGCCTAGGAAAGGTGGGAGGGAAAGGAAAGGAGGCAGAGGGAGTGAACCAGCGTCGCGTCAGCTGACGCGGCGCTGGCTAACTCCTCCCTGGCTCCTTTCCTTCCCCTCCCACCTTTGCACGAGCCTAGGAAAGGGAGGGAAAGGAAAGGAGGCAGAGGGGAGTGAACCAGCGTCGCGTCAGCTGTGACGCGGCGCTGGCTAACTCCTCCCCTGGCTCCTTTCCTTTCCCTCCCAGCTTTGCTCGAGCCTAGGAAAGGTGGGAGGGAAAGGAAAGGAGGCAGAGGGGAGTGAACCAGCGTCGCGTCAGCTGTGACGCGGCGCTGGCTAACTCCTCCCTGGCTCCTTTCCTTTCCCTCCCAGCTTTGCTCGAGCCTAGGAAAGGTGGGAGGGAAAGGAAAGGAGGCAGAGGGGAGTGAACCAGCGTCGCGTCAGCTGTGACGCGGCGCTGGCTAACTCCTCCCCTGGCTCCTTTCCTTTCCCTCCCAGCTTTGCTCGAGCCTAGGAAAGGTGGGAGGGAAAGGAAAGGAGGCAGAGGGGGAGTGAACCAGCGTCGCGTCAGCTGTGACGCGCGGCTGGCTAACTCTCCCCCTGGCTCCTTTCCTTTCCCTCCCAGCTTTGCTCGAGCCTAGGAAAGGTGGGAGGGAAAGGAAAGGAGGCAGAGGGGAGTGGACCAGCGTCGCGTCAGCTGTGACACGGCGCTGGCTAACTCCTCCCCTGGCTCCTTTCCTTTCCCTCCCAGCTTTTGCTCGAGCCTAGGAAAGGTGGGAGGGAAAGGAAGGAGGCAGAGGGGAGTGAACCAGCGTCGCGTCAGCTGTGACGCGGCGCTGGCTAACTCCTCCCCTGGCTCCTTTCCTTTCCCTCCCACCTTTGCTCGAGGGAAGAAAAGGTGGGGGGAAGGAAAAGGAGGCAGAGGAGGAGCGAACCAGCGTCCCTCCGCCACCGCAACGGACCAGAGAAGAGGAGAGGCAGTGACAGGGTAAGTATATCGCCGCCTCCCTCTGCTCCAGCGCCTCCCCGGCCTGCGTGCCGCTCCATAAGACGCAGCTGAATTTTCCTCCCACTTTGGGAGGAAAAAGTATCTTATGGTGCTAAAAATACGGTATATCAGCACCATGCAGGATAAATAAATATCCACTGGCAACGTTATCCCAGCCTAACACTTACAGAAACCTGTATAAAGGAAATGGCAGCAATGCATAACACATTTGAAGGAAGAGACCCATTGTGCATTGTGATACCTGAGCTCAAAAGCCCTTCATCCATCCTAGTTGTCACTGTCTGGCCTTGGAAAACGAGAACTGGCAGTACCTGTTGACTTAATTCACCCCCCCAGTGCAATCTTTTCCTTGTGCAATGTGTTTTGTTTAGTTTTAAATGCCTGAAGGCAGGGAATTGACAAATTAATAATTTGTAAACTGGTCTGCGGGCCTTTGTTGCTGAAGAGCACAGTATAAATGCTCTAAATAAATAAATCTACCCTTTTGTGCATCCACACATACAATGGTTCCACAAACTCAAGTTTGCTTCCACATATATTCACTAAATATGACCACTGAATAATGTGAAATAACCATTCTGCTTACGCCACACAATGTACACTTGTGTATATCACTTACATGATGCCAACCTTGAATATTCCCTAATATTCCAATCATTCCCTATACCCTGCATTTAGCTTACACTTTGTATATTCTGTGAATGACTATAGTGCAGACCTGGGAAGAAACTCAAGTCATGCAAAATTCCATAAATTTTTCCTCCCACTTCATCTTACAACGGTAACCTCTTCATCACAAATATAATTCAAAGTAATGTCCACTTCCGGCATACTTAATGCAATGGTTGAAATTGTAACTCATTAACGAGCTTAAAAACTCATGGCTGAGTTTTTGCTGATGTCAACCTCATGTCATTCTCAAAATTTAATCTGTTTCTTGTTTTGGTTTTCAATTGAAGAAGCATTGAAAATCAGCTCGCACGGAGATATGTAGAAACAAAGGGGAGTAAAACTTGAAAAGCAAGGATAGTGACATTTAGATGGCTTTTTTTTTTGTTTTCCTTTGCAAAAGTGTTCATAGTTCATCACTGCCTGGTGGCCCCACAAAAAACCCTTCACAACCCCATTTGGGATCACAACTCATGGGTTGGGAAGCAACCTTCTAGAGCAGGCCTGGGCAAACTTGGGCCTTTCGGGTGTTTTGGACTTCAACTGCCACAATTCCTCACAGCCTCAGGCTGTTGAAGTCCAAAACACCCGAAAGGCCCAAGTTTGCCCAGGCCTGCTCTAGAAGGTTGCTTGAAATCTTCCACCAAAAAGCATGTTCCACTTTTTTATGATTTCCATCTCAGTGGCCCAGTTTATAGATCTGTGGTTTGTGTTTGCTTTAAAATGTTGGAGATAATTCGTTTCCCCCCCCTCTATCTCTTATTTACACACATGCTCAGTAAGAGAATCTAGAGACAGCTGCTGTTTACCTTGCCTGTTGTAACCAGGCACACACATATATAGTACTAGCTGTACCCGGCCACGCGCTGCTGTGGCTTTTTCTCTTTCCTGTGTCCCAGTCTATATATATATGTGTTTTGTGTGCATATGTATATATATGGATTTGTGTCTATGTGTACATATGTGTGAGTGTGTATATGTGTGTGTAGTTATGTATATGTGTATATGTATATGTGTGTACTTATGTATGTGTGTTTTTGTATATGTATATGCGTGTATATGTGTAGATGTGTGTAAGTACAGATGTGTGTATGTATGTGTGCATGTGTATATTTCAGTGCATGTATATGTGTGTATATGTGCATGTCTATATGTACATATATGTGTGCTTGTGGAGAAGACCAAGAGTAACATCCCTTCCTGCCTTTTATACTTCCTTTCTTCCCTCTCCCCCTCATCCCTCAGCTTTTCTCTTCTCTCTGTCCTCCTGCCTCTTCTCCCTCCCTTTCTTCTTTCCTTTCCCTCCTTCCTGCCATCCCTCCCCTTTCTGTTTCAGTTCTTGCTCCCCTTGTCTCCCTCCCTCCATTCCCTCCCTACCTTTTCCCCCCTTCCTTTTGCTAGTCCACCAGCTTCTACCTTTTGGATTGCTCTGAGTGGCCAGCACCACCAACATTCCGACACTCTAAACTGCCGGGGGGTGGCTCCCAGCTTCTACATTATAACTGAGGGAGTATTTGCATAATGCATCTAATTGGCCAGCTCCACCAACATTCCAACACTGTAAACTGCCAGAGGGAGGTGGTGTGTGGGATCATGGGAGTTGTAGTCCATAAAGGGGGGGGGGTTGGATTTGTGGCCGTTGGTTCTTTTTGGGGTTTTTTTGTGGTATGCATACCTCTTAGGGTTTTCTGGGTATGTGGGTTGTTTTTTTGTGTCTGCCTTGTGTGGTTTCTTTGTCTATAAGACAGGGACCACCACATGAAGGATTTTTTATATATAGATAGATTTGAATGATTTTTATGTGTTTTAATCATATGTCTATATATTCTAAATTGTGTTTTAAATAATTTTTGTGTTGTATATATTGTATTATATGAGCTTTGGGGAGAGGAAGTTAAGAAACAAAAGTATTATTATTATATCAGGATCCTATCATTTCCTAGCTCAAATTTTATTGCTTTTTACTGGAGACATAACAGAAGTCTAGAACCTGACCCTGGTTGTAGAACTCTGTTATCATCCTTCCAATGTTGATGCTTGAAAAAAAATCCCACCAGCTAAGATAGATGTCAAGGAAGTTGGATAGGAAGAAGGAGGAGAGGAAGAAACAGCAGCAATGTTAACTGAGATATGTTGATACATTACTTTCTACAGCAGAAGCACAACAACATTTAGATAATTTCAAAACATCACAGAGAATCACTTGGGGTGGCAGGGTGTTTCACAGCCCCAAAAGCATCCAGCCAAATGTGTACTGGAAGCCGACAAGAAAATTCAAAGGCCTCTAATTTAATCCTGCCCAGGCATGTAGCCAGGGGGGGCTAAGGGGGCTTCAGCCCCCCGAAATTCTCAGGGTGGTCCGCGAAAAGGCCTTACTGCCCGAATCAAAATCCTGGCTACGGCCCTGATCCTGCCTATCCCCACAAATATATCCAGAGACACAGAACGTAAGAGATTAGAATAACTCAAATGTCCCCCCCCCCCTTCCAGTGTCTTCCTCCCTTTTCACTTCTGGCAATCGGCCAGGAGGATAATCCACTGAAATACAAGACTTCACATACAGGATTAAAAATCTGTGGCTTGAATTTCAAAGAGGGTAACATTTCTCTAATTACTTCTCCACCCACAGCAGGAATGTTTCTGCAACATGAATATTGTATTGTAGTGACCCCTCTTACCTTCCTGCGGTGCCAATTAGAAACAGAGGAAAGGAGCAGCATTGTTTGCTTTTCCATGCAGCCTGAGCCATGGCGTGCCATGCAGTAACTCAGTTTGGGATGAGTAATACTATTATCATAAATCTTATTCCTGCAGGTACCAACATTTCTTCTTTTGGTACTTGAGAAATCATAATGCACCAACCCTTAGTGTCATTTTCTTTGTATTTCTGGAGTGCAGGCCTCAACTCTCTTATAATGTGCTGTCATAACGGGGAAAAGATCATCTCAACTGGTAGAAGCATGCAATGTAATATAGAGGGGGTTCCTGTGGGAGAAAGTGATTCTCCAAAACCCAAAAACTTCTGCTTTTGCAATAACCAGACATTTGTAATCATTTTTTGTGTAAAAACCAAAAGAAGCTGATGTTTTAGCATTGAAAGATAGGTACATCTACACTGTAGAGTTAATGTAATTTAACTCAATTTTAACTGCCATGGCCAGGCATGCAGCCCGGGGTGCTGGAGGGGGCTCAGCCCCAAATTCTCAGGATGGTCCACGAGAAGGTCTCATCGGTACATTATTTAAACTGTTATGTGTATTCATATCATGATCTGATCACTATACTCAATATATCCCATATGCATGGGGGTATTGGGATGATACAAAAGGTTTGCTAGGGTAGATCCTCTCTCACTCAGAGTAAGCCCCCCCCCCCCCCAAACAAAATTCTGGCTACGGCTCAATGTTATGAAATCCTGGAAGTTGTCATTTCATTGACACAACACCACTCTGACATAGAAGGCTAAAGATATTTATATACAATTTAGCCATGGTAGTTCAAACTGCATTAATTCTGTAGTGTAGATGCACCCTTAGATGCTGAAACCAGGGTTTAAATCCCCATACAGCCACAAAACCACTGGACATCCTTCGGTGAGTCGCTCTCTTGTCCTCAGAAGAAGGCAAAAGCTTTGAATAAAACTTTCCAAGAATCCCCTGTGACAGTTGCCTTATGGGTGATGTTCTAATCCTAAGCACATGGCAGCTGTAATGCTCACTTTGGGGGCCAAATTACAAAGAGTGTTCTTTGCTGCTGTGAATTACAGTCAGCAAAATTTCCTTTTTGGTTTCACAGTTTTGAAAACAGGTGCGCATTAGACTTGAGTAAATGCAGGTAATTCCTACAAACAGTTCCATATATTTGTTAAGCAGCAGGGGAGAGAAACAAGATGGAACTTCATAAGACAGTAGCAGTCCCCAGACTCATTTTCGGGAACCTTCACCAGGCAAGATGGAAGTCAATCTAAAGCAGAACTCCTTCTGGCGCTAGCTCTTAAGTAAAAATGCTGCTCTTATATCAAAGTGAAACCTGGGCCAAGTGACAGCTCTTAACTCAAAACGCTCTTTTAAGTTGGGACACTATTTTAAGTAGAGGTTTCACTGTACTATCACTGATTGCATCAAAGATGGTTATAGTGATGCCCATCAGAACCAAACATACACTTCCTCACCTAGTTCCAAACATAGATAATTCACCAAGGTGAGCAAAAGCCATTTCTGCTTCCAAACTTGGCCTAACCCCAGATTGTATGCATCCAAATTATTACAATTATCCAAGAAAGTCTGGAGTTGTGATGCCACAAATTGCTGAACACATGCACACGTGCATCTACAGTAATTTGTCATAATACTAAGATCTAATGATAGCTCCCTACCCCTTTCCAGGTTAAATTACTCCTGGATATTCTTAACATAAGAAAACCCTATACAATTTATGAGGTTGTCATAAGTGGATTTGCAACCTGAAGACACATATACAAACACGCACACCGGCATTACTCAAGGGAGACATTCATAACTGTCACGAGCACTCAAGTTTACATTCTCTGACTGAAATTTATGAGCCAGAAGTGGCAAAGGTCAAGACATAGCATGACAGTTTCAGTATCTAAAGCAAGTCGTCTATATTCTCAAGGAGAATGAATAGGAAACGCTATTTATAGAGATGTTATGAATGCATCCATTTCCATATTTACTTTATACATTTCCTTTTAAATATATGTACTTTTAAGACATCCAGATTTAATTGCTGGCTAAGTTTTTCAGATTTCCACATCATTCCAAGCAGTTGTAAGTACATGGGACTACAATCTTAAATTTCAGGAATGATAGCTGATGAGAGAAGAGATACAAGCAGACTCACTGTCTTAGGAAAATGTGGATGCAATTATTAAACAAGTGATAAAGTTGAAAAACACTGTTATCAGTCTAAAGGCAATTCACTGCATTATTTCTGAATTACACAAAAGCAATGTTCAAGAATTAGAGAACTAGTAACACACACTTTATTTAGTTGAAAAGACTTAAGCAGTCGGACGGTACACAGGAAGTGCCTTGGATTCCATTTGGAGGTTCTTATCTTAGTTTGATTATGCAGAGCTCCTGCCCCTAATGGCTAGGGAATAGTGGGAGTTGTGAAAAAATGATATCAAAGCTATTTGTATCAAACAAGGGAGGGTAATTCTTTCATGAAAGCTCTCCAGACAGTGCTGGCTAGCATTTGAAAGACACATTTAATACCCTTTTGCCTGGATCTGGAAAGGCAACTTCTATGCTTTTATCAGTTGAGGGGTAGATATTACTTAGACACACACAGGGACACCTCTAAATAAGGAGGCAATAGGTTTTAACTGACCTTTACTCATTAATGGATTATACTTTTCAGAAATACTGGGAACAATGTTGACGTTTTCTGAAAGTGGGGGGAAGCTTCCGGAAGAATTTCAACTTTTCTCCCAAGTCTTATCCTCTCCTACACTCTCCATGCCTGCTACTTCTCTGACATCGTCTGACACTGTTCCAGTTCACAAACTAATCCTGAATGTTTGAGTATAGCAGTAGTACTGAACTAAGATTTCCAGTGCCCCAAA
>JARBWK010000004.1:143310564-143345184 GCA_030556195.1 Anolis apletophallus | reverse complement strand
TTACATGTTTTCAAATTGCTAGGTTGACACGAACTGGGGCTAACAGCGGGAGCTCACCCTGCTCCCCAGATTCAAATCGTAACCTTCTGGTCAGCAAATTCTGCAGCTCAGCGGTTTAACTGGCTGTGCTTTCAGGGGGCCTCTCTTCTGTATCAGTTCCATAATCCTGCAACATAAATTGATTGTATAAAAGGTAAGATTATATTCCAGGGTCTGAATTATATCGAATCTGTCAGATGGGAACCTATCATAAGCATAGCCTCAGTTCCTTCATCTGTTTTATGGAGCTAATCTCAATGTTTTCTTCTAGAAGGGTAGTTGTAAGGATTACAGTTTGAGGTAACAAAGGCAGATGTGTTGACCAAAACAACACAAGACAATTGTGGAATAAAATTTAGCCCAGAGGCACTAATAAAAGAATCACAATTGTGATGTTTATATATTTTTTAAAACATGGAAAATCACATTTGTTGTGTGTTTTCCAGGCTGTATGGCCATGTTCTAGCTAGCAGCATTTTCTCCTAATGTTTCACGTGCATCTCTGGCTGACATTTTCAGAGATTGCTATTTATTTATTTAAAGTTTTTGTACCCCGACCTTCTCACTTCCATGGAGGGACTCCAACCGGCTTACAGCAAATTTCAATGCTAGAATATCACAATTCGACCTGGAAACCACACAACCCCCCAGTGATTCCGGCTGTGAAAATCTTTGATAATACGTCAGAAGAAGATGCTGCTAGAACACATGACTACAGCCTGGAAACCACACAAAAGTCGAGAATCACACCTGTTTGCTTACCAGCATTCAGAGAATGAAACCTAGAACATCACTTCACTTTCATTAGTTTCATTTAAATGTCTGTCAATCCCTCCTTTGTCATGTTGTTGTGGGATGTAATGAAGATGTCAAGGGATCACAATAAAGTCATCCCTGCCTCAGCTTTTTTTTTTGGAGGGCTGGTCTGACAAAGCGATCTGCAGATCTCAAAATCTTGCGAATATTTTTTTCTTCTGGAGGACTACCATGCACTATAAAAAAAATATGACAGAACTGCAGTCAATCAATCAATCAAAACTTTATTACGGTCACAGACCAGCACAAAGCGGGCACAAGCGCCCTAACAGAACTGCAGCCTTTCTCCCACTCCTCTTGTTCATTTACCCCATTAGATTTCTACCTTTGCTCCCCTATATGTGGGACGCACCTGCTAACTCAGTGTTTTTCAACCTTTTTTGAGCCGCGGCACATTTTTTACATTTTCAAAATCCTGGGGCACACCACCAACCAAAATGACACAAAATTACACTCTAACACAGTAATACATATAGTTAATATGTTTTTAAATGTATTTATACACTCAGTGTGAAACCTGGGCCTGTTTTGATGAACACAACATATATATGACTTCCTCTCACATACTTATACATGGCTATCATGTCTTCTCTCAGCCTTCTCTTCTTCAGGCTAAACATGCCCAGTTCTTCAAGCCGCTCCTCATAGAGCTTGTTCTCCAGACCTTTGTGAAATTTCACCCTGAATGAAACTTGCTTCCAGTTAACTATGGATGTCATGAAGCTGTTATAAACAGTTCCTTTGGGGGGGATCTAGTAAAATAGTAAAAAAAAAAATTCCAAGGGGAGAGGCTCAATTTGTTTCTTGGAAACCTGGTTGGGAAACACTGTGCTAACTAACAGAAAAAGGAGCACATCAGTAATTAACGTTCTCCAACTGCTTTGGTTCTTCAATATTAATGTTAATATCGGATAAGAAAAGTGTGCTTTGAAATATAGTGTCAGAAATGTCTTGAGAAACTGCAAGTTGCTTCTGTTGTGAGAGAATTTGCCGTCTGCAAGGACCTTGCCTAGGGGACGCCTGGATGTTTTACCATCCTGTGGGAAGTTTCTCTCATGTCCCTGCATGCAAAGCTGGAGCTGCCAGATGGGAGCTCACCCTGCTCCCCAGATTTGAACTGCTAACCTTTTGGTTAGCAGTTCAGCCAGCACAAGGGTTTAACCCAGTGGTTCTCAACCTGTGGGTCCCCAGATGTTTTGGCCTTCAACTTCCAGAAATCCTAACAGCTGGTAAACTGGCTGGGATTTCTGGGAGTTGTAGGCCAAAAACACCTTGAGACCCACTTGTTTAACCCACTGCACCACTGGGTTGGGGGGCTCCAAAGTGCAATCAATTTTCATCGAAGCTTTAACTCTGAAAGAATTGAATAAAGATGTGCAAAGACAACACATAAAGAATTCTCATTTGAGCCCAGATTCTTGATCAGGAAGAAACTTTAAAAGATAACACTTTATGATTATAATAGCGAAGTATGTAGTAAGAGATAAGTCTATGCTTAATATCAATGCAGAATTTTGTACAGAATGGGAACAGATGTCGAATACCTCAAGAGATGTATGGGAAAGTGCTTGACTGCAGGACTTGCTGAGGTGGCAGACCGCCAGCCGGAGGATCCAATCAATTTCCTGGCACACTGGCTTTATAGCTACAAAGAAAGAAGAAATGATGAAGAAAAGGTGACGCAGCCCCTTTCCTTTTTTTATTTATTAAGAAAGCCAATATTGAAAGCCAGCCTTAATTTGACAAGAGTTTTATTTCATCTCCTCCTGTGTGTTGGGTTTTTCTAGATGAAGGTTGAGAGAGGCCAGCTGGAATGTGAATATGAGGATGCCGTTGAAGAATTGGAGAGGAGAGAAAAACTGAAAGCAGAAGAACTCCTAGTTGCCCAAAAATTTGAAGAAGAGCGGACGGTCTGAATCTTTTATGTTTAAGTTGAACCCTTTCTTTTCAAACCAATATTTATTTGACCACTGAAACAGCTGAGTTGGGTCAAATGCCAAATATATCTATATCTATACACACACATATATATTTCCACTATTTGTGGTCACTGAGTTTTGAACAATATAGTTGAGATACCATTTTAGTAAGTCATGTTGTTAATTAAATCGCAGTGTTTATTTTATAAAGATCAGAACAATCCAAAAATATTACAGAAAAATTAACTGAGGAAGCAACTTCAGAGGAAAGCATTGGAAAGTCCCCCTGAATAAACCTTGCCAAGAAAACCCCATGATAGGTTTGCCTTAGGGGTACCATACGTTATAAATTATTCAAAGGCTTAGCAACAGCAGTGGTGCATCGTATCAACAAAAGAAAATGGAAAGGAATAATGAATGGTATTCATGAAGGGTGTATGAAGCCTAAGGCTCCATCTACACTGCCTTATAAAATCCAGATTATCTGTTTTGTGCTGCATTATATGGCAGTGGAGACTCAGGGCCCTTCCACACAGCCATATAACCCATAATATCAAGGCAGATAATCCACAATATCTGCTTTGAAGTGGGTTATCTGAGTCCACACTGCCATATAATCCAGTGTAGAAAGGGCTCCATATTATCCACTTCAAAGAAGATAATGTGGATTATTTGATTTGATAATCTGGATTATATGGCAGTGTAGAAGGGGCCTAAGAACATAGATGTGAGTTTCAACATTATTGTCCCTTTTAACAGTAAACTTGGATGGTAGAAGGATGGTTTGTAAATGTGTTTCTTTTAGATCAGAAGTGGACATGGAAAGGAATATTTTCTACATTTCCAGGGGATTGACAATGTATAACAGTAAAAAGTTCATAAAGTTTTTAAAAGGAACTAAAGAATAAGAGAAATGTTCCGTAGGCTTCAGATACTTTATGGCAGGAGTGCCCACACTTTTTCAGCATGTGAGCTACTTATAATAAAACCAAGTCAGAAAGATCTACCTACCTCCTCAAGGCTGGAGAGGGGAGGGGGCGTGGCTTGGCACAGCCTGGCTCCGCCCCCCTCTGGCTTCAGCTCTACCAGCAGCTTCTCCAGGCTTGAGGATGGCAGTGCTAAGCCAGCCTTGTGCTAGCTATGCCACCACTGGCTTGGCACTGCCATCCTCAAGCCTGGAGAAGCTGCTAGTAGAGCGGAAGCCAGAGGGGGCGGAGCCAGACCGCGCCAAGCCTCGCCCCCTCCCCTCTGGCTTTGGAGCTCCCAGCAGCTTCTCCAGGCTTGACAATGGCAGTGTCAAAAGCCAGTTGTGGCATAGCTTGCACAAGGCTGGCTTCTTCGGCATTGAGTATTTATGTCACAGCGGATAGGCAACAGAAATATAGAAGTTTAATTCCCCATCGGCCCAAAAACTCAGTCTCTGTTTGAGTGAATAATGAAACTCTCATTCAATTCACAAGGTAAATATATAACTTTGTATTGAATTGTATTTAACAATAACTGGCAAAACATCGAAAAACAACAGCCATCACAGCTACCTTTCTAAACATCCTTTCCTCACAGATATTGAATCCCAACTGACAAATCCTAACTGTCACTTTGTAACGGAAATTCCTCAAGGTTCCATTTAGCAGTCTTGAGACAGCGCCATCTGGTGTCAAACATGTCACACTGCAGGTCATCTCAAACTGCGAAAATATATCTTGTGCTGACTCATGAATTGCTATTCAAAATGCAATAATCTGACATGGCTTGGCCCTGCCCTCCTCAAGGCTGAAGCAGCTGCTGAGAGTGCTGAAGCCGGCGAGGGGGGCGTGGCTTGGCGTGGCCTGGTTCCGCCCCCTCTGAGAAGCGCCCCATCCGGCTGCGATCGACTTCCTTTGGTCCCGCGATCGACTGGTCAATCGCGATCGACTTCCTGGGCAGTCCTGCTTTATGGGATATCAAAGAGATCTCAGAAAATGGGAAAGTAGAAAAATATATAACATATGCAAATTATAAACAGTTCTACAAGTCTTTGATTTCAGGCAACCTGGAGTTCTGAATTACACTGCTCCTGTTAGTGGCTGGGGAGACCCTCCAAAATGTCTTTCATACACAGAACTTTTATTATGCAAGAATAGCTGTTTCTGACTGCTGTTTGAAATTCCTTCTTCACATTATTCTTGTTTGCTTCCTCTTGTTTTCCTGCATACATCATATGTCTTGCAGCCATGATTTAAGGTTGTTATTCACACTGCAGAATCAAATTTTAAAGTGTTTGCTGTAAAGTATTGCAGGATTCCATATTGCTATTCCCCTTTATACCGTGCATAGTGAAATAAGAGCACATTTGGTTGATACCTAGATTCAGGTAGAACCCTTTCCCACAACATATTAATCTTCTACGGCAGGGCTGTCCAACAGGCGGCCCGCGGGCAGGATCCGCCCCCCCCAGCCTGTTGGACACGGCCCCCGCTACCCCCGCCACCCCCAGCAAAATTTCACAATTTTTTCCAAAAAAAAAATGGCGGCCGGGGGGGGGGAGGAGGCGGGACAGGGAGGAGGAAGAGAGCTGGCTCCTCCTCCCTGCCTGTATCGCCCCCTCCGTCCCTCTCTCGGCAGCGCCGATGCAATGCAGTTTGCATTGGCGCCGCCGAGAGGGAGAAAGGGCGGTACAGGGAGGAGGAGCCAGCTCTCTTCCTCCTCCCTACACCGCCCCCTTCTCTCTCGGCGGCGCTAATGCAAACTGCATCGCATCGCGCCGCCGAGAGAGGAACGGAGGGGCGATACAGGCAGGAGGAGCAGCTAGCTCTCTTCCTCCTGCCTGTATCGCCCCTTCTCCCTCTCTCGGCGCCGTTGCGAGGCAGTTTGCAGCGGCGCCGCTGAGAGGGAGACGGAGGCGATACAGGCAGGAGGAAGAGAGCTGGCCCCTCCTCCCTGTACCGCCGCCTTGTCCCTCTCTCGGCGGCGCCCGATGCCTTGGAAGGGAGAAGAGATGCCCCGTGGCTCCTCCCTCCCTTCCAAGGCACCCTGGCAGCAGCTGAAGGCGGCGAAATCGCCGCCTTCAGCGGCTGCCAGGGTGCCTTGGAAGGGAGGGAGGAGCCACGGGGCATCCCCCCGCCCTTCCAACGCCTCCCGTTTGGGACGCTGCCGCCGGGAGGAAAGGACGGAGGGGTCCTGGCAGGGAAGAGGCAGCGATCCGCTGCCGTCTCCCTGCCAGGACGCCTCCCTCCCTCCTTTCACCCTGGAAGCGGCGTTCCGTTTGGGACGCCGCCTCCGGGAGGAAAGGAAGGACAGAAGGGGCCTGGCAGGGAAGAGGCAGCGTTCCGCTGCCTTCTCCCTGCCAGGACGCCTTCCTCCTCCCTCCTTTCCCCCCTGACCAGAGGGAGGCGAGATCTGGGCAACAGCTCTCTCGCAGGCTTGGGTGGCTCGTGGGGGAAGCGAGCGCCTGGTTCTCGCTTCCCCACGAGCCATCCAGGCCTGCGAGAGAGAGCTGTCGCCCGGCTCACTCCTCCCTCTGACCAGAGGGAGGCGAGATCCGGGCGAAACCCCTCCTGCAAGCTTGGATGGCTCGCGGGGGAAGCGAGAACCCGGCTTGCGGGAGAGTTTTCGCCTGGATCGCCTCCCTGGGTGACGCCTTCAGCTGCTGCCGGGGGCGTGGCGGGGCCGGGGCCGAGCGGCCCCCCAGGTCATCAGTGACCAAACATCCGGCCCCCGGTCCAGAAGATGTTGGACAGCACTGTTCTACGGTATGTGTAAGGAAGCTTATTTTATTGTACAAATCTAAGTGAAGTAATTTTATCTGGTAAAATTCCATTCTTTTATGGATAGGATCACATTCTATAATATTTATTCATTACATACATTTCTATCCCGCCCTTCTCCCCACAAGGGGACTCAGGGCGGCCTTACATAAGCATCCGATGATGCTATCCACACATATACAAATAAAATCACAATTAAAACAATAAAATCCATATAAAACATTATACAGATTGAACAATAAATTCATTAACAATAAATTAACTTGCCAATACAGCGAAGTCAAGCTGGGAGACTCCAGTATCGCGATGTCCAAAAATTGTTTTCTCTTTCATATTGCCGTTCCCCTCTAGTCATTACATTACACATAATACAGTGTAATTTAACTGCTAAACCAGAATTATAGGGAACCATGAGTATACGAGCAAACCAGCTTCCTAAGAGTAATAAAGATAATCTTAATCTTACATAAGAAAATATTAAGAATTGGGTAAGTATTAGTGTAGTCAGATTATTTCCTTTTCATAAGAAGACCAGATATTAGATAAAAATTTTGGTTTTTTTACTCACAGATATATAATCATTTATGGAATAGTATTTTTCTTAAAGAGAAATGTACATTTTTAAGTATCAATTGATTTGTCTTAAGCAGAAATAAGAACTAAAATAACTTTTAACTCAGTCCCTTTGAGCTTTTGAATTACCTGGTTAATCTAGGCTGCAGAATTAATACAGCTTGACACCACTTTAATTGCCTTGCCTCAATGCTATGGGATCATTGTTTTTTCCTTCTCTGCCAAAGAGTGCTGGTGCCTCATCAGTCTACAACTCCCTTGTTTCCATAGCGTTGAGCCATGATAGTTAAAGTGCTGTCAAGCTGCATTAATTCAGCACTGTATGTAGTTGCATTCATGCCGCAGCAATGTTTATGTGTACATCTCTTTTAAAAATGTATTTCAAAAAGGAACCTTTCATAGTTCTGTGTTCTCATGCTCATATGTATGAAATGCATTTTCATTGACAGAAGAAAAGTAAAGAGAAAGATGTCAACATTCCTAAAGAATATGAAACCGGAGGAGCAAAGGAGACATTAAAAGATAAACAGAATAAAAATGACCTCAAGAATGTGTTGAATGAGGTATCTGGGGAAGTTGCAACTAACGTAACTCTTCAGGAAGCCTTACCTGAGATAACTGTTGATGAGGATTTTGATGACGTTACCAAGAACATGGATGACACAGAGAAAAATCAATTGGAACATTACAAAATCATGGAAAATGAAGATGATATACCTTCAGAAAATGACAGTTCAGATGAGGAATACAGGTCTAGTTCAGACCTAAATTGAGATTGACTGTTTCTCAAATTTTCTTGGAGGTAAATCCCAATTAGTTAAAGAGGGCTTTGAACCAACACAGTGTGCAATAATGTGATGTTAAATGAAGATGCTTCAGTTAGAGTAGGGTTTTGTTTCACTGGTGTGATTTGCAGTGCTTTGAACATGATTCATGGTAGTATTCTACCTCTGGGAGGATGGTGTTTACAGTGTCCCGAACTGTTTCATCAACCATCATGAACTAGGGTAGAAAAGTAACAATACTTTCATTGCTAAGGTAAGAAATGAGAATGTAGTAGGTACCCATCACAAAGTGGCTCCCATAAGGGAGTACAGATTCACAGAATGGGTTTTCTATTATGCAAGCCCACATATTCAAGGGGGGTGTCATAGATTCAGGTACAGAAAGAAAATGTGGGTACTACAGGGTAACAGACTTCCACCTTATACAAACAGAAAACAATAAGAGAACCAGAGATGGGATTTGTGGAAAGAGGAGAAAGTAGACATTCAGTCAGATATATGGAAGCTGGTGTAGATTTTCCCCATCCAACAATCTAATCAAAAAAGCCTGTATGGAAAGCGTTTATTTTCTAATGGCCACAGACTACAATATTGGATTGTGTGATTTTAAATAATTAGTTTTATTGTTTTATATGTTTTATTCTGTTTTAATGCTTGTTTTAATTATGTGTGTCTTTGGCATTAAATTGTTGTGTGTGTGTGTATGTGTGTATGTATGTATGTGTGTGTGTATATATATATATATATATATATATATATATATATATATATATGCGCCACCTTGAGTCCCCTATGGGATTGAGAAGGGCATGGTATAAATACGATAATTTTTTAAAAAAAAAAATCCTAACAAAATAAGTAAAAAATTCCTAACAAAATTCTTGCTTGCCTTTCTCATGTTCATTCTGGGAAAGGGAGCAAGAACTGTAGGGTTCTCCAACAATTTAATCCAGGTTTATGGACATTAGTTGGTGCTTGGGGCCACTTCATAAAATAGTCAAATGATTTACTACAACCCCCCCTCCCAAAAAACCCCACCCCTGTTAAAATCATAGGCTATCCAGTCCAACCTGCCGTGCAGGAACACAGAATCAAAGCACCTCCGACATATAGGGGCAGAGGTGGTGGTGGTTGATGTTGT
Organism: Anolis apletophallus; assembly: GCA_030556195.1. NCBI lineage: Eukaryota > Metazoa > Chordata > Lepidosauria > Squamata > Anolidae > Anolis > Anolis apletophallus. The sequence continues at coordinate 143,336,165 of JARBWK010000004.1, read as the reverse complement.
TGCTGCTGATATAATAATAATAATAACAACAACCACCTAAGGTGAGTTATAACCCAGTTAAAATTAACAGCTAAAATATACAATAATTACAATATATCTATTAAATATGTAGATAGAACTAATTTGTACCAATAAAAATGTAAGTTGAAATTCATAGGTTTAAATTGATTGGCTCGGCCTGCCGGAAGATAGAATTTTTCAGTTGTATCTTACATTCCAACAGCTTGTTAGTGGTTGGAGCTCTTCTGACAGGTAATTCCACTGTCTCAGCGCCGCCTATGAAAAGGTCCTCTGGATGATGGTTGCCAGTTGTGTTCTGGTTTGTTGAAGTAAGTGTTTCCCCTCAGAGACTTAAGGGATGGATTATATGGGAGAAGGTGATCTTATATGTAACCATGTAGGGCGTTAAAGGTAATAATCAACACTTTGGACTTTGCCCAGAAACTAATCAGCAGCCAGTGAAGCAATTTTAGTATGGATAATCTAGAACAGTTCAGCAGAATTTCAGGTGGTAACGGTTTTCATTCATCACTTTAACCAGACTTAAAATGTGAAATGTAAGCTTTGTATTGGCTCACAGTCTTTTTAGGGTGTAGTTACCTTCAGGTTAATCAGAAAGCAGATTTCTTTCGAGCCCCTAACTGCTTTTTGGGGGAGGCAGGGAGCAGGCTTGATATGAGGGAAAACATGCCAAGACTGTCTACTATTCATTTTAACCCATAAATATGTTTGAATATAGGTGGACGTCAGTTAATGAGTTAGATGTGTTCCTGGGCATTACTAATTTAACAAAAATCTTGTTACCAGAGGGGAAAAATAACATTGGAATAAAAGGGATTATCACACCACAAAAAAGGAGATGTGCAACGTGTTTCAGCAAATATGCATGTGTGAACAACCAAGTCAAGTAAGTCTTTCATAATAAACAAAATCATTTGAATATTCTGGAGACTATTTGAAGGCTTCTTCCAAATGCATCCAGAGCAATCCACAAGTTGTTGCTGTTGTTGCATGCTTTCAAGGCGATTTGCCTTTTTCTTTCTCTGAGGCTGAGCTAATATGACTTTCCCAAATTCACCTAGTTTGCTTCTGTGGCTGAGGAAGGATTCACACTGTAGTCCCTCAGTGTCATAGTTCAGCACTCAATTCCCCAAACAAGCAGAAACTTCATCAATTTAGGGGAGATTATAATTTACACAAAACTCTTTTGTCGATTGGGTTTTTTGTGTGTTTCTACTGTCGACCAGATGGTGTCGCCGCTGCTTAATAAGCCAGGAGCAAAACATTCTTGCCCTTTGCTTATCTCATTCCCGTTAAATGAAAACTGTAAGTTAAAACATTTGTGTTTACAAAAACCTGTAAAAATGTTTGACAGGAAATAGTTTATGTACATTGTAAAAATGAGCCACCTACACATGGTAGTTGTATGTATTGCATATGTTGAAATGTCCAGTTTCTACTAATGGCAATAAATAATGGAAGACTGGGTTCTCTCATCTGCAAAAGCAGGAGAGAAAAGGAAAAGATACCAAGGCTGTCCAGTTGGTGGGATGAGACTTTGGTCAGACACTTTTAGAGAGCCACTTGACAGTCAAGTAGAGCACATCAAGATGGGCTAATAGTGGAATTATTTATTATTTATTTATTATATTTATATATCACCTTTCTCAATCCGAGGGCGACTCAGGGTGGTTTACAAATGGCACAATTCAATACCTCCAATAACATAAAAAACAATTAAAACATTTAGCATAACATCAGATAAAACAGTAAAACTAATAAAAACATAAATCCTCATAAACCCTCATATCAACTACTCTGATTTTGGCTACCATTTTCAATGTCAAGCATCTTTTAAAATAGTGAGCAGGTACTTTGGCACAAAACAGTAAGAACCAAACTGTTCTAGTTCCAAAGCCAAATATAGAAAGATTTATCATCACTTTCCAGATATGTGTTAACTAATTTTATGGAAAAAATTTGCCAGAGAGAGAAACAGAAGCAAAGTTGCCTTAGTTGATGTTCCATACCAAATAGGAAGACAGTATAGAAAGGAATTCAGCAACCCATTGGGGAAACCTGATGCTTCATATCTTTTTGTCCCTTTTCACACATTCATTGTGGGATGCTGAGGAGAAATTCTACATGAGAAGTCAGCCAAGAATGTGTTCAATCAATTTTTATATTTGGGCTTAGTAAATAAACACGGTGATGTTTTATACAAAGCTTATGTTTGCCATATTTGCTCCCGACATCCCCATCGCCTTGGCACTATAAGAGGGTTGTGTGAGGCCAGTCGCTCTTGTTGTAGTAATGGTGATGCCAGGGATCATATTTTAGTTTTTGGGGACCACTGGTGGTCCATGGACCCTAGGTTGGGAACCACTGATGTATTTCAATTGCACTGTAGGGCTTTGACAGGCTCACAAACACTTCTGAAGGGTGAGACTGCGGACACTCAAGCTGTTGATAAGAAGAATCACAATGTACAGACAGTCCCTGAATTACAAGCATTCAATTTACAAACAACTCAGTTATAAACTCATAGTTAAGACGGGGAGTGAGACAACAGGAATTGAGAGAAATCTACCTCTTGGAAGAAAAAAATATCACTCCTGGAATAGTGATCATGGGGATGCGGTGTCTCCACTGAAGCTTTCTCACCAATCCTTGTTTGAATAAACATCTGGGCATCCCCTGGGCAACATCCTTACAGACGGCCAATTCTCTCACGCCAGGGGCTCCTTTTAGACTGTATAAAAAAAATTCTGTCTTTTTGGACCTAACCCCTGTGATGTTTGTTTTGCTGTCTGTTCAGATGTCACCTCACTTTCTGTCTCTGTGATAATTGGATTTTGGAAGAAAAAAATCAAAAAAAATCATAAACCAAATAAACAAATTGCACCTTTCAAAACTCATATACAACTATTAATTTACCACTGTTTTTTTGGGGTTTTTTGGTCGTGTCAGGAGCGACTTGAGAAACTGCTGACAGGACTGAAGACCGACAGGTCGCAGGTTCAAATCCGGGGAAAGCGCGAATGAGCTCCCTCTATCAGCTCTCCTCATGCGAGGACATGAGAGAAGCCTCCCATGGTAAAAACATCAAAACATCTGGGCGTCCCCTGGGCAACGTCCTTGCAGATGGCTAATTCTCTCACACCAGAAGCGGCTTGCAGTTTCTCAAGTCGTTCCTGAAACAACAACAAAAGTCTAAAGAAATGACAGTTTCTAGGATATTAGCCCAACTAAGTTCCTCAGTGGCCGGAGTTAGGAAAATGTAAGTGTATGCTGTAAATTATTAATTAGTTTTATATGAATTATGAAAGGTGCAATTTCTTTATTTGGTTTATGATGTTTTTGTTGAATTTTTTGTTGGGGTTTAACACTGCGCCGCTCTGAATCCCTCCAATGGGAGAAAAATTATTAAGTAAATAGTACATTTGATCCTATTCAAAACTGGATTTTTTTAAATGCATAGCTGCAGCCTTCCCCACACACTTAAAATGAAGTATTTCGCGAATAACAAACCCTGTGTTCCAGAAACTGCTCTTCGAGGTTGGGACTTCAACTCCCACAACCCCTGATCATTGGCCAAGGCAGCTGAGGCTTCTGGGAGTTGAAGTCCAAAACACCTGGAGGACTAGAGTTTGGGAATCGGCTGTGCATTCTGACCCCAAGGCAAGCGAGTCTCGGAAACGGGACGCCTGGCACCCCAGAGACCTCCAACTGTCTCTCCCGCTCCAGCATTCCAAGCTCTCGCTCGTCGCTCTTTGTGAACATCGCCAGTTGCAAGGCGACAGAGGGCTCTGAGGTGCGCATGCGCAGACGGATCCCGCGCGACCTCAACGGCCGCTCGCGCAGTCATGGCGGGCGGCGGCGCCTGCGAGGCCCAGGAGCGGGTCGGGCGGGTGGTGCTGCCGGGGGAGGCGCTGCTCCTGCCGGGCCACGCAGAGGCGGACAGCGAGCGGCTACGCTTGTCGGCCAACGGGCCTCAGAAGGGGAGGCTGGTCTGCGGGCCGGGCCTGAGGCGCGGCGGGGAAGGCCTGCTGGTTACGAAGTGCGGCCTACTTCGCCACCGCGGCCCCGGAAGTGGCTCCGGAGGCGTTTATTGGGTAGACTCTCAGCAGAGGCGGGTAAGGAAGCGCAGGGGCCAGACTGCGCATGCGCGGGTGAACGCTTCTGCACAGCATGCCCAATGGGAATGGGGCGCTTTCTAAATGTTGGTCCTCAACTCAAGTGTCTGAAGGATTTTCTTTATCTATAGCGTTATGTCAAGTGCTGTAGGCTGTATAGTTTGCAAGTACACTAGTCAAATGTGGGCTAGGCAATGTTACTATGAGGTGGATCTATAATTGGTATGAGGAGCATCTTAAAGAGCTGGGCATGTTTATTTATTTATTTATTATTCGGTTTTATATTCCGCTCCTCCCTGCAGGCTCGGGGCGGATCACAATAGCAATAAAATACAAAATAAAACATACAGTAAAATTCAGTAAAACGCACAGTACATAGCCAGTAGCCAGTAAATTACAGATCTTAACTCGGACGGTGATATGCATCTACATTCAGGCTAGCCAAACGCTAGTCTGAAGAGGGCAGTCTTGCAGGCCCTTCGAAAAGGGCCAAGTTCGTGGATCGCCCGAACGTGGCTAGGCAGTGAGTTCTAAGTCATGGGAGCCACGACAGAAAAGGCCCGCTGTCTTGTGCTGGACAGGTGGCAGGAGCAGGGTGATGGAATAACCAACAGGTTCTGCTCTTCCGAGCGCAGTGATCTTGGGGGAATATATGGGGTAAGGCGGTCCCTTAGGTACTGTGGCCCTAGACCGTGCAAGGCCCTAAAGGTTAAAACCAACACCTTGAAGGCAATCTGGTACTCAATAGGCAGCCAGTGCAGTTGCCGGAGGATGGGAGTGATATGCTCTCTCACCGGTGCTCCCACCAGCAAGCGAGCAGCAGCATTCTGCACCAGCTTGAGTTTCCGGACTGTCGACAAGGGGAGGCCAACGTAGAGGGCGTTACAGTAGTCCAGCCTCGAGATGACCGTCGCCTGGATCACCGTGGCCAGATCATCCAGTCGCCTAGCCTGGCGGAGATGGTAAAACGCCGTTTTGCTGACCATGGAGACCTGGGTCTCCATGGTCAGCAAAGGGTCCAATTGGACACCTAAACTCTTTATGAGGGATGACGGGCTGAGCTGCTCGCCATCCAGGGTAGGCAACCGGCACTCATCCAGCCCAGGGCGACCAGGCCACAAGATTTCCGTCTTCGACGGGTTCACCTTCAGCCGGCTGGCCTGCAGTAAATCAAATCAAAAACTTTATTATGGTCACAGACCAGCACAAAGCGGGCACAAGCGCCCTAAGAGGAGAAGGACAACTCCCTAGTAAACAGTTATTTAAAATCAGACTAGAAATCAATATAGAAATATATTTTATTAGCCTGCAGTAGAGAAAGTTGAGAAGAGACATGATGAGGACCATGAATAAATTTTATTTATTTATTATTCAGACGTATACGCCGCCACTCCCCAGAGGCTCGGAGCGGCTTACAAGAATAGCAACATCTAAACCAGGGGTGCTCACACTTTTTCAGCATGCGAGCTACTTATAAAACAACTAAGTCAAAATGATCTACCCACCCACTACAAAAATGTGAAACATACTGTATAACACAATATCTGCTTTGAACTGGGTTTTCTGAGTCCACACTGCCATATAATCTGATTCAACGCAGATAACATGGGATTTTATTCAACTGTGTGGAAAGGACCTCAGATAACTCAGAGCCGGCAGCACTTGGGCGGCTGCGGGAGCCTGCGGGGAGGGACTGAGCCTTCCTCCCGCCCTGCCTGCGATCTACCAGGATGCCCTACGTGATCTACCAGAAGATCGCGATCTACCTAATGAGCACCCTTGATCTAAACAGTTCAAAACAGTGGTTCCCAAACTTTTTTGGCCTACCGCCCCCTTTCCAGAAAAAAAATGTACTCACCACCCCCCTAGAAATTAATTTTTTAAATTTTTAATAGCAATTAAACCGAAAGATATATGTATTAATATTTCTACCTTTTTCGTAAAATATAATAAAGTTGTAAATTAGAAACATTGACGTTTGAAATTATGAAACTATTAAACTTAGAATAGAAAGGTAATACAAAAAAAGTTAAAACATTCGAAATCATCTTAATGAGATGGATGAACCTGGTATGCTGCTACCAATCTAGTAATCCTCGGCTGTATTTTCATCAGCAGTAATCTCAAATTATCGCGATTGACTATTTTGCAATCGGTTTCTTTTTTTGTAAATAAATTGGTTACCGCACTGAATCCATGTTCCACTAAATATGTTGAAGGACATTATTATTATTATTGTTATAAGACTCAACCAGTTGGAAGGGAACCCCAAAGGTATTATCATTATTATCCCTTGCTTGGCGAGAGGAGGAGGAGGGAGCAGGAGGAGAGAAGAAAAGAGAGACACACACACAAAGATGGATGGTAGCCTGTCACCTGGCTCACGCCACCCCCACCCCCTTAGAGGGGTTCAGCACCCCCAAATTCTCCTGGGCCTTCCAGCGCCCCCTAGATCACCCCACTGCCCACCAGGGGGTGGTACCGCCCACTTTGGGAACCAATGGTTTAAAACAATTTAAAACATTAACAAAATTTAAAGGCCTGCCGAAACAGGTGTGCCTTGCATGTCTTGTGGAAAGCTGGTAAGTCCCGCAAGGCACGAACTTCAAGTGGCAGAGTGTTCCAGAGAGATGGTGCCACTACGGTAAAAGCTCTACATCTGGCTGTGGTTAGACGCAAGGTCTTAAAACTAGGGATTTCCAGTAAATCATGGTCTTCAGAACGGAGTGATCTCTGAGGCTGGTAGGGGGGGAGCCGGTCCCTCAAGTACATCGGCCCTAGACCATGTATGGCCTTAAAGGTAAGTACTATCACTTTGAAAGTGATCCGGTGCTCAATCGGCAACCAATGCAGCTGCATTAGGAGCGGTGTAGTGTGACATCTCATCGGGGCTCCTGTTAGGAGCGGAGCAGCCGCATTTTGTACCAATTTGAGCTTCCGGATCACCGGCAAAGGTAAGCCGATGTAGACGGCGTTTCAGTAGTCCAGTCTTGAAATGACTGTGGCCTGGATCACTGTAGCTAGGTCATCCCTTGACAGATAGGGGGGCAGCTGTCTAGCCTGCTGCAGGTGATAGAAAGCGGTTCTGCTGATGGCAGAGATCTGGGCCTCCATTGTCAGCAGTAGGTCCAAAAGGAGTCCCAGGCTCTTTAACACGATGACGGGCGTAATACCAACGATGACAGGCGTAAATATGTGAAAGGATGTTATAAGGAAGAGGGAGGAGGTTTGTTTTCTGCTCTCCTGGAAACTAGGACTCTGAGTAAAAGGTTCAAATTACAGGAAAGGAGATTTCATCTGAACATTAGGAAGAACTTCCTGACCGTAAGAAGAGCTGTTCAGCAGTGGAACTCTCTGCTTTGGAGTGTGGTGGAAGCTCCTTCCTTGGAAGCTTTTAAACAGGCTGGATGGCCATCTGTTAGGGGTACTTTGATTATGCTTTTCCTGCATGGCAGGGGGTTGGACTAGATGGCCCACGTGGTCTCTGTGATTCTCTGTTTTAATAGACTGATCAATCTTCCTCTGAATATTCCTTGATTAAGAAAATCCTGTGAAATTAAAGAAGATGCCATAACCATTCTTTTGGCTTTAGAATTCTGTTCTCTTTCTTTCATCGCATTTGAGAAATGCGCTTATTTCTCTTGCTATCTTCAAATTTGAAATTAAATACATTCATTTCAAAGTAATATTTTTGTTGGTGTTCATCTGGTAATGAACCATGCTGCATCTTTTAATTTTAATATGTATTTTGTAGAAGTACATGTTAAAATGTATTTTTTATAGAAATACATTTTAATATGTGTATTTATAGAATTTTTACAATGTTTATGTGTTTTAATTATGCAATAATCTGCCATAAGGAGAGGGGGGTGAGAAATAAAATGGTTATTATCTCGTCATCAAATTAACGATACAAGATTTCGTTATCAATCTGAATTGATACATTGGCCACATGCTGAAATTCAAGCACTCTTGCTAATTTAGGAGTATATTGAATAGGAGAGTGCTCCATTTATAACAGCTACCTTAATTTTTGTTTTGAAAATATAGCTACACTATTGAAAAGAGCTGTACTTGAACTATTACAAATGTTGTGTAAAGAATGTACCACAGAGTGTTGATATGTATTTAGTAAGAAAATCTAATATACCTATTTAGCCTGGGTTTTTAAAAAATGATTTATTTTATCACTATTCAAATCAAAACTTTATTTTATCACTAGTATGTACCAGTCAAGGGAGATCACGTGATAGGCATAGTAACTGCCAAAGCTGGAGACATATTCAAGGTGGATGTTGGAGGAAGTGAGCAGGCCTCTCTCTCTTACTTGGCATTTGAAGGGGCAACCAAAAGAAACAGGCCAAATGTACAGGTGAGGAAAATGAACGTCAGTGAGTCTTATGGCTTGCAGTCTTGTGTGTGCTTATTTGTGAAAACAAGTCTTACTGTATTCAGTATGACTTATTTCTGAGTAGACCTGCATAGAATTACCTTGCTGACCTAGTGTGAATTTGCAAAGTAAGAATGCTATAAAAATGGCACCGTGTGAACATGTCTAAATAAATGATATACACCTTGAGCAAATTTGAATTCCTTTATATATTTCTAATGTCTGTCAGTTCTTGTCAAGAGATCCCAATTCTTTTAGGAGGCATGTACAAATTTTCTGTTGCCATGCTTCGATAGCCAAGCATATGCTTTTAAGTTTGTGATTTTTTTGGGTGCCTCTTACAAATACAGGGCACATTGTGCTGTCACATTAATCCAGAATTAAGGTGTACACTAAACAAGATTGGTGCAAGCTAATGCCTGCTTGCAGACACACGGATCAATCAGAAATGGCTAAGCAAACCATAGTTTTTTTGTTTGGGCTTACTCATCATTGCATCAATAAATGATTGGGAGCTAAGTTGCCAGATTCAAGTGATAAAGTATTTTTTAAAATAGCCAAAAGTCCTGTGGTTTCTTCAGTCACTTCTGCTCTTAGTGGGAATGATTAAGCATGCTGCCTCTTTCATGGAAAGTCTAATTTTTCAAGGAATCTAATGTGTGTGACATGTCAGTTGAGTAACATCATTTAATATATTGCATCAGGTGGCAGTGCTGCACACTAAAACTCTGAGATCAATCAAAGCTTTTTTCATCTGTTCCAAAAAAAGGTTTTTGAACAATATTCCTAAGACTTAATGGCTTTGAATACCCATTTCAGCAGTTTTAACTCACAATAGAGCCTAGGGACTCTCTTAAAATACTGTTTTTAGTTTGGTTGAGATACAGACCATGGTCAGCTCTTGCTTGACAAGTCATGATCTTCCTCTCCACAATCTAGGAGTGAGGTAAAATCTTCATTGTGTAATCATTTTTCCCCTTTGCATCCAAATGGAAGGGCCTTTCACATGCCCTTACTAGATATGCTAATGAAATCAGGATATCTACTTGTGGTTTGAGAGCATTTGATTTGTCAGTTGACGGGTATGTCAATTCTGAAAACTCATGACTTTTGTTGTCTTGTTGAACAAGAAAAACCTGCAAGTACGTAACTGATAATTCCCTGATAAAATTCTTCAGCTATTATGAAATGTGAGCTGTAATCTGTATGTCTTCCAACACTTGTGGCATAGCTATCTCACCAAAGATCACTCACACGGGGCAGAGTCACTAGTCAGTGTTATTGATTTTAAGTTCTTGGCAAATCAAAATACAGTCTCTTTGAAATTGTTTCTGACCAGGCATTTTTAATACCCAGTAAAATGAGATTATAGAGAAGTTAAGTTCACATTGAGGTGAAGATTGAGTTTTTTTCCTGCTCTGTTCTTGCTACTATGTACAGTATATATTCATGATAAATAAAATACAAAACTGAATAGCTCTTATAAAATCTTAAAATAGTGAATGGATACCTCTGAATGGCAATTTTCTTTTTTTTTTTTACCTAGGTGGGAGATCTTATTTATGGACAATTCATTGTTGCCAATAAAGACATGGAACCTGAGATGGTGTGTATAGACAGCAGTGGCCGGGCAAATGGAATGGGAGTAATTGGACAAGATGGTTTCTTATTCAAGGTTTCCTTAGGCCTAATCAGAAAGTAAGTGTGGTAAAATTCTGAGCATATATCTTATCCTTGGTCATTTTCTCTATCGCGTACTTCCTTATCTTAAAACAGTCACAAAAGCAATTTATGGGATTATTTAAGATAACTGGTTCAACTTGTCATGCTGATGAAGATTAATTTCCCCTTATTTATTATGTACCAATTTCCTTGTTAAGACACCTTCCTTGACTGCCAGTGCACTTATGGGCTCAATTCAAAGATTTTGATTATAACCTATAAAACCTTGTACATGATGGGTGGAGGCCATCTGCCTGGGTTTCACGTTCTATGGAAGAAGCCTTTTTCTTAGTCCTGAAATCCTTACATTTGGAAAGGACACAAGATTTTAATGGTGGCTGCTCCTAGTTTGGTTCATGTTGTAAAAATCCTTTCACCAACAAGCTGAATAGTTTTAAATTTGTATTTTAATTATGTTGTGATCTGCCTTGAGTTCTGATATGAAGATGAATGGATGATACAAGTAAAATAATAAAAATAATTGGTGTAACTAAAAAAGAGAGGCTAACTGAACACATCCAAGCTCTTGCGTAAATTTGGTTAGGTTCCCCGTCCCAATAATAAATTATTGTGTTTTTAATTGCTTGAAATATGGTTTGTGTAACACAAAGAAGTATTGAATTTCCTCTCCGTTGCTTCCTTTTATTTTTGTTTAAGACTCTTAGCTCCAGACTGTGAAATTATCCAGGATTTGGGACAACTGTATCCATTTGAGTTGGTGTTAGGAATGAATGGAAGAATTTGGGTGAAAGCCAAAACAATTCAACAGACTTTAATTGTGGCAAATGTCCTGGAAGCCTGTGAGCACATGACTGCAGAACAGAGGAAACAAGCAGTTGCTAAAGTGTTAGAAAACCAATAATGAGAAGAAATGCTGGAATATCGAGACCATTTTTTTAAACTTTTCTATTAAATAAAAAAATGTTACCATTCTAATATATTCCATTTTATTCTTCACCTTTTATCATTGTTTCAACTGTGGCTGCTTGTGTCCTGAGGATTTTTTGCGGCATAAAGCAGGATTTTTGTAGAGCAGTCCATACCAGTGACCTTCACAAATGCTGTTCTTCCAACATATAAAATAGCATGAAAACTCCCATTTTCTTCATATTGTGATCAGTCTGCTAGTTTTCTGTGATCTGCTGATCATATGAATAGTTGTCATTTCTGAATTCATTATTATTTATATCCACATTACATTTGTGATATTTTTCCACTGATGCAATTACTTTCATGAGCTGCCCCATAGAATCATAGAGTTGGAAGAGACCTCGTGGGCCATCCAGTCCAACCCTCTGCCAAGAAGCAGGAAAATCGCATTCAAGTCACCCCCAGCAGATGGCCATCTGGCTTCTGTTTAAAAGCCTCCAAAGAAGGAGCCCCCACCACACTCTGGGGCAGAGAGTTCCACTGCTGAACAGCTCTCACAGTTTGGAAGTTCTTCCTAATGTTCAGATGGCATCTCCTTTCCTGTAGTTTGAAGCCATTTTTCCACGTCCTAATCTCCAGGGCAGCAGAAAACAAGCCTGCTCCTTCCTCCCTGTGACTTCCCTTAACATATTTATACATGGCTATCATGTCTCCTCTCAGCCTTCTCTTCAGGCTAAACATGCCCAGCTCTTTAAGCTGCTCTTCATAGGTCTTGTTCTCCAGACCCTTGATCATTTTAGTCACCCTCCTCTGGACATATTCCAGCTTGTCAACATCTCCCTTTAATTGTGTTGCCCAGAATTGGACACAGTATTCCAGGTGTGGTCTGTCCAAGGCAGAATAGAGGGGTAGCATGACTTCTAGACACTATACTCCTATTCATCCTGGACAAAATCCCATTGGTTTTTTAAGCTGCTGCATGACATTGTTGGCTCATGTTTAACTTGTTGTCCATGAAGACTCCAACATCGTTTTCACACATACTGCTGTTAAGCAGTCATCCCCCATACTGTATCTTTGCATTTCATTTTTTCTGCCTAAGTGGAGTGTCTCTTATTTGTCCCTGTTTAACTTCATTTTCTTTTCATCTCTTGTGTGTTAAGATCACTTTGAATTCTGCTTCTGTCTTCTGAAGTATTATTAGCTATCCCTCCCAATTTGGTGTCATCTGCAAACTTGATGATCATGCCTTCTAGACCTTCATCTACATTGTCATTAAAGATGTTGAACAGAACTGGGCCCACGACGGAACCCTGTGGCACTCCACTTGTCACTCCTTTCCAGGATGAAGAGGAAATATTGGTGAGCGCCCTTTAGGTTAAGATCCTATTACAGATCCACCTAGCCATAGTTTTGTCTAGCCCATACTTGACTAATTTGTTTGTCAGAAGGTCATGGGGAACTTTGTCGAAGGCCTTACTGAAATCCAGATACGCTACATCCACAGCATTCCCAGCTTATAACTCTATCCAAATGTCTGTCCTTGTGTGATTTTCTATTCCCCTTAATATCTACCTTCAAAGAATGGTGGAAGTCCAAGTGTGCATGAGGAGGAGGAAGTTTCTATATGGAGGAATAAAGGAGGAATTCCTGTTCTCCCTCCCCCCTTCTCATGTATGGCCCCTTCCACACAGCTCTATAAAATTCACATTACTCTGGATTATATGGCAGTGTAGACTCAATTCAGTTCAAAGCAGATATTATGGATTATCTGCCTTGATATTCTGTGGATTATCTGCTTTGGTATTCTGGGTTATATGGCTGTGTGGAAGGCCCCTTTGTGTGTATAATGAGGTGTTTAATAAATCTAGTTCCAAACCCTTGGTGTCTTCTCACTTTGCCCCCTCTAGATTTCTCCCTGGATTGGGCTCTTCGTTCTCAAGGTGATCCCTGTGTGAATGAGTAGATATTTTGGTCTGTAGGCTTGCTGTGGTAAGCATGACCAGACTTTCCATCAGTCTTAATAGTAACAGCCAAATACAGCTGTTGAAAAATCAACAAGAGGTTTATTAAGACTCATTTAGATAACTCATTAACCCCTGAATTGTGTACTCTCTTCCCACAATCCTGTTCAGTTCTTCACTCTAGCTGTCTTATCTTTATTAGTTTTTCCTATCTCTATGTCATAATTCCCCTATTTGCCAAGAAGCCTTTCTCTATCTTTTCCCTATCTGCCTTTTGTTAGAAGCCTCAGTCTTGCATAATTTCTTCGTCATACCCCCCCCCCCCCAACACACACCACTCCTTGAGCTGTGATTGACTGACACCAACCAGACTTGCCCAGAAACTCCCTTTGCTGGGGGACATACATACCTAACAAGTATATTTTGATCCAGACTTAGTCATGCTTAATCTACTGTAATCAATGTCAAATTAGTCATAATCAGTGAATTCAGCAGTTCACCTTTAAGTATGACTAAGTTCAGGTTCATTTCATTGTCTTTCCCTGCAACATTTCATGGACATGTCAGAAAGAAAGGAACAGCCTTTCCTGAGCAAGAAACATCGTATGTATCTCTGACCTTTCAAAGAACTGAGATTATTTCCCCAATATGTGAGAAAACAAACTTCAAGGAAATACAGCATTAGGTAGCTGTACCTGATATTACATAACTGACAGGCATGTAACTTTTTCTTGAAACAAACATATGTCTCATGTTCAGAGTGTGTCTCAGTTATTCTGTGAGGAGCTCGGTGTGCATCAAACGCAAAAAGAAGCAATAAGTTAACACATTTGAAGTTTTAAAATACTCAATTTAATAAAAAATAGTTTATGACAACAGAAGTTAAACATGAAATATCGATAATCTAAAATGGACCGTTTTCTAAACTATATAAAAGAAAAAACTGGGCTAGATCCCATCTGATGTGAATTTTGTACATGCAATTTCAGTGTATCCAAATTAGATGTATATACTCCCACTGCCAGCTAGTATAAATTTCTCCATATATCTATTTCATCTTAAAAACAATACTGTTTGTTCTTTGATATGTAGAGGAAATTGAGGCTGTTGTCAACTAACATAGCTGGGAGCAAGTCCCACTGACTAACACATTTCCCAATTAATCACTACCTCTGCATCTCTCATGTCTGCTGTTCTATATTGTCAGCATAAGGGGCCCTTCTTTTTTAAAAAAACATAAAGTTAGGGAGTGAGCAGTGCTCCATAGTAGTTACAGTAATAGTTGTATCTGCTGAACAGCATTTTTCTTATCTGCATAATTGTGTGCTGTGAATAAAGCAGCATACTGGTGCATGACAGCTAACTAACCTGGAACAAACCAAATATAGATCATGGATCTTTTGTCCTTTCTCCTTAATTGTAAATCCAGATTTGGCAATGTGTCTTGTCCTTTGACATCAATCCAGAGAAGCCACAGTTCTTGGGGTTGCTTCTTTGACTTGTTACTTGCCTCCATAGTCTGCATGTTTGATGAACCTGCCAATTGCAAACATTTTAATGGAGGAAGGTCCTTCCAAGAATTGTAGTGATACAATTGCAAATGAGACTGATTGGACCCATTTCAGCCTGGTTTCAGGGCTGATATGTATACTAAATCATAACTGTTTACCTTAATGGATGGCCTTTTTCCAGGGGATGTTCAACTTGTTTATCTTACAGATCTTTTAGCAACTTTTGATACCGTTCACCATGATCATTCATTGAACTAGCTCAGTGAGATGCGAGTTGGAGGCACTGTACTTCAGTGCTAAGGCACTACCTACATGACAGATTTCAAATAGCACTAGAGCAGTGGTTCACAACCTGTGGATCCCCAGATGTTTTGACCTTCAACTCCCAGAAATCCTAACAACAAGTAAACTGGCTGGGATTTCTGGGAGTTGTAGGCCAAAACACTTGGGGTCCCACAGGTTGAGAACCACTGCATTAGAAGATTGTTATCATCTGGCAAATGTGCAAGTTGTTGTTTATTCATTCAGTCACTTCCAATTCTTCTTGAATTCATGGGCCAGCCCACACCAGAGCTCCTTGTTGGCCGTCACCACCCCCAGCTCCTTCAGAGTCAAGCCAGTCACTTCAAGGATACCATCCATCTATCTTGCCCTTGGTCAGCCCCTCTTCCTTTTTCCTTCTATTTTCCCCAACATCATTGTCTTCTCTAAGCTTTCCTGTCTTCTCATTATGTGGCCAAAGTACTTCATCTTTGCTTCTAATATCTTTCCCTCCAATATGACATCTCAATTTTCCATGTTGTTTAATATCTACATGAAGCCATTAAGAGTAGTCATCAGAAGATTTGGAGCAAACCATAACAGTAAAATTTTTGTTCCTAGGTTATAAATGTCATTCCCTGATTAGTTCTATCATAAAAACATAAAAAAAGTTTATTAAACTGCAAAAACTTTATTTTTGCCGGACATCCTGCAGCACATTTTGCTCTAGTTTTTCAAGATCTCATTGAGTCTCAACCAAGTCAACCTAGTTTGTGGCAGCCACAAAAACGAAGTGCAAGAAGGTTAACAAAGTAAGTACAACACAGTTAAACAGACATGGGAACCACTCTTATTTGAGCAAGACTTCCCTATGTGGTCCACTCATCTGTTTCTTGAGCTTCAAAGGGAATGTGTGTCTTGTGTTATGTGTTATCTTGATGCTGTAGATAAATAATGATTTGAGACCAAAGGTCTGTGAGTTTTCCATCTGCTACTGCTGCAATAAGAGGAAGCATCAGCCAGTTATCTCCTTAATGGTAGGTCAGAATCCTGAGTTATTGTGATGTTTGAGCGTTGTTGAAATGTGAGTGGCTGTTGTAGTCACTGCATTAACATTCCAGTGGCACAATTCAGTTAGTCCTACGATGCTAATTCATTTGGCTCTTCATGTACTGAGAGGTGGAAAGCTGCTGCTGTTGCCTCTGGTAAGATAAAGGGAAATGCACCATGGCTTTCTTCTAATGCTTGATTGATTTGGTCTAAAATGCCTTTTTGAGTTTTGGGTAGGTCAAACAAGTTGTAATGACGCTCCAATTTCGGTAAGGATCACGCGTAGATAGAAGCACGGTCCAACACGATTTTATTGCAGGTACAACACTTGTAAAGCTAAAGCACTGTCCCGCCACCCAAACACACCTTTTATACCCGAACCCCTCCCCTTGCCCATGCAATGTCTAGGCAGGGTTGCACCATATCCGGGTGAATCAGCAAATCCCATAGTCCAAAGGGATGTGACCTCATTAGTCTCTGAGTCAGCACTAATAGTCCAATGTCCGAGTCCAGAAGAGGTTACCTCACTTCCCCTGGAGACACCTGGAAGTTACATCACTCCCAGACTGACTCAGCATAGTCCTTCAGTAACTAGAGCAAAGGTCACTTTACTTCCTGGAGAACTGGGACAAAGGTCAGCACCACCTCATGGCAGGCTGGAAACCTGAACTTCTTCCAAGCTCAGATTTCCCAGATCTGACACAAGGTACACATCTGCTTAGCACTATTGGGTTACTAATGGATTACATGTGAAGATGAACCCCTATTTCTTGCAGTGCAAGATGGGGGAACGAACCCTGAGAATGTAGGCAGTAATTTTCTGTTGTTGTCTGCCATTTAACAGACAAGTCCTTAGTAGCAGACTGTTGAGGCACTGGAAATCTTAGTTCAGTACTACTGCTATACTCAAACATTCAGGTTGTTTGTGGACTAGTATGTGAACTGGAACAATGTCAGACGATGTCAGAGAAGTAGCAGGCATGGAGAGTGTAGGATAGGATAAGACTTGGGAGAAAAGTTGAAATTATTCCAGAAGCTTCCCCCCACTTTCCTTTCAGAAAATGTCAACATTGTTCCCAGTATTTCTGAAAAATATAATCCATTAATGAGTAAACGTCACCTAAAACCTATTGCCTCCTTATTTAGAGGTGTCCCTGTGTGTGTCTAAGTAATATCTACCCTTCAACTGATAAGAGCATAGAAGTTGCATTTCCACATCCATGCAAAAGGGTATTAAATGTGTCTCAAATGCTAGCCAGCACTGTCTGGAGAGCTTTCATGAAAGAATTACCCTCCCTTGTTTGATACAAATAGCTTTGATATCATTTTTTCACAACTCCCACTATTCCCTAGCCATTATGGGCAGGAGCTCTGCATAATCCAAGCTAAGATAAGAACCTCCAAATGGAATCCAAGGCACTTCCTGTGTACCGTCCGACTGCTTAAGTCTTTTCAACTAAATAAAGTGTGTGTTACTAGTTCTCTAATTCTTGAACATTGCTTTTGTGTAATTCAGAAATAATGCAGTGAATTGCCTTTAGACTGATAACACAGTGTTTTTCAACTTTATCACTTGTTTAATAATTGCATCCACATTTTCCTAAGACAGTGAGTCTGCTTGTATCTCTTCTCTCATCAGCTATCATTCCTGAAATTTAAGATTGTAGTCCCATGTACTTTCAAGTGCTTGGAATGATGTGGAAATCTGAAAAACTGGCTTAGCCAGCAATTAAATGCAGGATGTCTTAAAGTACATATATTTAAAAGGAAATGTATAAAGTAAATATGGAAATGGATGCATTCATAACATCTCTATAAATAGCTTTTCCTATTCATTCTCCTTGAGAATATAGACGACTTGCTTTAGATACTGAAACTGTCATGCTATGTATTGACCTTTGCCACTTCTGGCTCATAAATTTCAGTCAGAGAATGTAAACTTGAGTGCTCGTGACAGTTATGAATGTCTCCCTTGAGTAATGCCAGTGTGTGTGTTTGTATATGTGTCTTCAGGTTGCAAATCCACTTATGACAACCTCATAAATTGTATAGGGTTTTCTTATGTTAAGAATATCCAGGAGTAATTTAACCTGGAAAGGGGTAGGAGCTATCATTAGATCTTAGTATTATGACAAATTACTGTAGATGCATGTGTTCAGCAATTTGTGGCATCACAACTCCAGACTTTCTTGGATAATTGTAATAATTTGGATGCATACAATCTGGGGTTAGGCCAAGTTTGGAAGCAGAAATGGCTTTTGCTCACCTTGGTGAATTATCTATGTTTGGAACTAGGTGAGGAAGTGTATGTTTGGTTCTGATGGGCATCACTATAACCATCTTTGATGCAATCAGTGATAGTACAGTGGAACCTCTACTTAAAATAGTGTCCCAACTTAAAAGAGCGTTTTGAGTTAAGAGCTGTCACTTGGCCCAGGTTTCACTTTGATATAAGAGCAGCATTTTTACTTAAGAGCTAGCGCCAGAAGGAGTTCTGCTTTAGATTGACTTCCATCTTGCCTGGTGAAGGTTCCCGAAAATGAGTCTGGGGACTGCTACTGTCTTATGAAGTTCCATCTTGTTTCTCTCCCCTGCTGCTTAACAAATATATGGAACTGTTTGTAGGAATTACCTGCATTTACTCAAGTCTAATGCGCACCTGTTTTCAAAACTGTGAAACCAAAAAAAGGAAATTTTTGCTGACTGTAATTCACAGCAGCAAAGAGAACACTCTTTGTAATTTGGCCCCCAAAAGTGAGCATTACAGCTGCCATGTGCTTAGGATTAGAACATCACCCATAAGGCAACTGTCACAGGGGATTCTTGGAAAGTTTTATTCAAAGCTTTTGCCTTCTTCTGAGGACAAGAGAGCGACTCACCGAAGGATGTCCAGTGGTTTTGTGGCTGTATGGGGATTTAAACCCTGGTTTTCAGCATCTAAGGGTGCATCTACACTACAGAATTAATGCAGTTTGAACTACCATGGCTCAATTGTATATAAAGATCTTTAGCCTTCTATGTCAGAGTGGTGTTGTGTCAATGAAACGACAACTTCCAGGATTTCATAACATTGAGCCGTAGCCAGAATTTTGTTGGGGGGCTTACTCTGAGTGAGAGAGGATCTACCCTAGCAAACCTTTTGTATCATTATCCCAATACCCCCATGCATATGGGATATATTGAGTATAGTGATCAGATCATGGTATGAATACACATAACAGTTTAAATAATGTACCGATAAGACCTTCTCGTGGACCATCCTGAGAATTTCGGGGGGTGGCTGAGCCCTCTAGCAACCCCGGGCTGCATGCCTGGCCATGGCAGTTAAAATTGAGTTAAATTGCATTAACTCTACAGTGTAGATGCACCTATCTTTCAATGCTAAAACATCAGCTTCTTTTGGTTTTTACACACAAAAAATGATTACAAATGTCTGGTTATTGCAAAAGCAGAAGTTTTTTGGGGTTTTTTTTGGAGAATCACTTTCTCCCACAGGAACCCCCTCCTATATTACATTGCATGCTTCTACCAGTTGAGATGATCTTTTCCCCGTTACTTGACAGCACATTATAAGAGAGTTGAGGCCTGCACTCCAGAAATACAAAGAAAATGACACTAAGGGTTGGTGCATTATGATTTCTCAAGTACCACAAGAAGAAATGTTGGTACCTGCGGGAATACTATTTATGATCATAGTATTACTCATCCCAAACTGAGTTACTGCATGGCACGCCATGGCTCAGGCTGCATGGAAAAGCAAACAATGCTGCTCCTTTCCTCTGTTTCTAATTGGCACCGCAGGAAGGTAAGAGGGGTCACTACAATACAATATTCATGTTGCAGAAACATTCCTGCTGTGGGTGGAGAAGTAATTAGAGAAATGTTACCCTCTTTGAAATTCAAGCCACAGATTTTTAATCCTGTATGTGAAGTCTTGTATTTCAGTGGATTACCCACCGGGCCGATTGCCAGACGTGAAAAGGGAGGAAGACACTGGAGGGGGCATTTGAGTTATTCTAATCTCTTACGTTCTGTGTCTCTGGATATATTTGTGGGGATAGTCAGGATCAGGGCCGCAGCCAGGATTTTGATTCGGGGCGGGGGGGCTGAGATTGGTTCGGGGGGCTGAGACTGGGTGGAAGAGGGTCTACCCTAGCAAACCTTTTGTATTGTTATCCCAATAACCCCATGAATGTGGGATATAATGAGCATGGTGATCAGATCATGATATGAATAAACATAACAGTTTAAATAATGTACCAGTAATAAAGCGGTTTTGGTACTTTTCCAACAGGAGTACAGTCAGAGAGTGATGCTGCACACGTGTAGAGCTTAGAAAAGTGGGTTTCTGTGCCAAGAATCAGGCAGGCACAGGCTCCGTGAATGTAACACTATGATTGGTGCTTCAAATCAATGCTGTGATTTGCCAAAGTACACCCCGTGCCCAGCGTAGATAACGCAGGCTCAGATTGGTCTAAACAGTACAAGGCGTGAGGTTTGTTTACCTTAGTGCTAAATGGATAAGAACTGCGCATGAGCAGAGGGATTCTGCCCCCTCCGTTGCTGGCAAGGAGTCTGCAGAAGCCAAATGTTGCAAGTTGGGAACACAAGAGTCCCAGCACACTGATAGATGTACTGTGGGAAAGACTACCATAGAAATGTTCATTGTTCTAACTAATAGGAGGGGACTAAGATGTGATGCTAATGAAAATGTTATGTTTTATTGGATTAATGAAATGTTCTGTAACACCAGCCAATGATGTTTGTGAAATGTTCATGAAGGAGGGCGGGCTTTTGTGGATGCCGCCATGAAGGGTATAAGAGCTTTGTGTTAAGGATGACCGGGGCCGTTTGCCCCTTATCGCAGCACGTTCTGTGGGCAACCCCACCAGCTGGTGTTAATCAATAAATCTTTTGATTTCATGTTGAGCAGTGAAGTTGTTGCGTGATTCCTCATCCCTGCGCCCGCACGTCCATGCCGCCGTTTTGGTAAGAGGTAACTTGCCACTTGGAGTTCCATAACTCCCAATTTGCTGCTACATCTTTGGTGACCCCGACGTGATTGGAAAAGGCAATTTAGACGGGTCTGAGGTGAGAAAGGCGCAATCTAGTTGGCTAGACGGCTCTCGCTCTCGAGCGAGGAGGTGAGACGACCCAGGAGGGCTGAGACGGGGCCCCTCCAACTGACCAGCTGCCTGGCTCGTCCCAAACCAACGCCTGCTGACACGAGAGACCGCAACTGACGCGACTGCCGGTGAACCCAGAGAACAGAGAAAGTCCGGAGGGGGCAGCTTGTGAAAGCCGCCTCTTGTGAGAAATCCGGCAAGCAGAAACCGGGGGTACCTTCCAGGTGCCTAGTGAGCAATCCGGTAGCAGAAAGCGCGCAGAGAAAGTCGGGGGTGGCGGAAGTCCGTGGCACCTAGTGAGTAATCCGACGAAACCGAGTGGTGACGAGGGAGACGTCCCGAGGTCTGCAGGAATCGGCAAGTATAGATTTTTCAAACACTAACACGTAGGGAACACACATTGGGTTGGGGGTGAGCACTGAAGTGATCTTTGATCTTTGGCCAGAGAGATGGGTGGTGCGGGATCAAAGCAGGAGAAAGAGACCCCTTTGAAATGTGTGTTAGACAATTGGGACAGGTTTTGTCTGTTGGCAGTAGAGGGAAAGCCCCAAGATCTGAAAGAGTTTGAGCTCAAGAATTTGTGCACAGAGATTTGGCCAGCTGTCCAGGAGATTAACTGGCCAAAATCAGGGTCCTGGGATTTGAGGAAGTGTAGACAATTGGAATCTTATTGTTTTGAAGTGCATCCAAATGATCAATGGATTTACTCCGCAACATGGGAACGGATGGTTGCAGAGGGTGTTTGGTGGGCAGGCCCAAAGGGGCGTGAGAAGAAAGGTTGTTTTGTTAGCCGAAAGGCAGGGAGAAACCCTCCGGTTCTACCGGTGGAGCCGGAAGATCTTCCGCCCTTAAGGAGAAGACCGAGGCAAAGACATATTGCCTTCACAGGAGCGGGGAGGCCACTGCGCCTCCGCTCTATGCAAGTTTGAACGTCCCAGAGCAAGCCCAAGCCATAGCCCCCACCCTTGGGACAGGCCCAGCCGTCCAGATGACGTCCCCGGCTGTGACGCAATCTGAGGCGGTCCTTCCTGTTCCGACTGCACCAATCCCGTCCGTCCCTACCGCGCCGATCCCGGCGAGTCAAGCACTCCTTCCTGTTCCCATCGCGCCAATTTCAATCCCAATGAATCCCCCAATGACTTTTCAACTCGAATTAGGGAGCCTGCCAACTGCGGGTTCAAGCGGGATGTTTCCACCAGCCTTGGCAATGTCCCCAACCGCTGCGGCCCCTTTAATTCAGCCACAAGCGGCAATGGCCTACCCTGTTCCCCGTTCAGAACGCAACCCGTTTTGTGAAAAACCACCTGCATACCAGGCCCCTCTCTCAATGGAAGTACATTATCCCTTAGAAGAAGCAAGGGAGATAGAAAAAGGAGCGAGATGGCCCACCCCAAATGTTGACAGGATGATAGCGCGTCCTCAAGACGAAGAGGGGGAGGAAGAATACTCCGGAGCCTCAGGGGGGCTGATAGCGCAATCCCCCAGAGTCAAAAGGAGCAGCTCCTTTGAGTCCGCAAGAGCGATAGAGCGCTCTCCGGAATTAAGCAGAAGGAACAGTGTGAGACAAGCAGCTTCCCCAATTCGAACCAGAAGCAAGTCCAGGGTTCAGGAAGCAAGGCAAGCAGAGGAAGAAGAGAGGAGGGTTTTGGAATTTCCTATCCGACAGGTGCCGTTACTGGACGTGCACAACAGGGTCCTACAAGCTTATCAAATAGTCCCGTTTTCAAGTAGTGATGTGTTTAATTGGAAACACAATACTCCCCCTTATTCTGAACAGCCAAGAGCTATGGCGGATCTGTTGGAAGGCATAATTGCGACGCATGATCCAACATGGTGGGACTGCCGGCAGCTGCTAAATGCCCTGTTCACTGCGGCAGAGAGAAGATGCTTTATCAATCAAGCTAGGTTGATAGCTCAAGAGGGACATGGGCAAGTGGAGGCAGTTGCATATGGGAATGCCAGATTCCCACTAGAGCAAGACCCAAGATGGGATCCGAATGATGCGGATCAGAGGGATAGAATTAGAGACTTTCAGCAAATCCTTTTAAAAGCAATCAGGAAAGGCCCACCCTGGCCTTCCGGTATTCAAAAGATACAAGGGTTCAACAGGACAAAGTTGAGACGCCTGCTGTGTTTCTAGAACGTCTAGAGCAGTGCTGTCCAACTTCTAACCGGCCAAGGGCCGGATTCCAGGTCACTGATGACCTGGGGGGCCGCCTGGCCCTGCCCCTGGTCATGCCCCCGGCCCCGCCCCTGGCCACACCCCGCCCCCGCCTGCCGGGAAGCTTTGGGAGAGAGGGAGGAGCCATGCGGCACCCCCTCCCTTCCAAGGCATCCTAGCCACAGATGAAGCTGGCGGTTTCGCGGCTTCAGCTGCTGCCGGGATGCCTTGGAAGGGAGAGAGGCGCCGCCGGGACCCTCCCTTGCCAAGCATCCCGGCAGCCGCAGAAGCCGGCGCTGGCTTCAGCCGCTGCTGCGATGCTTTGCAAGGAGGGGGTGCCGCCGGGGACCCCCTCCCTTGCCAAGCATGCGGGCAGCCGCAGAAGCCGGCGCTGGCTTCAGCCGCTGCTGCGATGCTTTGCAAGGGAGGGGGTGCCGCTGGGGACCTCCTTGCCAGCATCCGGCAGCCGCAGAAGCCGGGCGCTGGCTTCAGCCGCTGCTGCGATGCTTTGCAAGGGAGGGGTTGCCGCCGGGACCCCTCCCTTGCTAAGCATCCCGGCAGCCGCAGAAGCCGGCGCTGGCTTCAGCCGCTGCTGCGATGCTTTGCAAGGAGGGGGTGCCGCCGGGACCCCTCCCTTGCCAAGCATCCCGGCAGCCGCAGAAGCCGACGCTGGCTTCAGCCGCTGCTGCGATGCTTTGCAAGGGAGGGTGCCGCCGGGGACCCCCTCCCCTTGCCAAGCATCCTGGCAGCCGCAGAAGCCGGCGCTGGCTTTAGCCGCTGCTGCGATGCTTTGCAAGGGAGGGGTGCCGCCGGGACCCCCTCCCTTGCAAGGCAGGGGCGCGGTGAGAGGGAAGAAGAGGGTGGTGCAGGGAGGAGGAGCTAGCCCTCTTCCTCCTTCTTGTACCACCCTTGTCCTCTCGGGCGGCGGAGGAGGGACAGAGGGGCCGGGGCCGGATCCGGCCCCGGGGCCGCCAGTTGGACAGCCCTGGTCTAGAGGAAGCATACAGGAAGTACAGCCCCTACAATTTAGAGCAAGATGACGGGAGGGTTGCCCTCACGCAATCCTTCATTTCCCAATCATCTCCAGACATCAGAAAGAAAATACAGAAACAGCCAGGGTTTCTGGGAAAGACTTTGAATGAACTGTTGGCAATAGCTGATCAGGTGTTTATGGCAAGAGAGCAAGTAGAGGAAGAAAGGAAAGATAAGAAGAAAAGAGAGGGATACAGAGTTTTGGTGAGCATGTTGGATGAAAGGTCAGGAAGAGGAAGAGGAAATAGTCGTGGAAGAGGGTCAGGAAGAGCAAATGATGGAGGACAGTTTAAGTTGGGTCGAAATCAGTGCGCCCGCTGTAAAAAAGAAGGCCACTGGCGAAAAGATTGTGTGGAAGAAATGTCAGGAGAAAGTGATGCAAGTACAAAAAGAGCCAAAATACCAGTTAGAGGGTCAGGAAGAGCAAGAGGAAGAGGCAGAGGAAGCTATAGACCCTATGAGAAGGCTGTTGTGGCTGCTGCTGTGCAGGAAGAAGAGGAAGAAGCAGAGTGGGAAGATGAATGTTGAAATGTTGGCAAAGCTTTTCTGTTGCTTGACCCAGATGAGCCATTGATTGCCGTAGAAGTGGAAGGTCAGCGCATAAAGTTCCTAATAGACACAGGAGCGGATAAGTCTGTAGTAAACAAAAAAATAGCACCCCTTAGTAATCAACTTGATCAAGGTTGTTGGAGTATCAGGCAAGCCAGAAGCGTCCTTTGTTACAGAAGAGAAGGTGCAACATTGCGGGCAGGGAAGTTATACATCAATTACTGTATGTACCAGAATGTCCTATCCCCCTGCTGGGAAGAGACATCTTGGCGAAGATAAGGGCAAGATTGGAGTTCTTGGAGACAGGCCAATTGGAACTTACCGTCCCAGGGCAAGAAGAGTACAGATTGTTTAGAGTGAAACAGGTCAGGAAGAAAGAGATACATTGGTGTTGGGAACAAACTCCCCGGGTTTGGGCAGAAGATAACGAACCAGGAATGGTGAAAAATGTTGCCCTGTGGTGATACAGATAAGAACTGGTCAGCTTCCCGTGAGAAAGGCCCAATACCCTATCAGTAGAGATGCTGTAGAAGGAATTCAAGAAGAGTTACATAGACTGTTACGTCATGAGATTATAGTCTTTTGTGAGTCCCCTTGGAATTCGACCCTCCTTCCTGTCCGTAAGCCAGATGGGAGGTTCCGAGTTGTCCAAGATCTTAGAGCTGTCAATCAAGCTACAGTGTCATTAACCCCTGTTGTTCCAAATCCATATGTTATGATGAGTTTAATTCCAAGTACAGCAATCTGGTTCTCAGTACTAGATCTCCAAGATGCTTTCTTTTGCATTAGACTAGCTCCTATTTCATAGCCAATCTTTGCCTTCCAATGG